>NW_020872541.1:222649-248630 GCF_003789085.1 Penaeus vannamei
GGAGGGAGAGAAGGGGGCAGGGAGAAGGGAGAGAGGGAGGAGGGGAGGGGAGAGGGAGAGGAAGAGGAGGAGGGTTGGGGAGGAAGGGGGCTGGGGGAGGGAGGGAGGGAGGAAGGGGGGCTGGGGAGGGAGAGGAGGGAGGAGGGGGCGGGGAGAGGGAGAGGAGGAGGAAGAGGGAAGGGGAGAGGGAGGAAGTGGAAGGGGGGGGGGCTTCTGCGTGCGGACATTTCCTCGCTGCAATGGAATTATTTAGTGGAATTTTCCCCCGTTTCGTCTGAGGCTGTCCTTCGTCCGTGGTCCTTGGTCCTTAGCACCCCCAGGGCCTCGCTCTTCTGGGTACTGCGTCTTCCTTTCCTCCTTCTTTCTCTGTTTCTCTTTTCCTTTTTCTTTTTCTCTTTCTCTCTTTCTCTCTCTTTTTCTTTCTGTCTCTCTCTTCTCTCTGTCTGTCTGTTTCTCCCTTCTCTCTCCCTCTCTCTCCTCTCTCTCTCCTCTCTCTCCCTCTCCCTCTCCCTCTCCCTCTCCTCTCCTCTCCTCCCTCTCTCCCTCTCTCTCCTCTCTCTCCTCTCTTCTCTCATCTCTCTCTCTCTCTCTCTCTCTCTCTGATCATAGGCAGGAAGAGATGATGACAACGGAAGGAAATGAAGGGAGGAAACGTCAGCTGTCACGGAAATGCAGAAAGAGTGAAGGTGGGGGGTGGGGGGAGAGGGGTAGAGAAACCCACTTGGTGGCAACATCGACGTGGAGTTGCCGAATAGCCAATTTGTTGTCCCTATTTTTTGGGTCTTCTTGGTCGAGCTGTTTTCACGTCTTGGGATGAAATTTAGAATCATCGTTATGGGAAAGATGGTGATGATAAAGACTAGGGAATGCTAGTTTTTTTTTTTTTTTTTTTTTTTGTGATTGCAGAGGTTATCATTATCATTATCAGAGGTTATCATCATTATCGGAAAGATGGTGATTATAAAGATTATGGAATGCTTGTTTTTTTTTTTTTATTTTTAATGTTTTTTTTTTGTGATTGCAGAGGTTATCATCATTATCGGAAAGATGGTGATTATTAAAGATATGGATGCTTTTTTTTTTTTTTAGTTTTTTAATGTTTTTTTTTTTTGTGATTGCAGAGGTTATCATCATTATCGGAAAGATGGTGATTATAAAGATTATGGAATGCTTGTTTTTTTTAGTTTTTAATGTTTTTTTGTGATTGCAGAGGTTATCATTATCAAGTTATTCATTATCGGAAAGATGGTGATGATAAAGAAGGGAATGCTGGTTGTGATTTTTATTATTTATTATATATATATTATATATATTTTTTTTTTTTGATTGCAGAGGCTTTGTATTTTTATTTTTATGTTTGGTTTTGGTATTGTCTGCATTGTCGATATTATCTTTGTTATTATTGTTGACATTATTTGTGATGTCTCCAACCCTGTCACCCTGTCACCACCACTGTCACTTTGAATCACTGTTACTCTTGCTGGTATTATTATTTTTATTATCACGGTCGTCATCGTTGTCGTCGTCATCGTCGTCGTCGTCGTTTTTGTCGTTGTTGTCGTCATCGTTGCCATCATCGTCATCTTTATCGCATCGTTGCCATCATCGTCATCTTTATCGTCGTCGTTGTCGTCATCGTTGCATCGTATCATCGTCATCGTTTCTTTATCGTCGCGTTGTCGTATCGTCATCGTTGCCATCATCGTCATCTTTATCGTCGTTGTCGTCATCTTTGTCGTCATCGTATTGTCCATCGTTGCCATCATCGTATCATCGTCGTTCGTCGTCATCATCGTCGTCATCGTTGTCGTATGTCATTGTCGTATCGTTGCCATCATCGTCATCTTTATCGTCGTTGTCGTCGTCATCATCGTCGTTGTCGTCATATCGTCGTTGTCGTCATCGTCATTGTCGTCATCGTTGCCATCATCGTCATCTTTATCGTCGTTGTCGTCGTCATCATCGTCGTTGTCGTCATCAATCGTCGTTGTCGTCATCGTTTCGTCGTATCAATCATTCGTCGTCATCGTTGCCTATCATCGTCATCATAATCGTCGTTGTCGTCGTCATCGTCGTTGTCGTCGTCGTCATCATCGTCGTTTTGTCCGTCCATCGTCATTGTCGTCATCGTTGCCATCATCGTCATCTTTATCGTCGTTTGTCGTGTCGTCATCATCGTCGTTGTCGTTGTCGTCATATCGTCATCGTCATTGTCGTCATCGTTGCCATCATCGTCATCTTTATCGTCGTTGTGTCGTCATCATCGTCGTTGTCCGTCATGTCGTTGGTCGTCATCGTTGGCCATCGTTCGTCATCTTTTACGTCGTTGTCGTCGTCATCATCGTCGTTGTCGTCATGTTTGTCGTCATTCGTCATTGTCGTTCGATCATCGTCATCTTTCTCGTCGTGTCGTCGTCATCATCGTCGTTGTCGTCATCGTTGTCTCGTCATCGTCATTGTCGTCATCGTTGCCATCATCGTCATCTTTAGTCTTGTCGTCGGTCGTTTCGTCGTTGTCGTCATCGTCATTGTCGTCATCGTTGCCAATCATCGTCATCTTTATTGTCGTTTCGTCGTCATCATCGTCGTTGTCGTCATCGTTGTCGTCATCGTCATTGTCGTCATCGTTTGCCATCATTGTCATCTTTTATCGTTTTGTCGTCGTCATCATCGTCGTTGTCGTCATCGTTGTCGTCATCGTTGTCATCATCATCGTCGCTATCATCGTCATCGCTATCGTCGTCGTCGTCATCATCATCGTCATTGTCGTCGTCATCGTCATCGTTTGTCGTTTTCGTTGTCGTCCTCTTCCTTATCATTAACATTCCTGTTTTTATCACCTGAACGGTCCACCGTTATCGGCCATTTCCTCTTTCCTTTTCCTCTATTCCTCATTGTCGTTCTTGGCTTTTATTTTCTTTCTTTCCTGTTTCTCTCTCTCTCCCTCTTCATTCCTCTTTTCTGAAGTGTGCCCGTCTTCGTAGTGATGACGGTGGTGGTGACAGATGGGCGTGGTGCGGGAGAGAAAGTGGGTGTGGACTGGTGACCTACCCCCTCTAACACCCTCCTCCTCCCCCCTTTAAACCTTTCCTCCCTCTCCCTCTCTCCTGTACGCCCCTCTCCTCCCTCCCCCCCTGTACCATCTCTCTCCCTCCCCACTATAACCTTCTCTTCCCTCTCCCCCTGTACCCTCCTTTCCTCTCTCCCTCTGCCCCTGAACCCCCCCTTCCCTCTCTCCCTCTCCCCATCCCCCTTTAACCCACCCCTCTCTCCTCCCCTTTAACCCCCACCCCCCTCTCCCCCTCCCCCCTATCCCCCCCCCCTTTACCCCCTTTCCCCCCTCTCCCCCCTCTCCCCCATCGACCGGGTCAGGTTGGCTGTTTCTTATTAGGCTTGTCTCTTCGGGTGTCCTGTTTTGGTCTGCGCTCACGGCTCGGTGTGTGGGGCTTGGCTGTTGGTCTGTTGGGCTACCGGTCTCTCTCTGTCTGTCTGTTTGTCTGTCTGTCTGGTTCCTCTGTCTCTGTCTCTCTCTATGTCTTGTCTCTCTCCTCTCTCCTCTTCTCTCTCACTCTCTCTTCTTCTCTCTCTCTCTCTCTCTCTCTCTCTCTCTCTCTCTCTCTCTCTCTCTCTCTCTTCCTATCCATCCCTCCTCCCTCCCTTCTCCCTCCTCCTTGTCACACACCATGCGAGAAGATAGAAGAGGAGAGAGAGAGAGAGAGAGAGAGAGAGATGAGTTTACGAGAGATATAGAAAGAAAGAAAAAAAAAAGAGAGAATAGAGAATGAAGAAAAAAAAGAAAGAGAAAGAAGAAAAAAGAGCAAGGAAGAGAGGAAGAAAAATGAAAAGGAGAAGAATATTTACGAGAGCAATGCGTAAGATCGGCCAGGTGTGACGGCGGAGGTGTGACCGGGTGGCGGTGCGCTGATGACGTCATCGTTACGGCATCAAGCTTCCTCCAGCGGCCTTTGGCATGCGGACCGAGGCGGGGGGGGGGGGGGGGGTTATGGGTAGGTGGGTGGGGAGAGTCGGGGGTTTGAGGATGTTGGTGGTGTTGTGGGGTGGTGATGGTGTTGGTGGTGGGTGGTATTGGTGTTGGTGGTGGTGGTAATGATAGTGATGAGTGAAGTGATGATAGTGATGATGATTGATGATTGATGATGATGATGAAATGATGGATGATGTGGTGGTGGTGGTAGTGATGATGAGGAGGACGCGGGGTTAGAGGAATGTTGATTGGTGTTGGTGATGATTAGGGTGATGGTGGTGGTTGGAGGATGGGAGATTGCTGATTTGATGATGAGAGAGGAGGAGGAAAGAGGAGGAGGATGCAAGACAGAAAAGGGAAGAGAGTGAGAAGGAAGTAGATATGATAAAGTGAAGGAGAATGGGGGAATAAGGAACAAGGGAGTGGGGAGGAAAGGGATGAATGGTAATCATAATGATGGGAATAATGATAACATGATGATAACAGCAACAGTAATGATAATGAAACTTGTGATGATAATAAAAATGATAATGATAAAATGATAAAATGGTAATGAAAATGATGATAAAAGGTAATGATAATGATAAAAATTATAATGATAATGGTGATAATAGGAGTGATTTGAGAACAGTGAAAGACATGAAAGAAAACATTAAAGAAAATTTAGAATAAGAGATAGTGACATACCGGATAATGCGTTAGAAAGACGGATTGAAAGTAGATTAGAAAAGAAAATAACAGGAAGAAAGTCGAAAAAGAGAAGCAGAAATGAAAACAAATTGGAGAGAGAGAGAGATGAGAGAGAGAGAGAGAGAGAGAGAGAGAGAGAGAGAGAGAGAGAGAGAGAGAGAGAGAGAGAGAGAGAGAAGAGAGAGAGAGAGAGAGAGAGAGAGAGAGAGAGAGAGAGAGAGAGAAGAGAGAGAGAGAGAGAAGAGAGAAGAGAAAGAAAGAGACAAAGAACCCATGAAAAGACACAGGGAAAACCTTTTCTTTCTGTTTCTCTTTATCGTTCTTAAGCCTCTTTGTTGTTGCCCTTTGCCTCTTCCTCCTCCTCCTCCTCCTTCTCCTCCTCTTCCTCTCCTTCTCCTCTTCCTCCTCTTCCTCTTCCTCCTCCTCCTCTCTCTCCTTCCTTGACTCCTATTTCTGCCTCTTCTTTCGGGCTTTCCGGGAGTCGGAAGGGGGAAAGGGGAGGTGGAGAGGGGGGGAGGGATGTCTTTGTTTAGGGCAGGTGGTGGTGGTGGGAGGTTCGGGTTTGTTCTTGTTGTCTTTGCAGATGAAGGTTGTTGTTCATGTTTTTTTTTTCTTTCGTTTATTTTCTTCTGTCTTTCTTTTTTTCTTTCGTTTATTTTCTTCTGTCTTTCTTTTTTTCTTTTTCTTTCCTTCTGTCTTTTCTTTTTCTTTTCTTTATTTCTTGCTTTCCTTTTTTTTTTCTTTCTTTTCTTTCCTTCCTTCCTTCCTTCATTTATTTCTCATGCTTTTGCTACTTTTATTGTTGTTACTGCTGCTGTTGTCCTTACTTGTGATAGCGGTTGTGAAAGTTCTTTAGGCATTCTGTTGTTGCTTGTTATCATTGCTGGTTGTTCATGCTGATGATGTGATTATTGTTGTTATGGTTGATGTAGCCTTTGTATTGTTGTTGTTGTGGTGGCCCTTGTTGTTGTGAGGTGGCCCTTGTTGTTGATGTGGCCTTTGTGTTGTTGTTGTGAGGTGGCCCTTGTTGTTGATGTGGCCTTTGTGTTGTTGTTGTGAGGTGGCCCTTGACGTTGTTTGTTGATGTCTTGTTATTGCTGATGTCACTGCTGTTGCAAGAGCCAATGTTGATGTTTTTTTTTCCACTGTTGTCGTAGGTGTGGATGTTACTGCTTGTTGGTGTTTTGAAACGATGGGAGGGAGAGAATAGGAGGAGAGTGAGAGGTGGGGGGAGATAAGAAGAGAAGGAGAGGTAGAGAAGGGGGAGGGAGAAAGGGAGAGAGAGAAAGAGAGGGGAGATAGAGAGAGAAAGAGAGGGGAGATAGAGAGAGAAAGAGAGGGAAGATAGAGAGAGAAAGAAGAGGAGATAGAGAAAGACAGGGGGATAAGAGAAAGACCAGGGAGGATAGAGAAAAGACAGGGGGATAGAGAAAGACAGGGGGATAGAGAAAGACAGGGGGATAGAGAAAAATAGAGAAAAAGACAGGGGGAAATAGAGGAAAGAACAGGGGGACTAGGGGGAAGAGAAAGACAGGGGGATCAGAGAAAGAACAGGGGGATAGAGAAAGACAAGGGGTAGGATAGGAGAAAAGTACAGGGGGATAGAAGAGACAGGGGGAGGATAGAGAAAGACCAGGGGGATAGAAGAAAGACAGGAGAGGGATAGAGAAACAGACAGGGGGATAGAGAAAGACAGGGGGATAAGGAAAGACAAGAGGGGAATAGAGAAAGAGCAGAGAAAGACAGGGGGATAGAGGACAGAGAGAAGGGGTAAGAGAAGAGAGAAGGGGTAGAGAGAGAGAGAAATGAGAGAGAGAAAGAGAGAGAGAAAAGAGAGAAGAGAGAAGAGAGAGAGAGAGAGAGAGAGAGAGAGAGAAGAGAGAGAGAGAGAGAGAGAGAGAGAGAGAGAGAGAGAGAAGACGAGGGAGAGAGAGACGAAAAAGAAAAGAGAAGAAGAAAACGTGACAATGGCAGAAATCAAATCAGCGAAAGGTGTCCGAGACCTAACCGACATGCAGAACCCTCCTCCTACCTCACTCCTCCTCCTCCTCCTCCTCTCATAAGGCCCAGAATCCCTTTGCTATAAAGATATGAGGTTGATCGGACTGAAGTGTGTGTTGAAGCGGCGGGCGGGTGTTGAAGCGGAAGAAAGAGAGCGGGGTGAACTCGTCTTCTTCTCTTTCCTTCTTCCATTTCCTTTCCTTCTTTCCTTCTTCTTTGTTCGTGTTCTGGGATGAACTTGTCTTATTCTTTTCCTTCTTCTTCCTCTTCTTGTTCGTGTTCCTGGGATGAACTTTGTCTTATTCTTTTCCTTCCTCACCTCTTCTGTTCGTGTTCTGGGGATAGAACTTGTGTCTTATTCTTTCCTTCTTCTTCCTCTTCTTGTTCTGTTCTGGATGAACTTTTTAATTCTTTTCCTTCTTCCTCTTCGTGGTTCGTCGTTCCTGGAATGAACTTCTCTTATTTCTTTTCCTTCTTCTCTCTTGTTCGTGTTTCTGGATGAAATTGTCTTGTTTCGTGGTTCTGGGAATGAACTTCTCTTATTCTTTTCCTTCTTCTTAACCTCTTCTTGTTCGTGGTTCTGGATGAAACTTCTCTTATTCTTTTCCCATTCTTCTTCCTTTCTTGTTCGTGTTCTGGGATGAACTTGTCTTATTCTCTTCCTTCTTCTTCCTCACTCTATGTTCGTGTTCTGGGATGAAACTTCTCAGTATTCTTTTCCTTCTTTCTTCCTCTTCTTGTTTCGTGTTCTGGGATGAACTTCTCTATTCTTTTTCCTTCTTTCCTCTTCCTTCTTCTTGTCTCGTGTTCTGGGATGAACTTCTCTATTCTCTTTCCTTCTTCTTCCTCTCTTGTTCGTGTTCTGGATGAACTGTCTTTTCTTTTCCTTCTTCTTCCCCTTCTTGTTCGTCTCGTTTTTTTCTCTTCTTCCTCCTTTCTCTTTCTTTTCTCTTTTCCGTTCGTGGGATAGAACTCGTCTTTTTTTTTCCTTCTCTCTTCCTTTCGTTCGTGTTCTGGGATGAACTTGTCTTCTTCTTTTCCTTCTTTCATTCTTGTTCGTGTTCATGTTTTAAAATTATTCTTCTCTTCATTATCTTCCTTTTCTCCATTTTTTTTCTTTTCTTCCCCTTCTTTCTCTTTCGTCTCTTTTTTAGCGTTTTTTTTCTTCTTCTTGTTCATTATTATTATTATCATTATTTATTATTATTATTATTAATTATTATTATTATTATTATTATTATTATTATTTATTATTGTTGTATGTTGTTGTTATTGTTATTGTTATTGTTATTGTTATTATTGTCGTTATTATTGTTATTGTTATTCTTACTATTGTTATGATTAATTTTTTTATCATTATTATCATTACTCCTTGTGTATTTATATATTCTTTCTTTCCCTTTGATTGCTTTATCTGTCTCCACCTCTCTCTCTCTCTCTCTCTCTCTCCTCTCTCTCTCTCTCTCGCTCTCTCTCTCTCTCTCTCTCTCTCTCTCTCTCTCTCTCTCTCTCTCTCTCTCTTCTCTGTCCTCCTTCCCTTTCTCTCCTTCTTCTCCTCTTCCCTGGAAGAGAGAGAAAAGGGACAGGGATAGGTGGAAAGAAAATTAGAAATTAAGAAAGAGAGGGAGGAGGGAGGGAGAAAGGGAGGTGGAAAGAACCGATGATGAAAGGGGAGAAAGAGATGGAGTGGGTAGGGATGATAAGGCAAACGATAATAGATTAATGATAGGTAAATGTTTTTTTAGCGATGGTAGATAATGATGGTTATAGATGTTAATGGTAATTATAGTGATATTGTGACGGTTATAATTAATTATGACGATTATAACGATGACGTTTGTAGTGATAACGACGTTTGTAATGTTGATAACAACAACAGCAACAAACAACAAAATAACAAATAACAAAATAATAACAAAAAATAATAACAATAACAAAAATATAACAAATAATAACAAAAATAACAAAATAATAAAACAAAAATAATAACAACAATAACAAAATAAAAAATAATAACAATAATAATAATAATGACAACAACAACAATAACAACAACAACAGAAAATAAGGACAGACACCTACCATTATCCCACCAAGGTCATGATGTTTTGCTGTCTATTCCACCCGCCCCCCACCCCCACCCCCACCCACCCCGCACCCCAACCCCACCCCAGTACCCTTCAGTCCATAATAAGGGACCTTTTAGCGCGAACCTTGGAGGGGGGGGGGGCGCTGGTAATGCGGTCGCTTTTACGAGGTACCCGGGGGGGTTTAAGGGGGGGGAGGGGGGGAGGATGGGGGGAGGATATGGGTGGGGGGTTTTGAGGGGGGGAAGGGGACGGGTAGGGATAAGGGGGGGAGGGAAGGTATGGGGATCAGGGGGAGGGTGGGGTGCGGATTGGGATGAGGGGGGAGGGTAGGGGTGCGGATTGGGAAGGGGGGGGAAGGGGAGGGATGGGGATTGGGAAGGGGGGAGGGGAGGCGCCGAGATGGGGATTAGGGAGGGGAGGGTACTACGGGATGGGATTAGTGGACAGGGGGAGAGGAGGGATGGGGATAGAGCAAGGGGGGGATGGGTGAGTGAGGTGGGATATAGGGGAGGGGAGCCGGCAGGAACTGGGAGAGAGGCGGAGGAGGGGCAGGTAGGGGGAGGAGATAGGGGGAGGGGTGGACGAAGGGGAGAATGCGAAGGAATAGAAGAAGGGAGAGGGAAGAGAGAGGAAAATACGGAGGTTGGGGAAGGAAAAAACGAAATGGGTGGGGGCGCTTAGAATGATGACTAAGATAAAGGAGGAGGAAGAAGAGCAAAGAAGGAGAAAACGAGAAGGCAGAAGAAGGAGAAGAAGGAGAAGAAAGAGAAGAAGGAGAAGGAGGAGGAGAAGGAGAAGGAGAAGGAGAAGGAGGATGAGGAGGGGGAGGAGGAGAAAACGCAAGGTTAACTTTACGTAAGAGCGAAATATGACCTTGTCAGTGTTGCCGACATCATTTGTATTCCCTTTCCTGATCACATGCATAAATAATCTTAATTTGCGATGTGGAAGTTTGGCTGAAATGCCTTCAAAGGAATGGAGGGAAATGATTGGATTAGCTTTAGTTTTTGCCTTCGGAGAGCCTGCCATCGAAGTGAATCAGCACCTTTTGCATGGCGGTTACTCAGTCATAGGCATACATACATACTGGCATGAATACCTGCGTACGTACGTACGAATGTACATACATATGGACGTACATACATACATATGTACGAAAACATACATACATACATATGTACGTACACTACTACATTTATGTAACAATAATACATGCATATACAATAAACATATACATACAATAATACACACGTATACACACACACGCACACACACACACATACATAAATACATATATGTATTAAATATGTGGTGAGGAATAATGGTTTATAGTTCGTCCATACTGTATGTATGCATGTACTTATATGTGTATGCATATATGCATATTCTAATATATATATATATATATATATATATATATATATTATAATACATATATAATATATATATATACATATATATATACATATATACATATATTAATAACATATATATACATATATATATATATATATCATAATATACATATATATATACATATATATACATATATATACATATATATATACATATATATATACATATATATATATATATATAACATATAATATACATATATATATATATATATATATATATATATATATATACTATATAATATACATATATATATACATATATATATACATATATATATACATATATATATACATATATACATATATATACATATATAATATATAATATACATATTATATATATATATATATATATATATATATATATATATAATATATATATATATATATATACATACATACATATATATATTATATTAATATATATATATATATACATATATATATATATATATATATTATACATATATATATATACATACATATATATACATATATATATTATACATATATTATAATATATATAATATATATAATACATATATATAAATAATATATATACATATATATCATATATACATACATACAGATACATACATACATACATACATACATATATATATATATATATATATATATATATATATATAATCTATATGTATGTATGTATATATTTATATTTTTATTAGACAACGAATTGATTGCATTTTTATTCGTTTACTGGATGTTTCAAAGGTAGTTTTCTATTTTGTTATTAGTTATTATTAATCATTATCGTCATCGTCATCATCTTCGTCGTCAGTGTCTGTCATTGTTATTTTCATCAATCATTGTCATTTTTACCATTGTCATTGTAATCGTTGCCATTATTATTATTGTTATTCTTGTTTTGTTGTTCTTGTTATTTTCATCTCTATTGTTAGTAGTATTGCTAATAGCATTATTATTATTATTATTATTATTATCATTATTATTTTGTTGTTGTTATTGTTATTGTTATTGTTTATTCTTATCATTATTGTTATTATTATATTATTATTATTATTATTATTATTATTATTTATATTATATTATTATTTTATTTATTATTATTATTATCATATTAGTAGTAGTATTAGTAATAGTAGTAGCAGCAGTAGTACTAATATTATAATAATTTTTAGGATTGTTGATGTTTTCATTTGAGTTTTACGAAATAATATGGCTGTTATTTTATTAAAGTGACTATACGTGAAATTATTTGATATGTCTAAGAATGTAATTGTTATTGTTTTATTTTGTGTGTGGTCGTCTTGTCGTTATTTTTAGATTTGGCTGTTGCTTTGTCTAGCTCTCCTGCTCTCTCTCTCTCTCTCTACTCGCTTCTCTCTCCTCCTTCCTTCCTTCCTTCCTTCTTTCTTCTTTCTCTCCCTTCCTTCCTCCTTCCTTCCTTCTTTCCCTCCCTTCCTCTTCCCCCTACCCTCCCTCCTTTCTCCTTCCTTCTTTCTTCCTCTCTTCCTCCTCTCTTCTCTTTCACCTCCCTGCTCCTCGCCATTCCCTCCCTCTCTTCCCTTCCTCCTCCCATCTCCTTCCCTCCCTCCCTTCACTTCTCCCCATTCCTCCTTCCCTTTCCCTCTTTCCTCCCATTTCCTCACTTCTCCCTCCCTTCCCCTTCCTCCCCATTTCCCTTCCCCCTCCCTTCCCTCTCACTCCTCCGCATTTCCTCCTTCTCTCCCTCCCTTCTCTCTCGTCTTTCTCCATTTCCTCCTTCCCCCTCCTTCCCTTCCTCTCCCTCACTCCATTCCTCCTTCTCTCCCTCCCTCCCTGCTTTTCTCCCTTTCCTCATTCCCTCTTTCTCCCTTCCTCCTTCCCGCTCCCTTCTCTCTTTCTCCTTTCCTCCTTTTTTCCTTCCCACTTCCTCCCCCCCCCTCAGCCTTCCCAAACCGGTTGAGGAATTTCGGGAATGCGGTGATACCTATTGGCTCTGTGTCCTCCCTTATCTCCTGTTCCTCCTTCCTCCTCCTCTTCCTCCCTTCTCTTCCTCTCCTATTTTTTACTATTTCTACTTCTTCTTCTTCTTCTCTCCTTCTTCTTCTTATCTCTCTCTCCTTCTTCTTCTCCTTTCTCTCTCCTCCTTCCTCCTTCTTCCTTCTCCTTCTCCTCTTTTCTTCCTCTCCTCTCTCCTCCTCCTCTTCTCTTCTTCTTTCTTCTCTTTTCTTCTTCTTCTTCTTCTCTTCTTCCTCTCCTCCTCCCCTCTCTCCTCCCCTCCTCCTCCTCCTCCTCCTCCTCCTCATAATATTATTTTTTTTATTATTTATTATTTTTTTTATTATTGCTGTTGTTGTTTGGCGTTCACGTATTATACAATACACTACATAGTTTGCTTAGAGTGTTTATGGCATTTTCCATTGAATGAGATATTTTTTGACGGAAGTTAAAACATTTTAAAAGGGAATTTTACATAATTGCTTGGCCTTCAACCTGTTCCTCCTCCTCCTGTTCTCCTTCTCCTCCTCTCTCCTCCTCTCTCCTCCTCCTCCTCCCCTCCTCCTCCTCCTCCTCTCTCCTCCTCCTCTCCTCCTCTTTCCCTGTCATTCCATTAGTCTGTATCATTGTCTCTCCTCTCTCCCTCTCTCTTTCTCCCCTCTCCCTCCCTCTCCTCCCTCCCTCCCTCTTTCTCTCTCTCTCTCTTCTCTCTCTCTCTCTCTCTCTCTCTCTCCTCTCTTCTCCTCTCTCTCTCTCCTCTCTCTCTCTTCATATCTATCTATCTATCTATCTGTGTGTATATGTTTGTGTGTCAAGAGAGAGGAGAGACAAAAAGAGAGAAGGGCTTTACGAGCAGAAAAGCGAAACAGGGAAGTAGAGTATAAAAGAGCGAAAATTCTGCAGTGCACACAGGGCCCGAGATGAAAGGAAAGAGAGAGAGAAAAAAAAACACGAAACTTTGGCCTGTTAACAGTCTCTCAGGGGCCATCCCTTTACACAGGCAAACTCCAGCAGACACTCCTACTCCTCCTCCTCCCCACGCTCCCCTCCGCCGCTCCTCACCTCACCTCACCTCTCTACTCTACTCCTCCCTCCTCCTCCTCCTCCTCTCCTCCCCCCTCCCCTCCCCTCTCCTCCCTCCCCTCCCTCCTCTCCTCACCCTTCTCTCCTCCCTGTGGTCCCAATCCCACCTGTCCCCGCATCTTTCCCCCCCTCCCCCCCTCGAGGTCCCGATTCCCATCCCTTCCCGCTCCCCCTCGAGGTCCCAATCCTACCCGCCTTCCCCTTCCCGCCTCGAGGTCCCAATCCCCCTTCCTCGCCCCCCCCCCCCTTCGAGGTCCCAATCCCACCCCGTCCCCGCATACTTCCCCCCCCCTCTTTGCGCTTCTATCTCCCTTAGACCCTACCTTCCTCCCCTTGTGGTCTCAGCCCCACCCCTACCCCACTCGTCTGTAAATGTCCTCTATTCTCCTCCACTCCCTCAACCACCGCCTCCACCCCCACACTCAACCGCCTCCACTCCCCCATTCAACATCCTCGTCTCCTCCACCCCACTCCTTAACCCCACTCAACCTCCTCACTTTCAGCACCCCATCTTCTCCACCCTCCACCTCTTCCTCTTTCCAACCCACTACCTCATATAACCTCCACCCTTCACCCACCAGAACCTCCCCCAAACCCACCCAACCTCCCCACAACCACCTCCTTCTCTCCCCAACCAACTAACTCTTCCCCCACCCACCTCCATCCAATCCACCCTCACACCTCCCCCACCTCCTCTCCTACCCACCCATCTCCACCTCCATCCCACACCTCCACCACCTCCTTTCCACCCACCCATGCTACTTCCTGTCCTCTCCACCCCACCCCACCTCCTCCTCTCCCACCCCACCCCCCACCTTCCACCTCACCCCACCCCACCCACCTCCCTCCTCTCTTACCCACCCCATCTCCTCCTCTCCACTCCACCCCCGCCCCACCGCCCCACTCTACTTCCCTGTTCCTCTCAAACTCACCACCCCCCCACCCCATCTCCTCCTCTCCACTCCACCCACCCCCCACCCCATCCTCCCCCACCCCACCCCACCCCTCCTCTCCCACCCCAAACCACCCCACCTCCTCCTGTCCCACCCCAAAACCACCCCACCTCCTCTGTCCCACCCAAACAACCCCACTCCCCTGTCCCCCCCAAATACCCCACCTCCTCCTTCCCACCCCAACTACCCCACTCCTCTCTCTCACCCCAAACCACTCCCACCTCCTCCTCTCTCCACCCCAAACCACCCACTCCTCCTCTCCCACCCCAACCACCCCACCTCCTCCTCTCCCACCCAAACCAACCCACCTCCTCCTCTCCCAACCAAACCAACCCACCACCTCCTCTCCCACCCTCACCAAACCAACCCAACCTCCTCCTCTCCCACCCAAACCAACCCACCTCCTCCTCTTCCCACCCCACCTCCCTCCTCTCCAAGTCCACCCCACCTCCTCCTCTCCAAGCCCACCCCACCTCCTCCTCTCCCACCCCACCCACCTCCTCTCCAATCCCACCCACCACCTCCTCTCCCACCCCACCCCACACCACTCCTCTCCACCATCACCCCACCACCTCCTCTCCCACCCCACACCACCCCTCTCGCCGCCCACCCCCAACAACCACCTCCTCTCCACTCCACCCCCCACCCCACCTCCTCTCCCACCCACCCACCTCCTCTCCCACCCAACCTCCACCCCTTCCCCCAATCTCCCTCCACTACCTTCAACGGCGCTTTTTTCCTCCTTAAGAAGTAACATAGAGGAGGGCAATATAAACATTGACAGTGGAAAAAGATTGTCTCTGAAGGCTTGGCAAACCAGTGGAGGACTTAGGGGGGGGCAGGGGGGAGGAGGATAGGACTTGGGGGGCAGGGGAAGTAATTTAGGGTGGGAGGGGGGTAGGACTTAGGGGGAGGGGATAGGACTTAGGGGGGAGGGAGTTAGGACTTAAGGGGAGGGGGTAGGACTTAGGGGGGGAGAAGGACTTAGGGTGGGAGGGGGGAGGGGGAGGACTTTAGGGTGGGAGGGGGAGGAGGACTTTAAGGGTGGGAGGGGGGAGGGGGGTAGGACTTTAGGGGGGAGGGGGTAGGACTTGGGGGGGCAGGGGGAAGGAATTTAGGGTGGGAGGGGGGGAGGAACTTAGGGGGAGGGGGTTAAGAAACTTTAGGGGAGGGAGGGGACAAGGGGAGCAATGCTTCTTTTTGCGGGAAAATGTATGCAAGTTTTTGTGGCAATTTTTCTAATGGGAAGATGTGAAGGAAAGGGAGAAAAAAGAGAGAGAAAAGAGAGAGAAAGAGAGAAGGAAGGGGGAGGGAGGGAGAAGAGGACAGAGAAAGAGAGAGGAGAGGAGAGAGAGAGAGAGAGAGAGAGAGAGAGAGAGAGAGAGAGAGAAGAGAGAGAGAGAGAGAGGGGGGCGAGAGAGGGAGAAGTGAGGGAAAGAGAGAGAGAGAAGAGAGAGAGAGAGAGAGAGAGAGAGAGAGAGAGAGAGAGAGAGAGAGAAGAGAGGAGAGAGAGAGAGAGAGAGGGAGGGGAGAAGAGGGAAAAAGGAAGACAGAGAGAGAGAGAAAGAGAGAGAAGAAGAGAGAAAAAGGGAGAGTGAGGGAAAGAGCGAGAGCGAAAGAGAGGCCCAAGAAAATAATGAGAGAGAAAAATGAAAGAAATAACGTGTGCAGGGAAGTAAATAAAACATTAGAAACGGCACTCCGAGGAAGGAGAGCAGATGGACCAAATGATAACAAGGGAAGGATGTGATACATTAAAATTAGATTTGAGAAGCGTAGAGAAAAAATACAATAATATTTAGAAAGTCGAGAGCCAACATTCGAAATTTTATATGGAGACAGGCTATATGCTATTTATAGTGAATGATTATGCCACGATATAGTCATAATCGCCCTGTGATATTGTCCGCCAGAACAGCGATGATGACGCGGTAATGAGAAACGTAATGGAATTCTGTCTCTTTTATTCTTTTTCATATTAATGCGTTCGTGTCGTTGGGTGACCACTTTGAAGATCCGACTCCGGGGTCACTGGTGTGCGAATCGTCATTTTCCCGCTTCGTCCGTTCGCCGCGCGTTCGAACGGTCCCTGGCGCGTTGGCTTGGTGTTCGTGTGGCTCCGTTCTTGGCTTCTGTGACGGGGGATTTGGTGTTCGGATGTTTGTGTCGATGGGTTTGGTGTTCGGATGCTTGTGTCGATGCAGGGTTTTGGTGTTCGGATGCTTGTGTCGATGCAGAGATTTGGTGTTCGGATGCTCGTGTCGATCAGGGATTTTGTGTTCGATACCCACGTCGACGGAATAACTTTTTGTTGGTCCTGTGACTCTGTCCTAGGCTTCAGTATATCCGCTAACCCGAGACTGGTGTTCGAATACCCACATCGACCAGGCTTTGGTGTTCGTGTGGCTCCTTTCTTGGCTTCCGTATCCGAGGATTTAGTGTTTTGAATGGCCGCGTCGACCTGTGTCCCAGTTGTTCGTGTGGCTCCGGCCTTGGCTTCGTTATCCTGCCTTTCACCTCATTTAATAGCAAGGATTATTGTCATGCTTTGAGGTTGAGACTGGCGCGTTGCTTTGCATGCGTGCTTTGAGAGGGACGTTGACGGGTCTTCACTCTGACTTTGATTGGTATCAGACATGTGCTCGTGCGTGCGTGCGTGCGTGCAAGCGTACGTAGACAGGCTGCAGAGGTGGTAGAAGGTTAGGTGGGGAGGGGTGGGGGTGGAGGGGAACTGTTGACGCATTGCATATCTGGTTTGTATATTTTAGTCTTTCTACGTTTGTCTTTTTTAAATATTCTCTTTTAAATGTTTCGTCGTCGTTAATGGTCTTTCGTTTGCATCACTACCTTTTCCCCCTCTTCATCCTGTTACACCTTTTTCCCTTTTTCATCGTGTGTCTCTGTGTATTTGTATGTATCATGCTTCGTGTCTCGTTTGCAGGTTGTGTGTGTAGTGTGTGTGTCTGTGTTTGTGTGTGTGTGTGTATTTGTATGCATCGTGTCTCTTTTTTTTTTTTTTTTTTGTGTGTGTGTGTGTGTGTGTGTGTGTGTGTGTCTGTATATGTGTGTGTGTGTCTGTATATGTGGTGTGTGTCTGTATATGTTGTGTGTGTGTGTATGTGTGTGTGTGTGTCTGTAATGTGTGGTGTGTCTCTCTCTCTCCTGTGTGTGTGTGTGTGTCTCTCTCTCTCTCTCTCTTGTGTGTGGTGTGTGGTGTGTGTCTGTGTGTGTGTGTCTCTCTCTCTATGTGTGTGTGTGTGTGTCTCTCTCTCTCTGTGTGTGTGTGTGTGTGTTTATTACCCCTCTTTCACTCCCGCACAGCTCCGTGTTTAAAAACCCACTGCAGATATCCCGTCGCTGGCATTAAAATGTCTTAGCTCATGCAACCCTGTCGTTTCTTTTGCTTCTCTCCCGTTCGTTCGTCTTTCCTCTATTCTTTTCTTATTGATTATTCTTTTTTTATTGATATTATTTTTTTATTGATTATTCCCTTTTTTCTTTTTTTTTTTTTTGTTTCTCTCTCCTATCTTTTCTTATTTTTGTTTGTCTATCCTATTTTTTTCGTTTCTCCCATCTTTGCACTTTTTTTCCTCATTTTTTTGTTTCTTTTCTCTGTCTCTTCCCTCTTTTTGCTCCGATTATCAGTTACTTTCTCCCCCCCCCCCCGTTTCTTTTTTTCCTCCTTGATATTCTTTCTCCTTCCCTTCTCCTCCCGCATATTCTTTCTTTCTCCTTCCCCCCTCCTCTCTCTTTTATCTCTACCTTCTCTCTCTCCTCTTCCTCCTCCTCCTCCTCTCCTCCCTCCTCCTCTCCCTCTCCTCCTCCTTCTCCTCTCCTCCTCCTCCTCCTCCTCCTCTCCCCTTCCTCTCTCCTCTTCCTCCCTCGCTCTCTCCTCCTCCTCCTCTCTCTCCTCCTCCCTCTCTCCTTCCCTCTCTCTCTCTCTCCTCTCTCTCCTCCTCCTCTCTCCTCCTCTCTCCTCCCTCCTCTCTCCTTCTCCTTCTCCTCTCTCCTCTCCTCCTTCTCCTCCTCTCTCTCTCTCCTCCTCCTTCCCTCTCTCCTCCCTTCTCTCTCCTCTCCTCCTCTCTCCTCCTGCCTCTCTTCCTCTCTCCTTCTCCTCTTCCTCTCTCCTTCCTCCTTCCTCCTCCTCTCTCCTCTCCTTCTTCCTCCTCTCTTCTCCTCCTTCCTCCTCTCTCCTCCTTTTTCTCCTCTATCTTTCTCATTCATCAGGGTGTGACCGTAATAAGGGTAGGGATAGGGTGGGGGTGGGTTGAAGGTGTTGGGGGCGTGTTGGGTGGGGGTGTTGGGGGGTGATGGGGTGATGTGACAACGAGTTATTGTTATGTAAGCAGATCCCTCCACTTAGCTCCTCCCTCCCTTTCCCTCCACGTGGAATTCAGCTGTTTATATGCTCTGATTTTAGATTGTGTGTGTGTGTGTGTGTCGAGGTATATAGATGTAGGAAGAGGTGTAGGTTTGTGGTGTGTGGTGTGTGTGTGTGTGTGTGTGTAAGTTTGTGAGTGTAAGTGTGTGTTTGTTGTTTATGTATATGCGCTTACTACATACATACACACACACACACACACACACACACACACACACACACACACACACACACACACACACACACACACACACACACACACACACACACAACACCCCTCCCCCCACACCATACGCATATTGCAATGCCTCTCCGGAGAGAGACCAAGCAAGTGAAACCCAAAGCAAGAAAGCAAGAAAGCAAGAAAGGACAAGGAGAGCGAGCAGGAAGGACAGAGCAGCGAGCAAGTCAAGCACAAACGGCCGGGACCTCATGACTGTGCGAGCTCTTACAATGACCGGGTTTTCGCTCAGTCTGCTTGCTTGCTTGCTTGCTTGCTTGCTTGCTGGCTTGCTGATGGGAGACCACGTTTTGGGGTCACGTGATATAGATTTATATTTTTTTGCTTTTTGTTTTTTTTTCGCGTTTGTTTGTTTTTTGTATTTTTTTGGTGTTGTGTGAGCGTGTGTGTGTGTGTGTGTTTGTGTTTGTGGCTTTCATTATCGCTTTGTAAAGAACTTTCAATTCTCATCTCTCTCTCTCTCTCTCTCTCTCTCTCTCTCTCTCTCTCTCTCTCTCTCTTCTCTCTCTCTCTCTCTCTCTCTCTATATATATATATATATATATATATATATATCCCTCCCTCCCTCCCTCCTCCTCGCTACCCCCTCACTACCCCCCCTTGACCCCTTTCCAAGCCTCCTCTCTGAATATATTGAAAATATAGACGAGAGACGATCCTAACGTCCCGTCATTATCTCAAATTACCCAAAATCGACAGTCATTTGTCAATTTCGAAAAAAAAAGTTCATTACGAATTCTTGCCCCACGGTGATCACGTTTTGTTTGTTTGTTTGTTTGTTTGTTTACTTGCTGTCTCGAGTTGCCATGTGTGATTGCAGGAAAGGAGATTGATGGATGGACCCGATCGGATGGGGGGGAGGGGGAGGGGGGGAGGGGAGGGGGCATTGAATTGAGATGGATTTATTCGTTGAGTGGTTGTATTTCTTGGGTCCTGGATTGGGTGAGGATAGTGGGGGAGAGATATTAATTTTTTTTTTTTTTTTTTTTTTTTTTTTTTTAGGGGGAGGGGGTGTTTTTTTTTGTGTGTGTTTTTGTCGAATTCTTGTTCTCTCTTTCTTCTTTCTCCTCCATCTGCCTCTTCTCTGTCTCCTCCTCATTCTTTTCCTTTCTCTTCTCCTCCCCTTTCTCTCCCTATCCCTCTCTTTCTTCCGCCCCTTTCTCCTCGCTCTCTCTTTTCCCTCTTCTCTCCCTCTTTCCCTCTACTCTTCCTCTCCCTTTCCTCTCCTCTCTCCCTTTCCCTCTTCTCTCTCGCTCTACTCTCCTCTCTCCTCTCTCTCTTTCCCTCTTCTTCCGCTCGCCCTCCACCCACCCTTTCCTCCTCCTCTCCTCATCTCCTCTTTCTCTTCAGTTCCGCTCATCATCACAGCTCTTCATTGCCGTTCGTCGTGAGTGAGGTCGAAGGCAATGTGTGTGTGTGTGTGGGGGGGGTGAGGGGAGGAGGGGGGGAGGAGAGGGGAGGTGAAGAGGGGTGAGGAGGAGGAGGGGCGGGGGGGGGAGAGGGGATGGAGTAAGGAGGGTGGAGGAGGTGGAGAGGAATGAGGTAGGAGGGGGGGGTGGGGGAGGTTGTGAGGGGTGAGGAAGGAGGGGGCGGGGGAAGGAGGAGGAGGGGCGGGGGTAGGAATGAAGGGGGATGGAGTAAGGAGTGTGGAGGAGGTGGAGAGGAGTGAGGGAGGTTTAGAGAGATGAGGGAAGAGGGCGTGGGGGAGGTTTGAGGTTGAGAGGGGTGAGAGAGAGGAGGAGGGTGGGGGGGATTGGGAAACTGGGAAACTGGAAAATTTACCGGTTCTTGCTCGCGCTTACCTGCGGTGTTGGCGAAAATGAAAGTTGTTTTTGGTACAAGTGCTTCTCTTCCTCCTCTTCTCCTTCTTCTTCTTCTCCTCCTCCTCCTCCTTCTTCTTCTTCCTCCTCCTCCTCCTCCTCCTCTGCTTCTTCTCCTCTCCTCTTCTTCTTCTCTTCTTCCTCCTCCTCCTCCTCCCTTCTTCTTCTTCTCCTCCTCCTCTCCTTCTTCTTCTCCTCCTCCTCCTCTTCTTCTTCTCCCCTCCTCCTTCTTCTTCTTTCTTCTCCTCCCTCCTCTCTCTTCTCGTCTCCTCTCCTCCTCCTTCTTCTTCCTCCTCCTGCCTCCTCACTCCCCTCCTCCTACTCCTCCTCCTCCTCTGTCTCCTCATCATCCTCATGTCCCTTCCTCCTCCTCATCGTCCCCTCCTCCTCCTCATGTCCACCCTTAACCTCCACCTCCTCCTACTCTCCTCCTACTCCGGCCCCTCCTCTGTCCTCCTCTCCTCTCCTCCTTCTACCTTCTTCCTCCTCCCGTCCCCTCCTATCCTCCTCCTCCCTTCCTATCCTCCTCCTCCTCTCCTTCTTCTCATCGTCCCCTCATTCCACCTCCCTCCTCCTCCTCCTACTCTAACCTTATCCTCCTACTCCTCCCTCCCTCCTCCACTCCTCCTCTCCTCCTCCTCTCCTCCTCTCCCTCCTCCTACCTCCTCACTTCTCTACTCCTCCTCCTCCTTTTCCACAACTCCTTCTTTTCCACCTCCCCCCTCCGCCTCCACCCCACCACTTAAGGGCATCCCCGTTCCACTTTTTAAATTTCTAGAACCTTGACTAATCTCTCTTCACTTTTCCGTTGCGTTTCTACGTCACTTTCGATCTTTATTCCAATTCTCTCTCTCTCTCTCTCTCTCCTTTGAACCTCTTTTTTATATATATATAAAATTCTTTATCTGTTTTATCTCTGTTTTTCTTTATATTTCATCTGTATTTTGTTTATTCAATTTTGTATTTTTCTTTATTTTATCTTATTACATTTTTTATCTCTATTTTCGCTCTCATTTTATTATTTTCCCCCATTTGTCCCCCGCCCCTTTCTTCCTGTCTGGTAATTCTTTATTTATTTCCCTTGCTTTGTTGCTTTATTCCCTTTTTTTATTTGGTATTGAATAAATTTGCCTCTTATATTTCTGCTCTTGTCGTTTTTTTTAGAGGGGTGGGATGGGGGTGGGGTGGGGGTGGGGGTCTGTCTCTCCTGAATTGCAAAATTCCGAGAATTTCTTTGGTTCCGAAAGTCCCCTCCCCCTCTCTCTTTCTTTATTTCTATCTCTCTCTCTCTCTTTATTTCTATTCTCTCTCTCTTTCTTTCTTTCTTTCTAACTCACTTTCTTCTCTCTCTCCTCGCCTCCCTCCTCCTCCTCCCCCCTCCCTCCCTCTCCCTACTCTCTGTCACTGCCCCCTCCCTCTCTCTCTCTCACTGCCCCCCTCCTTCTCTCTCTCTCTCTTCTCTCCTCTTCTCTCTTCGTCTCTCTCTCTCTCTCTCTCTCTCCTCTCTGTTCTCTCTCTCTCTCTCTGCTCTTTCCCCCGAGAGGGCGCATCTACTTTTTCTTTTTCCAATTTCGCCCTACAGTTTTTTTCGCCCCCCCCCCCACTTGAAAAGATCCCCTCCTCCCACTCCAATCTCCTCCTTTTTCCCTTCTCTCCCCATCCATCTCTTCGTTCGCCTTATGCTCTTCTCTCCTTCTTCTTGGTCCTCTCCTCCCCTCCATCTCCTCCTTTTTCTTCTCTCCCCTCCATCTTCTTTCGTTCCTTTGCCTCTTCTCTCCTCTTCCCGCCGCCTCCTACAACCATCCTCGTCTGTTTCGTGTTCCATTCTATTGTTTTCCTACTTCTTAGCATGTCCTTTTCGTCGCGGCTTCATCTAACTTTTTTTTCTTTCTATTTCTCTCCTCCTCCTCTCTCTCTTTCTCTTCCTCCTCTTCTCTTCCTCTTTTTTCTCCCCCTGCTCCTTTCCTCCTCTTTTTCCCTCCTGCTCCTTCTTCTGCTGCTGTTCCTCCCCCTCCTTCCTCTGCTCTTTTCTTTCCCTGCTCGTCTTGCTAGCTCTAGTCCTCTTGCTCTCTTCCTTGCTCTCTCCTGCTCTTCCATCCTACTCCTCCTCACTCCTCTCCTCTGCTTCCTTCGCTCTTGATGTTGCCTCCTGCTCCTCCTTCTTGCTATTCCTCCTCCTCCTCTGCCCTCCTCTCCGCCTGCTCCTCCTCTGTCTCTGTCCTCCTTCCTTCTGCTTCTTCCTTCTCTCCTTTCTCCTTCTCCTCTTGTCCTGCCTGCGCTCCTCCTCCTCCTCTCCTTCTCCTCTTCCTCTCCTCTCTCACTCCTTCTCTCGCTGCTGCATTTTCCATTTGGTAAGAGATAAGTAGAAAGATAGATAAATAGACCTGTTGTCGTAATCACATACGTCGTCGATTTGGTTTTATATCGCGTAGCTGGTTACAAAATCCAAGTCGTTCCATTTTAGAAAACATCTTTGTTTTTTTTTTTTTTCCTCAAATATTTTGAAAGGTGATAAGCTTTGAAGTGCCTTATTGTTTTTTTTCTTTCTGTATTCGCTGTCTCCCTCTCCCCTCCCTCTCCTCCCTCCCGTCCCTCCTCGCCTCCCTCTCCTCCCTCGCCTCCTCCTCCCTCCTCCCTCCTCCCTCCCTTCCACCCTCCCTCCCTCCGTCCCTCTCATTCTTCATTCTCTCTCTCTTCTCTCTCTTCCCTCCTCTCCTCTCTTCCTGCCCCTCTCTCTCTCTCCTCCTGCTCCCTCTCCTCTCGTCTCTCTCTCTCGTCTCCGTCTCTCTTCTTTCTCTCTCTCTCTTCCCTCTCTCTCTCTCTCTCCTCTCTCATCTTCTCTCTCAGTCTCTCTCTCTCTCTCTCCTCCTCTCTCTCCCTCCTCTCCTCTCTCCCTCCTCCCTTCCCCTCCAACAAGTGACAATTTGACTGACCCCTTCCAAAGGTGTTTAATCATCTGGCAACGCTTATATTTTATATAACACGTTTCCCTCAGAAGAAATAAGTTCATTTATTACAATTGATTTCGTTCGGTCATTCATTATCATTGCTTGGAAAAGAGGACAAAAAAATAAGGAAGGAATAATTTGAAGAGCGAAGTGGATGTCGGGAAAAAATGAAATGTAGCTTCTGGTGATTCTAGGAGTTGAAAGGAATTAGGTTAGGTTGTGCCTCTCGCTCGGTCGCCTTTCTGCTTTGATCTATGGTGTGTGTGTGTGTGTGTTGTGTGTGTGTGTGTGTGTGTGTGTGTGTGTGTGTGTGTGTGTGTGTGTGTGTGTGTGTGTGTGTGTGTGTGTGTGGTGTGTGTGTGTGTGTGCGTGCGTGTGTGGTGTGTCTGCGTTTTTGTGTGTGGTCTGCGTTTTGTGTGTCTGTCTGCAATCCGATCGCATGCAATTCGCGCATAATTTTGCACTGTAAGCAACGTTCACATGATCTTATTGACACATTCTTCACCCGCCTTCTGCCGCGGATACGAACACACGCGCACACAACCACATTCACACATTCACACCCACACCTGCTCACGTGACACAGATCAGCGTGAGAAAGTGAGAGAAACAGCGTGGAGATCCCCCCTACCCCTTCTCTTCCCCCCCTCCTCCTCACCCTACTTTCTCCCCTCTTCTCTCCTCCT
Organism: Penaeus vannamei; assembly: GCF_003789085.1. Classification (NCBI taxonomy): domain Eukaryota; kingdom Metazoa; phylum Arthropoda; class Malacostraca; order Decapoda; family Penaeidae; genus Penaeus; species Penaeus vannamei. Next base: position 246,911 of record NW_020872541.1, read on the forward strand.
CCTCCTCTTTCCCCTCTTCCTCTCTCCTCTTCCCCCTCCCCTCCCCCCTCTCCTCTTCCCTCTTCTCTCCCCTCTTCCCCTCTCCCCCTCCTGGCTTCATTTCATCCTCCTCTCTACTCCTATCCCCACTTTCCCCTCCCCTCCCCGTCTTCCCCCTCCCTCCCCGTCTTCCCCCTCCCCCCTCGTCCCCTTCCCTCTCCCTCCTCTTGCCTTCTCCTCCCCCCCCTCCCTTTCTCTCCTTCCCCCTTACCTTCTCTCTCTCCGGTTCCCCGCACCTCCCCCCTACCCTCACCAACCAACAAACCCAATGAATGAAGAATGACAGCCTTGAATGGTTGTGACGTCACCACCATTGTTTCGTAGCGTGGTGACGTCAGAGGATCGGATACGTAATGCATTTTCCCATTTTCTTCACATTTAACGGGTTGCGTCATCGACAGGTGGTTCGAGCGGTCGTTACGAGTTGTTCGTTAATTCACAACTTGTCCCCGAAATGCAGATGTTGTTTCTGTGAAGTTATGAAACGTTAAGGAGAATTCTTCGTATTTTTTTTTTTTCTTTTTTTTCTTCTTTCTTTTTTCAATGTTGATTTGAAATGGGCATTGTCGGTTTGCTGTTGAATGATATTTACGTGAGAGGGGGGGAGGGAGAGGGAGGAGGGGAGGGAGGAGAAGCAGCATTATATTATATATATATATATATATATATATATATATATATATATATATATATATATATATAACATTAATATATACATATATATACATATATATTACATATATACATATATATACAATATTACATATATATACATATATATACATATATACACATATATACACACATACACACACACACACACACACACACACACACACACACACACAACCAGCACACACAACACACACACACACACACACACACACACACACAACACACACACACGCATCCATCTTTGCAAGTCTGTTTCAGTGACAAACACACGCATGCAAACGAGAAGTACAGCAAATAGAGAGAGAGAGAGAGAGAGAGGGGGGGGGGTGGAGAGAGAGGGGGGGTGGAGGGAGGAGGGAAGACGAGAGAGAGAGAAGAGAGAGAGAGAGAGAGAGAGAGAGAGAGAGAGAGAGAGAGAGGAGAGAGAGAGAGAGAGAGAGAGAGAGGAGAGAGGGAGTGGGAGAGAGGGAGAGGGAAGAAGAGGGAGTGGGAGAAGAGGGAGTGGGGAGAGAGGGAGTGGGAGAGAGGGGGAGAGAGGGGGAAGTGGAAAGAGGAGTGGGAAGAGGGAGTGGGAGAGGAGGGAGTGGGAGAGGAGTGGAGAGAGGGATGTGGGGGGGAGGAGAGGAGGGAGGTGGGAGAGAGGGAGTTTGGGAGAAGGGGAGGAGGGGGAGGAGGAGTGTGGGAGAGAGAGGGAAGTGTAGTGGGGGAGAGAGGGGGGTGGAGAGAAGGGAGAGTGGGAGAATGAAGGGAGTGGAGAGAGGGGTGGAGAGGTAGGCGAGTGGGAGAGAGGGAGTGGGAGGAGGGAGTGGGAGAGAGGTGAGAGTGGGAGAGAGGGAGTGGGAGAGGGAGAAGAGGGAGTGGGAGAGGGGAGAGAGGGGTGGGAGTGGGAGAGAGGGGAGTGGAGAGAGGGAGTGGGGAGTGGAGAGAGGGAGTGGGAGTGGGAGTTGGGAGAGAGGAGGGAATGGGAGAGGAGGGAGTGGGAGAGAGGAAGGGGGAGTGGGAGTGG
>NW_020872541.1:265883-278383 GCF_003789085.1 Penaeus vannamei
GAGGGGGATTGGGGTTGCAGGGGGGGTTAGGGGAGGATTGTGTTATCTGGTGGAATGTTTTCTTCGATATCTCTCTCTCTCTCTCTCTCTCTCTCTCTCTTCTCTCTCTCTCTTTCTCTCTCTCTCTCTCTCTCTCTCTCTCTCTCTCTCTCCCTTTTCTCCTTTTCCGAGAATGCATAAGAAATATCTATCTATCTATTTATATATTTATATTGTATCTCTATATTTCTCATTTTATTTATCTACCTATCTCCCTGTCTGTCTATCCATCGAACTACTATTTATCAGTAAATTTATCTCTATCTATCTATCCATCTATTTAGTAATATATTTCTACTACTACTTGTCAATTTATTTATCTCTATCTATCTATCAACCCTTTTATTTATCAATATATTTATCTCTATCTATCTATCCATCTATTTATCAATATATTTATCTCTATCTATCTATCCATCTATTTATCAATATATTTATTCTCTCTATCTATTTATCTATCTATCAGTCCATCTATTTTCAAATATATTTATCTCTATATCTATTCTCATTCTCTATTATCCATCTATTTATCATAATATATTTATCTCTATCTATCTATCCATATTTATCTTAATATATTTATCTCTATCTATCTATCATCTATTTATCTCTTATCTATCAATCCATCTATTATATATATTTATCTTCTATCTATCTATCTATTTATCATTTATTTTATCTCTATCTATCTATCCATCTTTTATCTCTTATCTAATCCGTCTATTTATCAATATATTTATCTCTATCTATCTATCAATCTATTTATCATTAATATTTTATCTCTATCTATCTCCATCTATTTATCAATATCCTATTATCTATCCATCTATTTATCTCTATCTATCCCATACTATCTATTTATCTTATCTATCTATTCGCATCTATTTATGTCTCTCAATATCTATCCTATCCATCTATTTAATCATCTATTTATCATATATTTATCTGACTTATCTATAATCTATTTTATATTAATATCTATTTATCTCTATCTATCTATCCTCTATTTATCTCTCTTATCTATCATCCAGCTATTTTCAATATATTTATATATCTTTCTATCCATCTATTTATCATTAATATATTTCTTCTATCTATCTATCCATCTATTTATCTCTTATTTTATCAGTCTCTCTATTTATCAATATATTTATCTCCTATCTATCTATCCATCTATTTATCATTAATATATTTATCTCTATCTATCTATCCATCTATTCTATCTATCCAATATCTATCCAATAAAATAATCTATCCGTCCTTTATCACACGTGTGTATGTATGTGGACCCACACGCCAGCGCGTACTTGAGAGTATACAATTTTTACCACATTTTTACTTTGATTTTTTAGTTTTCAATTATTATTTTTTTTTTAGAGATAATTAGAGTGAGGATAATGGAAAGAGAATAATGAGTGGCGAAGGTGAAAGATTTTTTTTTTTAAAGATGTCCGGAAAAGGGTGAGGGAAAAAAGGGAAAAAAATCTAGGCGGGAAAAAAGGAAAAGTGATGATTATCGGAAGAGAGAGAGAGAGAGAGAGAGAGAGAGAGAGAGAGAGAGAGAGAGAGAGAGAGAGAGAGGAGAGAGAGAGAGAGAGAGAGAGAGAGAGAGAGATGAAAAAATATGATTGTGTGATGTGATGATTATCGGGTGAGTGAGAGAGAGAGAGAGAGAATGTAAAAATGTGATGATGTGATGTGATGTAGATCGTGATGAGTTGTTATGAGACGAAAAATAAAGTTGATAAGTGCCTGGTGATTGACCAAAAGAAAAACAAATATATGTATATTTTTTTTTCTTTCTTTCTTTTTTCTTCTCTTTTTTTGTAGGGTGGGGTATTACTCATTTGTTAATTAATTTATTATGATTTGCTGATTTAGTTGATAGATCAATATTTTGCTTATTCTTTATTTACTCACTTACATTATTTACATTTTATATATTCACTTATTTGCCTTTTTATCTACATTTTTTTACCACGAAACAATCCCGCGCAAAAGTTTTCAAACCGCCGATAACCGCCAATAACCGAAAAGGTAACGGAAAATATTCAAATTTTCAAATTCAAAACAAACCGATTTGTTAGTGAACACGTATAGGCCGGTTGAGATTTAACAAATCAAACGATCATAAAAAAGACGTTGATAACGAGGGAATATGATAACGAAGAAATTACCAAAAAGACACTAATAACAAGGGAATAAGATAAAAAGGAAATGATAATTATAAAGACGCTAATAACGAAGGAATATAATAATACAAAAAATTTTTTTTTTAGAAATTATGATAAAATAGAAATAATAAAACGCTAATAACAAGAAATTAGAATAAAAGAAAAAAAATATAGTAACAACAATAAAACACCAATACAAAAAAAAGAGATAAATATATTTTTTAAAATCCGCCAATAACGAAGAAATATATATAACAACGAAGGGGAACAAAACAGATTAAACGAAGGGAACAGAACAAAACAGACGCCGATAACGTAGAGAACATGAGGCCACGGAGTTAGCGAAGGCCAGCGGACGGGGGGGGGGGGGGGGAGGCCGGGCGCTGACGAGGGGCGTTGGGCAAGAGGCGGGCCATGCGGTGGAGGGCGAGACGAGGCCACGTGGGAGGGAGGGAGTGGAGGGGGAAGGGGAGGGAGAGGGTGGGGAGGAAGGGGATAGGGAGTGAGGGAGAGGGTGGAGGGTGGAGGGAGTGGGTGAGGGTGAAGGGTGAGGGAAGTGGGTGGGGTGAAGGGTGAGGAGTGGGTGGGGAGGAAGGGGGGGGGGAGTGGGTGAGTGAGGGAGAGGGGGGAGGGGATAGGGAGTGAGTAAAGGAGAGGGAGTGGGTGAAGGGGAGGAGGAAGGGTGAGAGAGTGGGTGAGGGGAGGGGATAGGGAGAGAGAGATGGAGAGGGGTGGAGAGGGAGAGGGTGAGAGAGTGGGTGAGGGAGGGGGGAGGGTGAGAGAGTGGGTGAAGGGAGGAAGGAGGTAGGGAAGAAGGAGTAGGGAGGAAGGGGAGGTGGAGATGAGAGGGTGAGGAGGAAGGAGAAAGGAGATGGAGTGGGAGTGGGTAAGGGGGTAGGAGGAAGTGGAGGGAGATGGAGAGGAAGAGTGGAGGGGGAAAGGGAGAAAGATAGAGGTATAGGATAAGGAAAAGAAGTTGGGGAGGGAGAGTGGAGCGGTAGAGAGAGAGAGGGAGAGGAGACGATGAAAAAAAAAAATATAAAAGATAGAGATCGAGATAGAGACAAAAAGCGTGAAGAAGGCAAGGGAGAGACAAAAATAGATCCAGATAAGAACCAGACACAGACACATACAAAGAGAATCAAGAGACATAGAACCCCCGTAATATAAAAAGACTAACAAGGAGGGAAGAGAGAGAGAGAGGGAGAGAGAGAGAGAGAGAGAGAGAGAGAGAGAGAGAGAGAGAGAGAGAGAGAGAGAGAGAGAGAGAGAGAGAGAGAAGAAGAGAAGAGAGAGAGAGAACGGGAGAGAGACAAGAGAGGAGAGAGAGAGAGAGAGAGAGATCAATAGAGAGAAGGGAGACAGACAGAGATAGAGGATAGAAGAGAGAGAAGAAAGAACAGTGGCTAGTTTCAACCCCCCCCCCCCCAAAAAAAAGGGGGGGGGAGCAAGGCGAGCGGTGGCGTCAGACGACTCGTGCTTAGATCTTTCGTCCACGGAGTTAGAAGAGTTAGAAGGAGAGAAGGAGAGAAGGGAGTCAGTTCTTGAGCCACAAGCCATGATGACTGCTTGCATTCGGCACGGGGATGATGTGCTTCGCTGGCAAGAAAATTAACTGGATTAGAACGAGGCGAGAGAGGGAGAGAGAGGGGGAGATGGGGGAGAGAGGGAGAGGGGGGAGAGAGAGAGAAAAAAAATGAAAAGAAGGAAGGAAGGAAGGAAAGAAAGAGAGAAAGAGAGGGGAGGAGTGAACAGAGGGAGTGAGAGAGGAAAAAAAGAAAGAGATCAAGGAAGGAAAGATGCGTATATATATATATATATATATATATATATATATATATATATATATATAATATATATATATATATATATATATAGAGAGAGAGAGAGAGAGAGAGAGAGAGAGAGAGAGAGAGAAGAGACGAACGGTGAATAGGGGTGGCGGTGTAGCGGGTGGGTTCAAGGGGGGGGGGTGAGGTTAGAGCGGTTGAGGGGGAGAGAGGAGGACGGAAGGGGGAGTAGAAAGAGTAAAGGAGGAGGGGAGGAAGGGGGAGGGGAAAGGAGGAGAAGAGAAGAGAGAGTTAAGGAAGAAGGGAGGGGGAAAGAAAGAATAGAGGAAGGAGAGGAGAGAATACAAGAGAGGAGAGGAGAGTGTGGAGGGGGGAGGGGGAGAGGAGTTGAAGGAGGGGAGGTGAGGAGAGAGGAGAGAAGAGGAGAGCAGGTGAGGAAGGAGGAAAGTGAGGAGATGTGGGGGAAGGGAGGGGAGGGGAGGGGTCATTTTCACCTGTGGACACTCGAGTTCAGTAATTACCTCCGCCATGATGAAGGCAGACAGGTACCGCTGGCGGATGACTGCGGTTTAAAGGGGGGGGGGGGTTTAAGGGGGCAGGTGTGGGGGAAAGGGGGTAAGGGGGGTTAAAGGGGCAGGTGTGGGGGGAGAGGGAGGCTAAGGGGGGTAGGAGGGGAGAAGGGAACTGAGGGTGTAGGGAGGGGAAATGGGGGGAGGGTGTTGAATGCACTTGAACGGGGGTGGGGTGGGGGGTGAAGGGACGGGGGAGCTAAGGGGGTGGGGAGGAGAGAGAGAGGGTTGAATGCAGAGAAGTGCGTGTTGGAGGGAGGGAGTTAGGGTGGGTGGGGGGGGGGGCATGGGATTGGAAAGGCTTGGGGGGGGGGGAAGTGAGGGTGGGGGTGTGGTTGGGATGGGGAGTGAGGGAGGAATGGGGTGCGTGACAGCAACCAAAGTGATTTTGCTTTTGGAGAAGGGACTTTGAGGGAGGGAATGGGGAGTAAAAGATTGCTGGAGAAAGAGGATGAGGTAAAAGGCGAAGAGAGAGAGAAAGGAGGGAAAGGAGAAAGTAAAAAGAGGGAAATCCGAAAAAAAGAGAAACGGAGGAGGGAAAGGCGAGAGAGAGAGAGAGAGAGAGAGAGAGAGAGAGAGAGAGAGAGAGAGAGAGAGAGAGAAGAGAGAGAGAGAGAGAAGAGAGAGAGAAGAGAGAGAGAGAGAGAGAGAGAAGGGAGGGAAAGGGTGACGTCAAAGGTAAGAAGTAGAGTCAGTAGCACCCTTAGTAGTTGAAGCTGTTTTGACTGGGGACTGAAGCTGGAGTGTTGGGCGTAAGTTGGGTGAGTTGGTGGAGAAGGGGGGGGGGGGTGAAGGGAGGAGGAGGGACTGAGGGGAGACGGGAAGGGAGGAGGGAGAGGGAGAGGGGAGAGGAGTGAAGGGAGGAGGGACTGAGAGGAGAAGGGGAGAGGGTGAAGGGAGGAGGGACCTGAAGGGGGAGGGACTGAGGGGAGAGGAGGGACTGAGGGAGAGGGTGAAGGGAGGGAGGGACTGAGGGGAGAGGAGGAAGGGAGGAGGACTGAGGGAAGAGGAGAGAGGAGGGTAAAGGGAGAGGAGTGAAGGGAGGAGGGACTGAGGGGAGAGGAGTGAAGGGAGGGAAGGACTGATGGGAGAGGGGAGATGGGAGGGGTGAAAGGAGGGACTGATGGGTGAGGGGAGAGGAGGGAAAGAGAGGAGAGAGAGGGGAGAGTGAAGGGAGGAAGGACTGAGAGAAGAGGGGAGAGGAGGGGAGGGAGGACGGGCAGAAGAAATGGGTGGGTGGGGGAGAATGAGTGAAGGGAGGAGGAACAGAGGAGAGAGGAGTGAGAGGAGAGAGAGCTATGAAGGGGCGGAGAGGAGGGGGAGGAAAGAGAGAGTTGAGTGCAGTTCGGGAGAGGAAGGAGGAAGGTGAGTGAGAGGGGAGAGAGAGAGAGAGAGCGAAGTTCTGAAGGGGGGGCGGGGAGAAGAAGGGCAGAAGGAGAGGAGGGGGAGGTAAGTCGAGGAGAAAAGAGGGAGGGAAGGAGGGAGGGGGAGGATATGTTGGGGGAGAGATGGAGGAGGGGAGGAGGGAGGGGAGGGAGGGAGGGAAGTGAATTTGTTTTCAAAAGTTTTCAGTGATGGAGGATCACGTTGAGATTTTTTACCCTGGGTGGTGGGGTGGATGGTGGGGGGAGTGGTATAGTAGCGGAGAAAAAGAGGGAGAGAGGGAGAAGAGGAAGGGGTTACGCGAACAACTCTGTGTGCGCGCAGTGTGCCGTGTGTGTGTGTGTGTGTGTGTGTGTGTGTGTGTGTGTGTGTGTGTGTGTGTGTGTGTGTGTGTGTGTGTGTGTGTGTTAAGGGAGAAAAATCGGGGTATTGATGGGGGTAGGGGTTCGTGGCAGGGGAAGAGGGGGGGGGGGGGAGGATGAGGATTGGGTCTTGGGGATTAGGGGCAAGTTAAGAATAGGAAGGGATTTGGACTTTGGTTGAGGATTGGGGAGGAGTGAGTGGGGAGAGGAGAAGAAGAAAAGAAAGAAGAAAAGAAAAAAAGAAAGACAGACAGAAAAGGAAAGAAAAAAGAAAAAGAAAAAAAAAAAGAAAAGCTGGGGAAGAAAGGGATTGGGATTTTAATTGGGGGAAATGAGTGATTGGGGGCGTGGGAGGAGGAGGAGGGGGTGGAGGAGGAGGAGGAGGAGGGGGGTGGAGGAGGAGAAGGAGGAGGAGGAGGGAGGAGGGGAGAGGAGAGGAGGAGGAGGAGGAGGAGGGGGGGGGGAGGAGAAGAGGGGAGAGGAGGAGGAAGGGGCGGAGGGGGATGGTGGAGGAGGAGGGGGGGGGGGGTTGGGAGGGAGTGGAGGAGGAGGCGGAGGAGGGGAGTGGTGGAGGAGGAGGAGGAGGGGGTGGGGGATTGGAGGGCGTTATGTGGAGTCATCCCCGCGCAGTAAACGGCCAGGTATGAGACACCGGCCAGTCGACTCCCGGGCTGAACAACGGTCCGTCGATAAGGTCGCGTTTCCCCCGCTGGGCTACGGGCGGTGGTCCTTAAGCTCCTCCGGTCGCGATACGGGGGGGAGGGGTTGAGGGGGGGGGGGAGGGGGGCAGTCATGCGCGAAACCCCGTCGGGATTAATCGTAGGGCATTCTCTCGGGGGCGCTGGGGTGTCATGTGTGTCATGTGGTGTCATATGGTGTCAGGTGTGTATTGTGGTGTCAGGTGTGGTGTGTCATATGGTGTCAGGTGTGCATTGCGGTGTATAGTGTGGTGTCATATGTGTGTCTTATGGCGTGTGTGTTGTGTCGTATAGTGTGTTGTGTCATGTGAGGTGGTTGTAGTGTGTAGTATGGTATATTATGCTTCGGGTGGTGTTGTATGGTGTGTGACATCTTGCTTCCGTTATGGTGTGTGTTTTGGTATCGTGTACCTTTGGTGAGGTGTGGTATGGTGTGACGTGTGTTGTGATGTGTATGTAGTGTTTAGGTGTCATAGGGTGCTATGTCGTTTTGGTATAGTGTACCTTGTGATGTCTCGTGATTTTCGACGTGCTATGGTGTCGAAGAGTCACGTTTTGTGTGATGTTTTTGGTGATGGTGACAGTAAAGCGTTCTTTGGTGCAATTCGCTATGGTGAGTTGTGGCGTAATCCGTATGGTATGGTGATTGACGTCATTACGTACTGCTCTGTGGCTTCGCATGGTGAGTGGTATGGTGTTTATGGTGTCTGGTATGGTGAGTGACGTCACTAGGTCCTGTTCTTAGATTTCATATGGTTTTCTTGGTATGGTGTATGCTGTATGATAGATATAACACTTACTAAGCTTATTGTGCATTTATAGTGAATGTCTTGTCATATATATATATATATAATATATATATATATATATATATATATATATATATATATAATATATATATATATAATATATATGCGGATAATGCTATCTGTAGGTGATAGTGAAAGCTTTGTGGGGAGGAGGCGGAGGCGGAGTAACTTGTTTGCTGTGATAGTGATGATAATGATCGTGATGCGGCGATAGTGATGGCATTGGGGGTGGCGGCGAGCGCGTGATTTTTTTTTTTTTTTTTTTTTTTTTTTTGCAAAAAAAGTCGGTGAGCGGAAATGTGGCTTTGTGAAGGTGCATTACCAACCGCCGTTACTGCTTGCCCTCCTCCTCCTCCTCCTCCTTCCTCCTCCTCCTCTCCCTCCTCCTCTCCTCCTCCTCTCCTCCTCCTCTTCCCCTCCTTCCTTCTTCTCCCTCCCTCTCTTCTTCTCTCTCCTCCTCCTCCTTTCCTTCTTACTCCCTCTCTTTCATCCCTCTCTCTCTTCCTTCTCCTCTCCCTCCTCCTCCTCCTCTGCTCCTCCTCTCTCCCTCCCTCTCTTCTCTCCTCCTCTTCCTTCTTCTCCCTCCCCCTCTTCATCTTTCACTCTCTCTCTCCTGTCTTCCTTCTTCTCCTCTTCTTCTCTCCTCTTCTCTCTCTCCTCCTCCTCCTCCTCCTCCTTCCTCCGTCTTCTTTCTTCTCTCCTCCCCTCTTCTCCTCTCTCCTCTTCCTTCTCTACTCCTCCTCCTCCTCTTCCTTCCTTCCTCCTCCTTCCTCCTCCCCCTCCTTCCTCCTTCTCTCGTTGTCGTCGTCGTCTTTTCCTCCTCTGCCTCTCTGCGTCCTCTGCTCCACCCTTATCTCTTCATCTCCTCCCTTTCTGTCTTTCTCTCTCTCTCCTCTTTCTCTCTCTCCTCTCTCTCTCTCTCTCTCTCTCTCTCTCTCTCTCTCTCTCTTCTCTCTCTCTCTCTCTCTCTCTCTCTCTCTCTCCTCCCTCCCTCCCTTCCCTCCCCCCCCTCTCCCTCTTCCCTCCTCTCCTCTCTCCTCTCGCTCCCTCCTTCCTCCTCTTCTTCTCTCTCTCTCCCTTTCCGTCTCTCCCTCTCCTCCTCCTCCCCCTCCTCCTCTTCCTCCCCTCCCTCCCTCGCCCCTGCCAAGCTCTCGTCTAACGCGTCGTCTCTCCTCTGCCAAGTCTTTTCTACTGCTCTCCTTCCCCCTTTTTTTTTGTTTGCCTTCCTGCCTCCCTCCACACACCCTCCGCGCATTCCTCCACTTCTTTCGAACCGCCTCCACCTCCTCCACTTTATTCGTTCCGCTTCGTCCACTTTTCCACGTGGCATTTCACTCCTTCCACCTCTAGACGTCAAGCTACCTCCTGTCTCTTCTTCTCTCTGCCTTTCTTCCACTTTTTTTTTTGTCCTCGTCACCCCTTCCACTTTGCCGGCCCTCCCTTCTCCCCTTTCTCCCTTCACCCTGCGGCCCGTCGGCCGCCACGAGAGACCTCGCTCACCCTATCCCTCTGCCGCCCTGCCCCCGCCCCCTGCCGCCCACGCCTGCGCCACCACGCCGCACTCTACTCGCAGTGGTTCAGTCAGTCACTGTTGGTCGTCCCCTTTCGATCCTTTCACCGATGTCTCCCTTCCCTCCCTTCCCTCCCTCCCCTCCCTGTCTCTCTCCCTCCCTCCCTCCCCTCCCCTCCCCTCCCTCCTCTCCCCTGCCTCTCTCCCTCCCTCCCTCCTCCCTCCCTTCCCTTCACCGACGTCTCCCCTCCTTTCCCTCCCTCTCTCCTCACTCTTCGGCCTCACGACGACCTGTCATTCCCCAATCCTCCAGGACGACCCTCGTGACGCCCCCCCCCCCCCCCCCGCGCACCCGGCTCGCCGCCCACTCCGCGACGAAAGACGACCATCCCCGCTTCTGGCTGTCGGTTCCCTCGCGACGACGACACACTCTCTTGGAACGACTCTTTTTTGTAACGACCACTTCTCTTTCCTACTCTTCCTCTTCCAACAATCTCTTCTCTCTTCCTACGACCACTCTTCCTCTTTCAACGACCGATTCTTCTCTCCTACGACCACTTCTCTCTTCCAACGACCATAACGACCAATTTTCTCTCCTCTTCAACCTTTCTCCTTCCTACGACCACCCTCCTCTTCAACGACCTCTTCTCTCTTTGAACGCCACTTCTCTCTTCCAAAGACCAATTCCTCTTCTTTTCTCTTCTTACGACCATTTCTCTCTTCCTACGACCACTCTCTTCCTACGACCATTCTCTCTCCAACGACCCACTCTTCCTCTTCCAACGACCACCTCCTCTTCCAACGACCAATTCTCTCTTCCTACGACCATTTCTCTCTTACCACTCTTCCTCTTCAACGACCACTTCTCTCTTCCAAGACCATTTCTCTCCACGACCACTTCTCTCTTCCAACGACCACTCCTCCTCTTCCTACGACCACTTCCCCTCTTCTCTTCGCGACGACCTCGTTTCCCCTCTTAGCGACGACACTTGGCTCCAGCGCACAGCCACCCACAACGACCAGAACCGCCGACCATTTCTTTCTGCTCGACGACCATCGCCATGACACGTCCGCCCTTCCTTGCTGCCGCCGTGTTTACCCCCTTCCCTTAAACTTCGTCTGCGCTGCCCTCTCTTCCCCTCTTTATCTTCTCCTTCTGTCTTCCTTTTTCCCCTCTTTATCTTCCCTTTTCCCTCTTTTTCCACCTTCTTCCCCTTCCCCCTCTTTAACATTCCCTTCCCATCCCTCTTTTCCCCTCCCTCTTTCTCTTCCCCTTTTTACCTTCCCCTTCCCTCTTCCCCTCTTTAACTTTCCCTTCCCTCTTCCCCTTCCCTTTTACCTCTCTCCCGTCCTCTCATATCTTCCCTCCCCTTTCCCTCTTCCTCTTCCCTTTCTATCCCCTCTTCCCTTCCCATCTTCCCCTCTCCCCCCTCCCCTTTTCTTATACCCCTTTCTCTTCCCCCTCTTCCCTTCCCTCTCTTACCATTGTACCCTGAGGGAGGAGTGCCCCCCCACCCCCCATGTCCCCGAGGCCTTTGATGCTCGACCCCCACGCAAGTTCCAACTTATTAGCCCTTACACCTCTAATCTGCGTATTTTTCTTCGTCGCCTTTTTTTTCGTTCGCGTTTTCTCCTTTTATGGATGATGTGTGAATAGTGTGTGTGTTGTGTGTGTGTGTGTGTGTGTGTGTGTGTGTGTGTGGTGTGTGGTGTGTGTGTGTGTGTGTGTGTGTGTGTGTGTGTGTGTTCCACTTATTTTGGTCTTTCTTCTATTTCCATTCCTGTTCCTTCTTCTCTTATATCCTTTTCCTCCTCTTCCTCCTCTTCCTTCTCTTCTCTTCTTCCTCCTCCTCCTCTTCCTCTTCCTTCCTCCTCCTCTCCTCCTCCTCCTCCTCCTCCTCCTCCTCCTCCTCCTCCTCCTCACGCTTTCTCTCCCTTGCTTTCTTCGTATTGCCTCTGTGGCCTGCGCCGTCGTCGTCACCATCACTTTCTCCTTTTACTTTTCTCTTTCGTAACTTTCTCTCCAGCATCCTATTTTCCCTCGTCATCGGTCCCTCTTCTTTTCTCCCTTCCCTTCTCTCCTCCTCTCCTTCCTCTGCATTTCTCGTCTCGTCTCTTGGTTTTCTTTTTTTTTTCCTTTCTCCCCTGTTCCACTTCTTCTCTTTTCCCCTTGACCTTTCCTCCGTTCTCGTCTCTTCTACTCGCCTCTCTTCCTTTCTCTCTCTCTTCTCCCCTTTCCTCTCCCCTTCCCCCTCCCCCGGCCTTTATCCTCGTCTCCTTTCCCCTTTCCTTCCCTTCTTCTCTCCTCGCTTCCTTTCCTCTTCCCGCTTCTCTCCCCCCCTCCTCCTCCTCCCTTCCCTTTCTCCTCCCTTCCTTTCTTCCTCCTCCCTTCCTTTCCCTCCCTCCCTTCCCTTCCTTTCTGCCCCGGTCCTCCCTTCCCGCTCTCCTCTCCCCCTTCCTCCCTCCCCTCCCCTCCCTCCCCCTCCCCCACCCCCATTATCCTCCTCCCCTTGTTGAGATAATTGTCTTTCAGTGTTCTTTTTTTTCCTCCTTTTTCCCCCCTCCGCCCTCTTTTTCACTCTCTCGTTCCCTTCCTTGTTTGTCTTCCTTCATTTTTTTTTTCTCTCTGTGTCCCCCCTTCGTCTCTTACCCTCGTTTATTTGTTTATTGATTTGTTTCGTCTGCGTCTTTCTCTTCGTCGGTCAGTCTGTCTGTCTGTGTTTATTTCTGTCTGTTTGTCCATCCATCTGTCTGTCTGTTTGTCTGTCTATTTGTCTGTTTATAGAGCTTTTTAGATGTGTGTTTGTCTGTCCGGTTGTCCTTTTTTTCGTATATTTTACTCTCTTTCTATCGACTTTGCCTCTGTTCCCCCGTTTCTCCGTCTCTGCTTTATGTCTCTTTCGTAACCTACTTTACTAAGGGATCCCCGTTCCATTCCGGCTTATTATTTCACATTATCTAATTTCCCCCTCTTCCTTCGTCCTAATCCTATTCCCGTATTTTCTTCTCTGTCCCCTCTATCTCTCCCCTCTCCCCCCTCCCCCTCGGCCTCTTCCTTTTGTTCTCCTTCCCCTCTTTATTCCGCCCTCCTTCCTCCTCTCCTCGCCTTCTCCCTCATCTTGGAGGTTTTCCATTTCCTATTCTTCTCTCTCTCTCTCTCTCTCTC
>NW_020872541.1:280883-293383 GCF_003789085.1 Penaeus vannamei
CCCTCCCTCCCTCCCTCCCTCCCTCCCTCCCTCCTCCCTCCCCTCCTCCTTCCCTCCCTCCCTCCTCCCCCTCCCCCTCTCTTCTCCCCTCCTTCTCTTCTTCCTTCCTCCTTCTTCTCCTTCTCCCCCTTCTCCTTCTTCCTTACCGTGGGCAGCATGAGCGAGAACCTGGCAAGGCGGGGGGCGTCTGTGAGTGTCGTTGTTTAGTCGTCCCAGGAGGACCCTCTGCACCTGCCCCTCCCCCCTCCCCGTCTCCTCCTTCCCCTCTCTCGTCTTTTCTCTCTCCTCTCTCGCCTTTCTCTCTCCTTCTCTCGTGTTTTCCTCTTCTCTCTCGTTTTTATCTCTCTTTCTCGTCTTTTCTCTCTCGTCTTTCGTTTTTTTCTCTCTCCTCTCTCGTCTTCTCTCTCTTCTCTCTCGTTTTTTCTCACCCCTCTCTCCCTTTCTCCCTCGTCTTTTATCTCTCTTCTCTCGTCTCTTCTCTCTTCCCCTCACATTTCTTCTCCCCTCTCCCTCTTTCTGTTGTCTATCTTCACTCGCTCTCCTCTCCCCCTCTCTTTCGTCTGCTCTTTCTCTCTCTTCTTCTTCATCTCCGACTTCCCTCTCTCATTCTTCTTTCCTCCCCGTCCTCACCCTCTCTTACAACCCCCCCCCCACCCGCCTGCCATGGCAACCTCTCCCTCCTCCATCTCCTCCTTTCCTTCCTCTCGTTTGCTTCTTTTGTTCTCTCTCCCTCTCTTTTTCTCCCTCACTTTCCGACCTTGACTTTTCATTTCTTCTTCTTCTTCTCATGTCTTTCTTTACGGTCTTCCCCTCCCTTCCTCCCCCCTCCTCTCCCTCCTCTCCCTCCTCTCCCTCCCCATCCCTTGTTTCCCCCTCCTCCCTCTCCCCTTGCTGTCTCTTCCTTCTTCCTCTCTCCTCCCTCCCCTTTGTGCCTCCTCCCTACCTCCCTTTCCCTCCCTCCCCCCCTTCCCCCTCCCCTCCCCCCTCCCTCCCGTTTGTACCTCCTCCCCTACCTCCCTTCCCCTCCCTCCCCTTGTGCCTCCCCTCCTCCCCTCCCCTCCCCCCCTCTCCCCACTCCTCTGTGGCCCATTTCCTGTGTCCTTGGGCTCTCCCGCCGCGCCCCTTTCCCCTCTTTCCTTCCCCTTCTTTTCATGACTCCCTCCTCTTCCCCCTCCTTTCCCTTCCCTCCCTCCGGCCCTCCCCCGCTTTTCTCCCTCCTCCCCCCCCCCACCCTCTAAAGAGTCTTGTATCCCTAGTCAATAACACGGTCCCTCCCTTCCCTACCTCACCCCCCCTCCCTTCCCTCTCCTTCCCTCACCTCGCTTCTCCCTTCCTTACCTCACCCCCCCTCCCTCCCTCCTCTTACCTCACCCCCCCTCCCTCCCTCCCTCCCCTTTACCTCACCCCCCCTCCTCTTACCTCCCTTTCCCTCACCTCGCTTCTCCCTTCCTTACCTCACCCCTCTCCCTGTCCTTCCCTCACCTCCCCTTCCCTCCACCCCCCCCTTCCTTCACTCTCTCATAGGCCTATCTGGTCGAGGTGAAATAGGCTCCGATTTTTTTTCCTTCGAGAGAGTTAGAGAGAGAGAGAGAGAAGCTTGGGGTGTTGACTAAGAGTAATGGGTCTCTTGGTGGTGACCTGTTGTGGTGGTTGTGGTGATGTCCAGTTGTGGTGGAGGGATATGTCCAGTTGTGGTTGTGGTGATTGTAATGTGCAGTTGTGGTTGTGGTGATGAAGATGTCCAGTTGTGGTTGTGGTGATGTCCAGTTGTGTCGGAGGGACATGTCCGGTTGTGGTGGTGGTGGTGATGATTGCGATGTCCAGTTGTGGTGATGATGATGTCCGGTTGTGGTGGTGGTGGTGGTGATGATTGTGATGTCCAGTTGTGGTGGTGGTGATGTCCAGTTGGTGTTGTGGTGGTGGTTCGATTTATGTCTGTGGTGTTGCCTGGTGTCTCTGTCTGTCGCGGTATATGTCTGTGGTGGTGTCTGCTGTCTCGTCTGTGGTGATGCATGTCTGTGATTCCGTCTAGTATGTGGTAGCGTTATTTTCTACAGTGATATACACCATATTGACGGCGGTGATGATAATGGTGATGATGGTGTATATATACAGTAATGGTAGCGGTGTTTTTGTTCTATAGTGATGTATACCTGTTGAAATGTCTCTCTCTTTCTGCCTGTGACGTGTCTCTCTGACGTGATTTCTGCCTGTGACGTGTCTCTCTGACTGTCTCTCTGACGTGATTTCTGCCACGTGTGACGTCTCTGACGTGAATGTGTCTGTGACTGTCTCTCTGACGTGATTTCTGTGTGACTCTCTGACGTGATTTCTGCTGTGACGTGTCTCTCGACGTGACGTCTCTCTGACGTGATCTGCCTGTGACTGTGACGCCTGTCTCTCTGACGTGATTTCTGCCTGTGACTCTCTGACGTGATTCTGCCTGTGACGTGTCTCTCTGACGTGATTTCTGCCTGATTTCTGCCTGTGACGTGTCTCTCTGACGTGATTTCTGTCTGTGATGTGTCTGACGTGATTTCTGCCTGTGATGTGTCCTCTCTGACGTGATTTCTGCCTGTGACGTGTCTCTCTGACGTGATTTCTGCTGTGAGTGACGTGATTTCTGTGTCTCTCCTGTGATTCTGCTCTCTCTGACGTGATTTCTGCCTGTGACGTGTCTCTCTGACGTGATTTCTGTCTGTGACGTGTCTCTCTGACGTGATTTCTGCCTGTGACGTGTCTCTCTGACGTGATTTCTGTCTGTGATGTGTCTCTCTGACGTGATTTCTGCCTGTGACGTGTCTCTCTGACGTGATTTCTGCTGTGACGTGTCTCTCTGACGTGATTTCTGCTGTGATGTGTCTGTGACTGCCTGTGACGTGTCTCTCTGACGTGATTTCTGTCTGTGACGTGTCTCTGACGTGATTTCTGTCCTGTGATGTGTCTCTCTGACGTGATTTCTGTCTCTCTCTGACGTGATTTCTGTCTGTGACGTGTCTCTCTGACGTGATTTCTGCTGTGACGTGTCTCTCTGACGTGATTTCTGCCTGTGATGTGTCTCTCTGACGTGATTTCTGCCTGTGATTGTCTCTCTGCGTGATTTCTGTGTTGTGTCTCTCTGACGTGATTTCTGTCTGTGATGTGTCTCTCTGACGTGATTTCTGTCTGTGACGTGTCTCTCTGACGTGATTTCTGCCTGTGACGTGTCTCTCTGACGTGATTTTCTGCTGTGACGTGTCTCTCTGACGTGATTTCTGCTGTGATGTGTCTCTCTGACGTGATTTTGCCTGTGATGTGTCTTCTGACGTGATTTCTGTCTGTGAGTGTCTCTCTGACGTGATTTCTGTCTGTGACGTGTCTCTCTGACGTGATTTCTGCTGTGACGTGTCCTCTCTGACGTGATTTCTCTGTGACGTGTCTCTCTGACGTGATTTCTGTCTGTGACGTGTCTCTCTGACGTGATTTCTGCCTGTGACGTGTTCTCTCTGACGTGATTTCTGCCTGTGACTGTCTCTCTGACGTGATTTCTGCCTCGTGTCTCTCTGACGTGATTTTCTGTCTGTGACGTGTCTCTCTGACGTGATTTCTGTCTGTCGTGTCTCTCTGACGTGATTTCTGTCTGTGACTCTGACGTGATTTCTGCCTGTGACGTGTCTCTCTGACGTGATTCTGCCTGTGACGTGTCTCTCTGACGTGATTTCTGCTGTGTGTCTCTCTGACGTGATTTCTGTCTGTGACGTGTCTCTCTGACGTGATTTCTGTCTGTGACGTGTCTCTCTGACGTGATTTCTGCCTGTGACGTGTCTCTCTGACGTGATTTCTGCCTGTGACGTGTCTCTCTGACGTGATTTCTGTCTGTGACGTGTCTCTCTGACGTGATTTCTGTCTGTGACGTGTCTCTCTGACGTGATTTCTGTCTGTGACGTGTCTCTCTGACGTGATTTCTGTCTCTCTCTGACGTGATTTCTGTCTGTGACGTGTCTCTCTGACGTGATTTCTCTGTGTGACGTGTCTCTCTGACGTGATTTCTGTCTGTGACGTGTGTCTCTCTGACGTGATTTCTGCCTGTGACGTGTCTCTCTGACGTGATTTCCTGTGTGATGTGTCTCTCTGACGTGATTCTGCTGTGACGTGTCTCTCTGACGTGATTTCTGTCTGTGACGTGTCTCTCTGACGTGATTTCTGCTGTGATGTGTCTCTCTGACGTGATTTCTGCCTGTGACGTGTCTCTCTGACGTGATTTCTGTCTGTGACGTGTCTCTCTGACGTGATTTCTGCTGTGACGTGTCTCTCTGACGTGATTTCTGCCTGTGATGTGTCTCTCTGACGTGATTTCTGCCTGTGACGTGTCTCTCTTGACGTGATTTCTGTCTGTGACGTGTCTCTCTGACGTGATTTCTGTCTGTGACGTGTCTCTCTGACGTGATTTCTGTCCTGTGATGTGTCTCTCTGACGTGATTTCTGCCTGTGATGTGTCTCTTCTGACGTGATTTCTGTCTGACGTGTCTCTCTGCTGCTGTGATGTGTCTCTCTGACGTGATTTTCTGCTGTGACGTGTCTCTCTGACGTGATTTCTGTCTGTGATGTCTCTCTGACGTGATTTCTGTGTGTGTCTCTCTGACTGTGTGACGTGTCTCTCTGACGTGATTTTTGTCTGTGACGTGTCTCTGACGTGATTTCTGTCTGTGATGTCCTCTCTGACGTGATTCTGCCTGTGATGTGTCTCTCTGACGTGATTTCTGACGTGTCTCTCTGACGTGATTTCTGCTGTGACGTGTCTCTCTGACGTGATTTCTGCTGTGATGTGTTCTCTCGTGATTTCGCCTGTGACGTGTCTCTCTGACGTGATTTCTGCTGTGACGTGTCTCTCTGACGTGATTTCTGCCTGTGACGTGTCTCTCTGACGTGATTTCTGCCTGTGACGTGTCTCTCTGACGTGATTTCTGCTGTGACGTGTCTCTCTGACGTGATTTCCTGCTGTGACGTGTCTCTCTGACGTGATTTCTGCCTGTGATGTGTCTCTCTGACGTGATTTCTGCCTGTGACGTGTCTCTCTGACGTGATTTCTGTCTGTGACGTGTCTCTCTGACGTGATTTCTGCTGTGACGTGTTCTCTCTGACGATGATTTCTGCCTGTGACGTGTCTCTCTGACGTGATTTCTGTCTGTGACGTGGTCTCTCTGACGTGATTTCCTGTCTGTGACGTGTCTCTCTGAGTGATTTTCTGCCTGTGACGTGTCTCTCTGACGTGATTTCTGTCTGTGACGTGTTCTCTGCTGACGTGATGTTCTCTGCCTGTGACGTGTTTCTGACGTCTCTGTCGTGATTTCTGACGTGTCTCTCTGACGTGATTTCTGTCTGTGACTCTCTGAACGTGATTTCTGCCTCGTGTGACGTGATTTCTGCTCTGACTGTGTCTCTCTGACGTGATTTCTGTGTGATGTGTCTCTCTGACGTGATTTTGTCTGTGACGTGTCTCTCTGACGTGATTTCTGTCTGTGATGTGTCTCTCTGACGTGATTTCTGCCTGTGATGTGTCTCTCTGACGTGATTTCTGTCTGTGATGTGTCTCTCTGACGTGATTTCTGTCTGTGATGTGTCTCTCTGACGTGATTTCTGTCTGTGATGTGTCTCTCTGACGTGATTTCTGTCTGTGACGTGTCTCTCTGACGTGATTCCTGCCTGTGATGTGTCTCTCTGACGTGATTTCTGTGTCTGTGATGTGTGATGTGTCTCTCTGACGTGATTTCTGTCTCTCTGCTGTCTGTGATGTGTCTCTCTGACGTGATTTCTGTCTGTGATGTGTCTCTCTGACGTGATTTCTGCCTGTGATGTGTCTCTCTGACGTGATTTCTGCCTGTGATGTGTCTCTCTGACGTGATTTCTGCCTGTGAC
The DNA here is from genome assembly GCF_003789085.1 of Penaeus vannamei. NCBI lineage: Eukaryota > Metazoa > Arthropoda > Malacostraca > Decapoda > Penaeidae > Penaeus > Penaeus vannamei. The sequence goes on from NW_020872541.1 coordinate 286,779, forward strand.
GTGTCTCTCTGACGTGATTTCTGTCTGTGATGTGTCTCTCTGACGTGATTTCTCTGCCTGTGACGTGTCTCTCTGACGTGATTTCTGACGTGTCTCTCTCTGACGTGATTTCTGCCTGTGACGTGTCTCTCTGACGTGATTTCTGTCTGTGACGTGTCTCTCTGACGTGATTTCTGTCTGTGATGTGTCTCTCTGACGTGATTTCTGCTGTGATTTCTCTGACGATTTCTGTCTGTGACGTGTCTCTCTGACGTGATTTTCTGTCTGTCGTGTCTCTCTGACGTTGATTTCTGTCTGTGACGTGTCTCTCTGTGATTTCTGTCTGTGATATGTCTCTCTGACGTGATTTTCTGTCTGTGATGTGTCTCTCTGACGTGATTTCTGTCTGTGATGTGTCTCTCTGACGTGATTCTGTGTGATGTATTCCTGCCTGTGACGTGTCTCTCTGACGTGATTTCTGTCTGTGATATGTCTCTCTGACGTGATTTCTGTCTGTGACGTGTCTCTCTGACGTGATTTCTGTCTGTGATTGTCTCTCTGACGTGATTTTCCTGTCTGTGATGTGTCTCTCTGACGTGATTTCTGTCTGTGACATTCTGTGACGTGTAGTGTCGGTGATGTCAGCCTGTTACGTAATGGCCCGTGGTGTTGTATGCCAGTGGTGATGCCCCTGGGAGCTGATGTATATCGCTGATAATGCACGAGGTGTATTTGCGTCGTCAGTCTGGGATGGTGTGTGGCAGGTGCGGTGGTTGTCTTGGGTGGTGGGAGAGCACGAGTATTTGTTTGTTTATTTGTTTGTTATTATTGTTGTTTTGGTTGTTATTATTATTGTTATTATTTTTATTTTTATTATTAGTATTGTTATTATGTTTTTTTATTATTAGTATAATTTTTGTTATTATTATTATTATTATTATTATTATTATTATATTATTATTATTATTTTATTATTATTATTATTATTATTATTATTATTATTATTTTTATATCATTATTTTATTATTATAATAACGATGACCCCCAAAAGGAAAAAAAAAAGAAAATACCGAACGAGACAGAGCAAAGAACAAGAACAACGAAAGACAAGAACAGCGAAAGACACAAGAACGGCGTACCCAAGCGAGAGAGAGCGATGTTGAACAGGTGTAAGAAGGGAGAGATAAAGATCGGCGAGAAGGCATAAGGAGTAAAGAGAGGGAGATGAGAGGGAGTAAATGTATCATAAAAGAGGAGGCAAAAAAATGGTGTACGAGGGGGTGAGATAAAGATCGGGAAGAAGGGAGAAAGAGTAAAAAAGAGAATGGTGAAAATGAGTAAATTTATAATAAAGTAAAAACAAGGAGAACAAAAAAAGGAAAAAAAGGGGAAAAAAATAAATAATAATAATAATAGACAAGGGAGACAAAATAGAGAAAAAAATGAATAAAAGATAGACAAATAAAAATGAAAATAGAAAAGGTGTGCTTTGAGTCCGTGCCGTTAATTAGTGTTCGAAATGTCATGCAGGTGCGACAGGTGTAGCGTGGGTATGGGGGGGGGGGGTAGAAGGGAGGGATAAGGGAGGGAGAGGAGGGATAGGGAGATGGAAGGAGAGAGGGAAAGGGAGGGAGGGAGAGAGGGAGATGGAAGGAGGGATGGGAGGGGGGAGGGATAGGTAGATAGAGAAGGAAGGAGGGATATGGAAGGAGGGAGGGAGGGAGGTAGTGAGAATTGAGGGAAGAAGGGGATGGGAGGGAGAAGGAGGAAGGGAGTGGGAGAGGGAGATGGAAGGAGGAAGGTAAGGGATGGAAGAAGGGAATGGAGGGAGGGAGGGAGGGAAGAGGGCGATGGGGTGTGGGGGAAGGGTGTAAGGGAAAGTATTTTGAAGGCGAGTTTTATTACTTTTTTCCTATATTTTGATATATTATATTCCGTGCGCTGCTGCTTGTTTCCTCTCTTTTCCTTCTTTCCGTATCGTATTTTGTTTTTTTTCCCTTATTTTTTATCTTTTTTCTTTGTTTCCTTTTTTCATCTTTCTTTTTTTCTTATTTTTTTCTTACTTTTTTTCTAGTCTTGTTTTTGTTTCTCTCTCTCTCTCTCTCTCTCTCTCTCTATCTCTCTCTCCTCTCTCTCTCTCTCTCTCTCTCTCTCTCGTCTCCTCTCCTCTCTCTCTCTGTCTCTCTCATCTCTCTCTTCTCTGTCCTGTCTCTTTACAAGGACTTTTTGTGTCCTTTGCGATTTTTTACCCGTCTTCTATCGCTCTTTTTCCTTCTCTTTTTCGCTTTTTTTCACTTCTTGTTTTAATTGATCCTTTTTTATTCCCGTTTTTTGGCCTTATTCTCTACTTCTTATCTCTTTCTATTTTTTATCCGTTTTTGGTCTTTTTCTTAATCTTATTCTCATTTTTTTTTAACACCATTTTTTTATCTATTTTTCATTATTTATTTATTATTTTTTTTTTTTTTTACAACCACAGTCCAATCCGTTACAGCGCGGCGACGATAATTCCCAATGAGCAACACACCAGTCAGGATTAGTGAAGGATTGGGGGCGGGCGGGGGGTCCTGTGAGAGACTGGAAGGATTGGTGATCGACAGGATCTCTGGTCCTAATCCTGACAGGGGGGAGGGGAGGATTAGGAGTGGGGTGGAAAGGGGGGAGGAGGGGGAGGGGAGGGGAGAAATGTGCGGCGCACCAGGGAGTTTGGGTGTCTCGGCGCGATCTGCGCCTTCTGCGTGCGCGCGCATCACTCTCTCGCTGCGGCGCTCGCGAGCCTCGCTGCGCTCGGCACGTGCCTCCTCCTCCTCATACCTCCTCGCTCGTCCTCCTCCTCCTCACTCCTTCCTCCCTCCCTCCTCATCTCAACCTCTTACTCCTCGCTCTTTCTGCCTCCCATACCATCCTCATCCTTTGCCCTACAATTCCTCCTCGAAAGGAAGGATCAAGCTTAATCCTAAGGAAGTCCTGGGATACTTTAAAGGCGACAGCGAGGCCGACTGTCTTCCTGTCCATCTAGTCATACCTTATCTAGTATCTTCGCCATCCACATGGCGACCGACGTGGACCGAACCACGATTCCTCTGCAACAGACGCATGCCACACAGAGAAGTGAAGGATGTGCCAGTAGGACACTCTCACGTTCTGCAATTGCTCCTGCAGATCCACTCAATATCTTCCTAGCGCGATGCCTCGCGACACACTATCCGAGCTAGAGCGCGACCAATACACCGAGAAGCTCCCCTACCGCCCTCCGTCCTTCCCTCTCCCTCCCCCTCCGCACCTCCCGCTACCACGTCCACCGTCACAATCACGACCATCACTTGCACTCCCCTGCTCTCTGGCCTTCCCATCCCTCTACCGTATCCTCCTTCTTCACTTTCCCACTTCTCCTCTCCACCACCTCCTTCGATGCAATTGCCTCTACCAGCGCAGCCTCACCTTCTTCGACGCGACCAAGCCGAGGGTCACAGCCAAGCGAAGCGCGGGTCCAAAGGTTCACCGGGAGGGGAGTGGAGGGGAGTAGGGATTAGGCGGGTCAGGGTGGGGGTGGCGGTTTTGGTGGTCGCTATTTGGGTTTTTAAAAGAACGCGTTTTTTTTCTTCATTCACTTCTTTGTTGGGGGAGGGAGGGAGGGGAGGGAAGGGGAAGGAGGGGAGGGAGGGGTTGTGAGGCGTAAGGAAAGGGAATGTGAGGGGGGAGAAGAGGAGTGGGGAGGGCCGGAGGGGGGAGGGAGGGAGATGAGAGTGTGGAGGGAGGAAGGGGAGGAGTAAGAGGGAAGGGAAGGAGGGGGATAGGGGAAGGGGGTAAATGGGCGGCTTGGGAAAGGAACTTGAGGCTGCTTGAGTGAAAGATGGAGAAGGTGATGAGTCCTTATTATTATGTTTGGTTTTGATTGTCCGCACTCGCAGTAATCGGTGATGTGAAAATGGTGTGGATTGACGGTGATGCCTATCGCAATTGCTCCAGCGAAGGATTTCCGTAAATTGGGTACAGCGAGTGATGATGGCTGATACTGACGAATGATACTGGATTATGGTGGTGATGATGGTGACGCGCCATTTATCATAATACAACATGATAGTGGCGACGATACCGTGGATGGTGATGAACGTAGAGAATGAGAGCGCCAGGTATCAGCGGCTCACGGAATCTACGAACACTAAGACAAACAGACAAGGGCAAGTAAAACAGTCAAGAAACAACAAGAAAACAACACACGGCAAAATATATATTAAACGCGGATAGGTATATTGCATTGATGCCGGCTTACTACTTTTCTTCGTCGTTATTTACGTAGACGAATTTTTTTCCTCGCTCTCTTCTCGTCAACATGTAACGAGAATTGGCTGGGCACGTCGTAGAGGTCAAAGACAGTTGCCCTACGCTCCTAGTCCGCGCTATAACTACCTCTACCTAGCGACAAGGGTACGGGCGGATGGCACCCTCCCCGGCGGCGTCCCGCAGGTACCACCCTTCACCTTCCCCGGTACCATTCCCCCCCAGGTAAGCCACGCGCCACCAAGCCGCCGGCCATTGCAGTCAGGTAATCGAGATGAGAGTCGCAACGTAAACTCGAGAGCGACGTGACCGAAGGGCGGATGAGAAGGGAAAGGGGACGGAGGATTTTAATAGATAGTATAATGTAGGTTATATAATATATATATACATATCAATAATATATAATGTACGTTTATATATATATACAGAGGGAGTAGAGTGATATAAATGAAGTGAGTATTATAAGAGTATATGGTAGTGGTATAGATTAATGGTATTGTAATGTATATTAACATAGGGGTTAGGAGTATGTAACTGGTCTGTATGATTATTAGATGTATAATATTAGTGTGTGTGGTGTGTGTGTAGATGAATATGTGTAGTGAGAGTAATGGTATATTATTCATTCATATATTTATAGATTGTATTATATACATACATATATATATATATAATATATATATATTATATATAATATATAAATATGATATATAATATACTAGATTATACGTACATATATATTCATATAATTATATGTGTATACGAGCGGAGGATAAATTAGAATATAATTTTAAATGTAACTAATTCTCTTGGATGTTTATATCTTTTATGTGGGTAAGAATCAAGCAAAGAGAATCTGGATACAGCGAGGATTCAGTATCAACGTTAATGATAAGAGATGATTATAGGTAACTAAGGAAGATTAATTTAAGCATTACAAGGATGGAAAGCTTTTTTAGATAGCAAGTGGGAGAAGAGTAAGAGAGAGGCAGTCGATTGCGTGATGTATAATGTATGAATATGTATACGAGTATGAAGTTTAAGCGTTTTGTTTCAGGTTTGGGCGGGTTTGTTGTCACATATGAACAAGGCGTTGAAGCTAGGTGTTCAGGCGGTGTGTAGAGGCTTTTTTGGATTTGTGTTGTTTGTTTCATGGTATAAAGACGATGTAGGTGTGATGGGCGTGATGGATGGAATGGCATGGGCCGGCCCAGTGCGCGGGGCGGGGGCGCGTGTGCTCGTTTTTTCATCCCTGGGCGGTGATAGACATATTAAGGCGGGCGGAGAATGGGGGGGAGTAGAAGACGGGCGTTTAGAGAGAGTGAGCGAGTGTGGGGGGTCGGATCCATGGCCTGACGTATGTGTGTCCCTGGTGTTTGTGTGTGTGTGTGTGTGTGTGGTGTGTGCTGTGTGGTGTCGTGGTGTGTTTTGCGTTTGTGTAGGAGTGTGTGTGTGTGTGTGTGTGTGTTGCGTTTGTAAAGAAGTGTGGTGTTTGTAGTGTGTTGTGTGTGGTGTGTGTGTGTGTGTGCGTGTGTGTGTGTATGTGTTTGGGTGTGTGGTGTTTGCAGTTTGCGTTTGTGTAGGAGTGTGTGTGTTGGTGTAGTGTGTTGTTGTGTGTGTTTTGTGTGTGTTCAGGTAGTTTGCGTATAGTCGAAGTGTGTGTGTGAAGTGTGTTGTGTAGAGTGAGTGTGTGGTGTGCGTGTGTGTGTGATGTGTGTGTGTGTGGTGTGTGTGTGTGGTGTGTGTGGTGTGTTGGTGTGTGTGTGTTTGTGTGTTTTGTAGGAGCGAGTTTGGTTTTGGGCACTTGCTCCTTAAAGAGTTCTCTTGTGTTTGAGACTCTTGGGTTGATGGATACTCGTATGCTTAGAACATATATTTGTATGGTGCATTTTATTCTTATGTGGGGCATCACTCTCACCTCTTCTCTCATCTGATCTCTCTCTCTGGGCGTCTCATCTCAGAAGTCTGTCTCTTCTCATCTCGTCTCTCCTCGTCTCTCTCGTCTCCAGCCTCTCTCTCCGTTCTCTCTCTCTCTCTTCGGTTAACTCGATGCGGCGGCATCATCTTCTCTACTCGTTCTCGTTCGGGGTACAGTTCTGGACGCTGCTCGGATCTCTCTCTTCCTCGCGTCGCCTCCCTCATGCCCTATCTCTGGCTCTCCCTCTTCTAGTCTCTGCTCCTCTCAATCTCTCTCTCCTCTCTCTCCTCTCTCTCTCTCTTCTCATCTCTCTCCCTCGTCATCTCTCTTCTCTCTCTCCATCTCCCTCGTCTCCATCATCCTCTCTCTTCGTGCGTCTTCTCTCTCGCTCTCGTGTCTTATCTCTCATTCGACTCCGATCTCCTCT
>NW_020872541.1:298383-300883 GCF_003789085.1 Penaeus vannamei
CTCTTTTTCCTTCTCTCCTCGTCCCTTCCCCCCCCCATTTTTTATTTATCTTTTTCTTTAAATTTTTCCTCTTTCTTTCTTTCGTTTCCTCGTCGTCCTTCTTCATTTATTTTTCTCGCTCTCAGTTTTCCTTCTTTCCAATCTCTTCTATTCCTCCCCCTCTCCTCTCTCTTCCTCCTCTTCCTCATCTCCTCCTCCTCCTCCTCCTCCTCCTCCTCTCCTCCTCCTCCTCCTCCTCCTCCCCTCCTCCTCCTCCTCTCATCCTCCTCCTCATTCTCCTCCTCCTCCTCAATCTTCTTCTTTTCCTCCATCTTCCTCTGTACTAACTCTCCTCCTTTCCTCCCCCTCCCGGACCCCTCCCCCCTTCCTTGCGAACTGGTCTAGGAATGAAAGTGACGGGCCATTGGGAGGGGTGGGAGGGAGAGGGCGGAGGAGAGACAGGGAGGGGAGGGAGGGAGGGAGGGAGAGGGGAGGTTGGGAGGGAGGGGACCGAGGAGAGGGGAGGAAGGAAAGGAGGTGAGAGGAGGGGGAGGAGAGGGTGAGAGGAGAGAGGGTAAGGGAGGGGTGAAGGGGAGGGGAGGAGAGTGTGAGAGGAGGAGGAGGGGAGGGAGAGGGAGGAAGGGAAGGAGAGTGAGGGGAGGGAGGGATTGGGGAGAGCGGAGACTTAGAAGATGGAGAACGACAAGGCGAGGGAGAAGAGAGAGAGAGTGCGTGTGCGAGGGAGAGAAAGGAGTGGAGTGAAGAAGTAAAGGGAAGAAAGGAGAGAAGAAGCGAAAGAAGAGAGAGGGCGAGAGGGACAGACGAGGCAGGGAAGAAGAGACGTAGAACACCAAATCAAGAGAAAAGAGAGAAAGAGAGAGGAAGAAAAGAGAAGAGAGAAAGAAGAAGAGAGAGAAAGAGAAAGAGAAGAGAAAAAGAAAGAAGAAAAAAAGAAAAAGACGGAGAGAGAGATAAAAGAAAAAGAAGAAAGAGAAAGAGAGAAAGAAAGACAGAAAGAAGGAGCAGGCAAGGAGTAGGAGCAGGAGCAGGAAGGAGGAGGAGGAGGAGGTTAATTACCTCTAATTATCCCTCATTACTCCATTTTGTCTGGATTTCGGGGACGAGACACCGGTTACGGGATTAGGTTCTCATCTGTTGCATTTTTTCCCCTCTTTCCTCTTTTATTAAAGTCCGACACGTAGCTTGTGACGGTGATGGAGCGGCCGGTAATCACTCGCGATGGAGACAAACGCCGGCCGCTCCGTTGTTAATTGCTCCCTCCCTCCCTCCCTCCCTCCCTTCGGCCCTCCTCCTTCTCTTCTCCTTCTCTCTCTGTCTCTCTCTCTTCGTTTCTTTTTTTCTCTCTCCCTTCTCCCTCCTCCCGCCCCCTTCTTCTTTCTCCCTCCTCTCCTCTCCGGCCCTCCTCTTTCTTTCTCCTCTCTCTCTCTGTGTCTCTCTCTCCGTTTTCTTTTCTCTCTCTCTCTCTCTCTCTCTCTCTCTCTCTCTCTCTCTCTCTCTTCTCTCTCTCTCTCTCTCTCTCTCTCTCTCTCCTTTCTCTCTCTTTCTCTCTCTCTCTCTCTCTCCTCTCCTCCCTCCCTCCCTCCCCTCCCTCCCTCCTCCCATCCCTCTCCTTCTGCTCTGTCTCTCTCTTTCGTTTTCTTTTTTTTGGGGGGCCTTCTTCCTTTCTTCCTCTCTTTCTTCTACTTCTTCATTTCTCTTTCACTTGGGCATTCTTTCTCCGTTTTCTCTTCTCTTCGTCTTTTTCCGTCTTTTCGCCCCTTTTTCTTAATTTCCTTCATTCCTTCTCTTCTTCCATCCTCCAGTCTCTTCTTATTCCCCTCCCCAGCCTCCTCCTCCCTCTTCCTCCTCTCCTCTTTTCCTTCCTCCCCTCCCCTTCTTCTTCTTCCCTTCTTATTATTATTTATTATTATTTATTTTTATTATTATTTTATTATTTATTATTAGTAGTAGTAGTAGTATTCCTCTTCCTCCTCCTCTTCCTCTTCTTCTTCTTCTTCCTCCTCCTCCTTCCTCCTCCTCTCCTCTCCTCCTCCTCCTCCTTCCTCCTCCTCCTCCTCTCTCCTCTCCTTCTCCTCCATCCTCCTCTTTTCTCCTCCTCCTCTCTTTCCCTCTTCCTCCTCCTCCTCCTCTCTCCTTCCTCCTCCTCCTCCTCCCTCCCCCCCGCTCACCCACCGTTTATCTGACCAAACTTGAGGTTTGGCCGTGATTGCTGGCGGGATAATGTAATGAGACTCGCTGTGTGTGTGCGTGTGTGTGTGTGTGAGAGAGAGAGAGAGAGTGTGTGTGGTGTGGTGTGGTGGGTGGATGGATGGATGGATGGGTGTGTGTGTGTGTGTGTGTGTTGCGTGTGTGGTGTGTGTGAGAGAGAGAGAGAGAGTGTGTGTGGTGTGGGGTGGGTGGATGGATGGATGGATGTGTGTTGTTTGTGTGTGTTGCGTGTGTGTGGTGTGTGTGTGTGTGTGTGTGTGTGGGTGGGTGGATGGTGTGTGTGTGTGTGTGT
>NW_020872541.1:308852-313852 GCF_003789085.1 Penaeus vannamei
GAGAGAAAAACGAGAGAGAGGAAGAGAGAGAGCGAGAGATACAGAGATAGAGAAGAGAAAGAGAAAGTAGGGAAGAGAGGGAAACAAAGGAAGAGAGGGAGACAAAGGAAGAGAGCGAGAGAGAGAAATGAGTTCACAAATAGCCAGATATGTCGCCTGGAAAGCAAAAAGACGATTAAAAAGATACAGACAGACGAACACAATGACTTTCCACCTATGATTATATCCTCCTCATGTATTATACCCGTAAAAAAAATATATATATAAAAAAATGGTCTTGAAAAACTCTTTACAAATATAAATACACATACACTTTCACATTGTGGTGTTAACGCTCATGAAAGAAACTGCATTTGCACTCATAACAAGCCGTATTCTGCGAAAATAGTGCCACTCCCCGCTTGTGCTTTCGAATAAAAATGTTTTTTAATAAACGGAGAGATTATATTAATCCGGTGAATGCAGGCAGTGCCTCCGACGCTAAGTACATGATTAACCTGCACCTGCAAGCAAACTCTCCTGTCTGCCTGCGCGAATTCACACGTAAATACACACTCACACATTGTGCATGGAAAAAGAGGACAAATGTTTGTATCTATATCTATAGCTATATATATATATATATATAATATATATAATAATATATATATATATATATATATATATATTTATTTATATTTATCTCTCTATATATATACATGTGTATATATATTATATATATATATAAATATATATATTATATACTATATATATATATACCATATATGCATATATGTGTGTATGTGTATTTGTATATATGTATGTATATGTATGTCCGTAGTGTTGTATGTGTGCGTATTATATATATATATATATTATAGTATATATATATATATATATATATATTATATATTATTATATATTGATATATATAATATATATATATATAGTACTATATACATCTGTATATATACTATATACTATACTATTATATAATATATATATTATTATATATGTATGATATAAATATACATTATACATATAACATATCACACAGCGGAACTACTTGAAAAAAGAGAAGAAAAAAACACCAGCTAGAAAACGACAACAAACACAAAAACAAAAAAACGCACACAAAAACAGACACATGCCTTCGTTACTCTGTCCCTCTCAGGCACACACAAACACACCACAATAAATTGTCAAAACTGATACAAGCAGCAGTTGGATCTAGCTTGCCTTTTACCTCCGTGTTATCAAGCTAAAGCAACAGAGAAACACAGTGTTACGACAAAATTCCCCTCCAGTTTAGTACACCACAAACAACTATTTGTATCGTGTTCTTAAAGGCTAATTTGTTGTCTTAGACGTGAAGGTCGCAAGTTCCCTACGATTTGAAAAGGGAAAAGGTAGTCGTACTTGTGTTATTTGCGTCTCTGTGTCTCATATGCTATTCCAGTTTTATTCCATTATTATTTTAATTTATTTATTTTATTATTATTTTTATCATTATTTTTTATGTTTTTTATTATTTTTTTTTATCTCAGTAGGTTTTCTTTCTCTTTGTCTTTGTTTTTCTCTTCTGTCTTTCTTCTTCTTCGCTCTATCAATACGACACCTTACGATCTCAATCTCTCTCTCTCACTCTTTCTCTACCTTCCTTTTTTATATCGATGTATTTATCAATCTATCTATCTATTATCATCGTATTACCCTCTCTCTTTCTTTCTCACTGTCTGTCTGTCCTCCCCCTCCCCTCTCTCTCCCTCTCCTCCTCCCTACATCTTTTCCTCTCACTCTACAAGGGAAGAGAACCAGACAAGTGACAGCGCCCTATATTGTCTTTTTTCTCGCCTTGAGGGAGAAGTAGGCAATATGACTACCTCTTTAACTTGTTTTATTCGGTTTACGTGTATATGAAGAGTACTCACCGGTCAATAGATTTAAGGGTACAGAATTACATACTTATGCCTGTCTACCCCCATTTACATATACAGAGAGAAACTAGGATATAAATACACATAAACCCACACACAATAAAGAGAGAAGAGGGAGAAGAGGAGGAGAGATAGAAGGGAGAGAGAAAGAGAGAGAGAGAGAGAAGAGAATGAGAGAGAGAGGATTGGAAAGGGGGGGGGGGTGAGGGCGTAGCTGGGGACTCTGAAGATGGGAAAGAGGACCAATGGGACGACCAGAGGACAGACCAAGAGACAGACGGATAAACAAGAGCCAGACTGACAGATGAGAGAGAGGACCACAGACAGACAGGCAGGACGTAGACAAATATTCAAAAAGACAGATGATTCATACAGGAAAGAAAAAGATAGAGCAGACAGACACCAAGAACCATGACGCCTGAGACACAAAGATAGACAAAACCAAGTGGACCAAAATTCACCGGAAAGAGAGCAAACAGGAGAGAATAGGAGGAAAATAGAAAAGGGGGGAGTAGTCGAGAGAAAAGGGAAAAGTAAAACGAGGGCACCAGAGGGAGAGAGGACACCGAAAGAGAGGACACAGAGGAAGGACCACAGAGAGAGAGGACACAGAGAGAGAGAACAGAGGAGAGAGGACAGGAGGGAGAAAGGACACCCAGAGAGAGGACCACAGAGGAAGGAAACAGAGAGGGGACACAGAGAGGACACAGAGGAGAGATATAGAGGACGAGAGAGAGAGAACAAAGAGGAAAACAGAGAGAACACAAGAGGACACAGAGAGAGAGACACAGAGAGAAACGGGGGACACAGAGAGACCACAGGAGAGAGAGGGACACAGAGACACAGGAGACAAGAACAAAGACACAGAAGAGAGGACACAAGAGGACACAGGAGAGAGGACACATGACGAGACAACAAGGAAGGAAACAGAAGAGGACACAGAGAACACAGAGAGAGAGACACAGGAGAGGACACAGAGAAGAAACAGAGAGGACACAGAGAGGACCACACAGGAGAAGATATAGAGGACACAGGGAGAGAGAGAGGAACAAAGAGGAAACAGGAGAAGAAACAGAAAGGACACAGAGAAGAATAACAGAGAGACACAGAGGAGGACACAGAAAAAAGAGGGACATAGAGAAGGGACACAGAGACAGAAACAGAGAGTGACACAGAGGAGAGAGGAGATATAGAGGACACAGAGAGAGGACACCAAAGAGGACAGAGGAAGAAACAAAAGGAACAGAGAAGAACCAGCCGAGAAGAAACAGAGAGGACACAGAGAGGACACAGAGAGGCAGAGACACGAGAAGGACACAAGAAGAAACAGAGAGGAAACAGAGAGGACACGAGAGAGGAGGGACAACAGAGAGGACACCTGCATTATGACTCCTACGAGTCGTGAGCTCCGCCAGGATGAAAGATCACGGACACAGGACTACGGGTTAGGAGGCGATGGGAGGGATGTATGGCCGGTAGAGGAAAAGGGGAAAGGGGAAAGAAAGGAGGAAGAAGAAGAAATAGAAGAGGAAGAGGATGAGAAGAGGGAAAGGAGAAGGGGGGAAGAAGGAGGAATGAGGAAGGGAGGAAGAAAGGGGGAAGGGAAAAATAGAAGAGGAGGAGGAGGAGAGGGAGAGAGAGGGTATGGCGGTAGAGGAAAGGAGAGGAGGAAGAAAGGAGGGAGGGAGAGATAGAAGAGGAGAGAGGAGGAGGAGGAGGAGAAGTAGTATGGCGGTAGGAGGAAAGGAGAAAGGGGAAGAGGAGGAGAAAGGGAGAAGAAAAGGGGGAGGGGGAGATATAGAAAGAGGAGGGAGGAGGAGGAGGAGGGGAGAGGAGGAGAAGTAGGTTGGCCGTATAGAGGAAAGGAGGAAAGGGGAAGAGAGGAGAAAGGGAGAAGAAAGAGGGGAAGATATAGAAAAGAGGAGAGGAGGAGGAGGAGGAGGGGAAGTAGTATTGGCCGTTAGAGGAAAGGAGGAAGGGAGGAAGAAGAGGAATGGAGGAGATAGAGAGGAGGAAGGAGGAGAGGATGAGAGGGAGGGAGGAGGGAGGCAGAGGGTATGGCCGGCAAAGGAAAGGAGAAAGGGGAGAAAGGAGGAAAGAGGAAGAAAAGAAAGAGAGAAATAGAAGAGGAGGAGGAGGAGGTTGAAGAGGGGTATGGCCGGTAAGAGGAAGGAGAAGGAGGGGAGAAGAAAGGAGGAAGGGGGAAGAAAGTAGGAAGGGAGAAATAGCAGAGCGGGAGGAGAAGAGGGCACGGTCGGTGGAGGAAAGGAGAAAGTGAAGGAGAAAGGGGTGAAGAAAGGAGGAAGGGAGAAAGAGAAGAGGATGAGGAAAAGAGGTGGAGGAAAAGAGGAAATAGAAGAAATTGAGAAAGGTGGGAGGAAGAGAAGGAAAAGAAGTGGAGAAGGGAGAAAGGGTGGAAGAGGAGAAAAAGAGAGGTAGAAAGGGAGGAAGAGGGAAAATAAGAATAGAGGAGGAGAAAAGAAGAAATAAAAGAGAAGAAGAATTATAAGAGGAAGAGAAAAGGAAACATGCAATCCAATTCCTGTTTAAAAAAAATTGAAAATCTATACTGGACAATTTTTGAAGATTTCCGAAAACTTGATCAAGTCATTTTGATTTCAGGGATTTTTATTTTTATTTTTTTTATTTTTTTTTAGCGAGTTTTAAAGTTAACAATACCTTTCCAATCGTTATCGTGATCATCGGTTTACTAACATGAATCATTTCCCTTTCTGCTATCACTATGATTATTATTCATATTACTCTTACTATAATACAACCAATAAAACCCAAGATATTCGTTAGTAAAGAAAATAAAAAAAAAGAGAGAGAGAGAGAGAAAAGGAAAACGAAGAAAAGGAAGTAAAGAATAAATAAATAAATAAATAAATAAATAAAAAAATAAAAAAATAAGATAAATTAAAAATCCCGAGACAATACCAAATACGAAACAGAAATTCCTTCACGTAATTTCCGGTTGCAATACAACAGGTCGAGCCTCCTTATCCTGAAGCTTGCATGATTGCATCTGATCGGGAAGGTTGCAAGGGTACACTTTGTTCCTGGACAACTCGGGGGAATGTT
>NW_020872541.1:321352-326352 GCF_003789085.1 Penaeus vannamei
CCTGACTGATAGCCTCGAGAGCAACAAAGACTCATCCATCACGGCGATTTTCTTTGCTTATCGCTTACCTAACCGTCGGTATCGCCCGTTGCATCGGTCTTCAGCCAGCAAAGAGTGCCAGGGATTTGTGCCTCTTTCTGCTAGCTTAAATACTGGGATTTTTGTGCGATATGTATATGTATATGTATATATATATATATATATATATATATATATATATATAATATATATATATATATTATATATATAATATAAATTTTTTTTTTCTTTTTTCTTCTTTCTTCTTCTTCTTTTCCTTTTTTTTTGTTTCCTCGTTCTCCCTCTTTTTCTTTTTTTCTTCTTTTCTTTTTTTCAGTTCCTCGTTTCCTCTTTTTTTCTTTTTTTTCGTTCTCGTTCTCCTCTTTCGTTTTTTTTTCTATTTTGTCGCTTGTCCATTCTGTTTTCTTCATTCTTCTATCTTTTTTCGCTTCTTTATGTTTCTCAGAACTTCTTTTTGCGTTTCTCTTACATCTATTTATATACCTATTCATATCTATTAATTTATCTGTCGATATATCTACACATACTGACGTATGTAAGTATGAATACACATATACATAGATAATGTTTTCGTATGTGTATATGTGTCTGTCTGTCTATGTGGCCTTTTATCTATCTATCAGTCTCCTTGTCTCCCTTTCGCTATCGTTCTGTATATCTTTCTATCTGCTTAACTATCTATTCATATACCTATCACTCAGTGTCTTCCTATCTATCAATGGACGTTAAACCTTTATAGGCACACACAGGTACACATACACAAACACACACACACACACACACACAACTACACACAACACACACAACAAACGCACACAAACGCACGCACACACACACACACATACGCAAACACACACACACACACACACACACACAACACACACACATACACAAACACACACACACACACACACACACACACACAACGCAAAACACGCACACACACACATACACAAACACACACATACATACACAACACGCACATAACACACACACACACACACACAGCAACGCGCGCACACACACACCGCGCACAGTCACACACACACACACACATACATAACGACACACACTGCACACACACACACAAACACACACACACAAACAAACACACACACAACACACACACACACACAAACAAACACAAACACACAGTCACACACACACACCACACTACAAACACAAACACACACATACGAATTCACCTTCCCCCCCCCCCCCCAATGCAGACAAGATCCCTGACCTGACGCAATTCCGACGAAACCCTTAATGCCTTACCTGCATTATTGCAATATCAGTGCTGTCACGGAATGCATTATCCTCTGCAACGCTGCTTAACTGTTACCAAGGGACACGTGACTAGACGTTATCTTTTTCGTTCCCGGAAAATGCAAAGGATACGTCTTGTGCGATTAAATAAAAGTGTTTGATTATTTGCAACCTTTTTTTTTTTCTTTCTTTTTTTAATAGCGAGGAAGCGGTGTTGCTGGATCGGGAAGTTTTGCTAGAAGGTTGAGAAAAAGGGAGAGAGGAAGAGAGGAAGAGAGAGAGAGAGAGGAGAGAGGAGAGAGGGAGGAGAGAGTAGAGGGAGAGAGGAGAGAGGGAAGAGAGGAGAGAGAGAGAGAGAGAGAGAGAGAGAGAGAGAGAGAGAGAGAGAGAGAGAGAGAGAGAGAGAGAGAGAGAGAGAGAGAGAGAGAGAGAGAGAGAGAGAGAGAGAGAGAGAGAAGAGAGAGAGAGAGAGAGAGAGAGAGAGAGAGAGAGAGAGAGAGAGAGAGAGAGAGAGAGAGAGGAGAGAGAGAGAGAGAGAGAGAGAGAGAGAGAGAGAGAGAGAGAGAGAGAGAGAAAGAGAGTTAAAGAAGAGAGAAACAAAGAAAGAGATAATGCGAAAAAGAGAAAGACACACACACACACACGCACACAATTCACCTAGCGTTATTAACAATTCATCTTCTCACGTCAGAGAGATCCTCCAGAATAACATACGCGTTGCCAAAGTGAATTATAAATCGGGTGAATCACATGAGCATACAATAGAAAACTCATGAAGCAAAAAAAAAAAAAAAAGATTCTTTTGGGAGTCATAACGAAATATATTTGCGCACTTTTTTACCCACTGCTCCATGACTCATTTTGTGGTTGAAGTATAGTTTGTGTACTGAATCCTGTATGAATATTTCTTCTATCTGTCTATATAGTTTCTCTCTCGTTGGATGTTTGCTCATTTATATGTCTGTAAAGCCATGTTTTTTTTTTTTTTTTTTTTTTACTTTGGCTTGTTGTATATCTTCCTATCTATATATCTGTTTGGTTTATCTATCCCTCTATCTTTATAGATCCCCTACTATCTACCCTTCTATCTATCTGTATTCATGTCCATCAGTCTATCTACTTGACCATCAACCTATCTGTCTATCTATTCATATGTCTACCTACCTGCTTACCCATCTCTATACCTACCTGTGTACCCATCTATCTATCTACCTGTCTATCTACCTGCTCGTGTACACAAACACCATAGCTCGCAGTGACTGAAAAAATATGACGCTTTAAGTCTCACGAGAAATCTTGCCCGGGCGATATTTCGTGCAGGATATTAATTCAATTGCACGGATTATTGCAAGCCTGAAAATTATTTTGATCCGGGGAATGGCCGAGCAGCCTGCCACAACCAGGACAAATAGATGTATCTTTTAGAGAGAGACTCGCGAATATGTTCTTGTTTTATATCTTGTTACACATGATCATCTCCATTTTTGTTGTTAGGACTTTTATTACTGATGTTGCTGTTATTAAAGTAATGATAGGGATGATATTGATTAAGATGATTATGATGATGATCATCGCATCGTCATCATCATCATTATTTGCAATATTTTATATCTATTATCATTAGTATTATTATCATTATCATTATTGTGATTATCACTATTATCGTTATTATTTTTATCATTATCACCATTATTGCTATCTATATCATCATCAATACCACTGTCATTATCACGTCTATTATAGTCATAATCATTGTTATCACAACCCTGGTTACCAGCATAACAACCACCAACATTCCCAGCCTCCTCCAATCACTGCCAATATTATCCTCATTCTCCTCATCCTCTCAAGCGCGACTCTTTAACCCTCCTTGCCTCACGAAGCTAGCCCGGCCAATGCATACTTAACAAACGGGTAATTACAACATCTTTTAAGACGTCTCGTGAGCTGCGGATTGCAATCGGGAATTCGGGTTAAGTTATTTCAAAGGCCCTTGGAAATATCCCGCGCGGATCAGATTCATATTCGAGATCAAAGAGGAGTTATTAGGGCCGTAATAAATAGATTAGGATAATGTGTGCCGGTGATTGACCAAAGGATCGATCCCTGTTAAGCGGATTTTGCTGTATACTGTCTATCGTTGCCTGTGTGTGTGTGTGTGTGTGTGTGTGTGTGTGTGTGTGTGTGTGTGTGTGTGTGTGTGTGTGTGTGTGTGTGTGTGTGTGTGTGTGTGTGTGTGTGTGTGTGTGTGTGTGTGTGTGTGTGTGTGTGTGTGTGTGTGTGTGTGTGTGTGTGTGTGTGTGTGTGTGTGTGTGTGTGTGTGTGTGTGTGTGTGTGTGTGTGTGTGTGTTTCCTGATTGGTTTGGAAAGAGGAATAGTCATTTGTTTGTATGGATAAGTGGATTAAAAATTCTTATGTTGATATATGGAATACTTTTGATGATCATGACATTTAATGATATGTTGACATTAAAGAATATCGTAACAGCAACACAACAACACAAAAAAACAAATAATAAAAAGGATGATAATAATGATAAAATAACAATAATCATAATGCCACTATTACTACTTCTACTTCTTTCTCTGATGATGATAATGATAATGGGAAACAGTACTGATGACAGCAACAATATAATAACGACAATAATGATAAAAATAATAATGAACTTAAAGGTAATAATAACAATAATGAAATGATAATGGTAATAATAAAAACATTGGTAATTATAATGATGATAATAATGATGATAATGATAATAATAAAAATAATAAGATAAAATCTAATAATGATAATGATAATGGCAATAATGAAACAACAATAATGATAATGATAATGATACCAGTAATCATATGAGTAACATTATTGCAAAATGCTAATAACAATAATAATGATAATAATAACAACAGTGATAATGATAATAATAATGATGAAATAATGATAAGGAAAATAACAATAACAATATTAATGATAAAAATAATAACATAAATGATAATAATGATAAGCAATGATAATACAAATAATAATAATGATAATAATAATCATAATAATAGCAATGATAGTGATAATAGTGAAAGTAATAATAATAATAATAATAATAATAATAATAATGATTATAATAATAACAGTAGTAATAATAAATATGATAAAAATAATAATAATCACACTACCATAATCGTAGTAATTATGACAAAAAATAATAATGATAATGATAATAATGATAAAAGTAATAATAATAATAATGATAATAACAATTACTATAATGATAATGACAACATGATAATAATTACCATAATGATGATAATAATTACAAATAATGATGGTGATGATAATACTATTGTAACTAAATAATAATGATAATAACATAATAATGATGACCAAAATAGCACCAATGGCACTAACGAACGGAGGAAAATAAGGATTACATAATAATTCATTGAAATTTCCAAGACGCCAAATCTGAACTTGTTTGTCGCGAAAGAAACCCGTTATTGAACACGACTCTCTCCCTCCCCTTGTTAACGAATGAAAAAGATGCCATAGAAAGTCCTCTGTCATTGGTCCGAGGGTGGAACAGGGTGGTGTGGGAGGACAGGGGGGAAAAATTTTTTTTTTTTTTTTTTTTTTTTTTTTTTTATCCCCTTCGGAGGAATCTTGTGTCGTATCAGGTGGGTTATTTTGAAGGTGGTGA
>NW_020872541.1:331352-333852 GCF_003789085.1 Penaeus vannamei
GAAAGAAAGAAAGAAAGAAAGAAAGAAAGAAAGAAAGAAAGAAAGAAAAAGAAAGAAAGAAAGAAATAAAATAAAATATAAAATTTACGGATAAATCGAAAGCAAGCAAGCAAGCAAGCAAGAAAGAAAGAAAATAAGATAAAATATCATAGAAAACAAGACAGGAGAAAATTTACGGAATTCCCCAGCCCCTCTCCGTATACGCGCCAGTTTACACCAACCATTACCCTTTACCCTTATGAAACCGTGCCGGGCTGGCGCAGGAGAACGCCGTGTCGACCCGAGGGAACCCTTGACATTATGAAGAGAGCTCAGCGTCTCCGAGCGAGGAAAAGGTCGTCGGCGCCTCCCTCTGCTCGCGGGAGACTCGAGGTGCGCTGTGTACTGCGCGGAATCGGATAAAGAAACGCGTATTTAAGTGTCTGTGATTGCGCTGGATGCGCTGGAGGCTGAGGCTCGAGGCTTTAAGTTGCTTGGTGTGTGCGAGGGTATTGCGGTGTTTGGTCCCGTTTTTTTGTTTTTATTTTGTTTTCGCTTTATTCCTTCTTTTTTGTTGTTTCTTTGACTGTGATGGCAATGATTTGGGAGATAAATAGATTTGAATGAGAAGTATATGTGCTATTATTGACTGGATTTTGTTTAATGTATTCAAAATTAGACCAAATTTACTAATACATTAAAGATATATTATTATCTACGTGGGAAAGTGTATGAACATGACTTTAAATGAGAGGAATTGTTGTATCCGTTATTAAGCAGGGAAATGTGAGCGCAACAACCCCCCGGTACATCACAATGATTCAGAAGGTCCCCTCACCCCTATCCAAAAAAAAAAAAAAAAAAAAAAAGAAAAAAAAAAAGAAAGGGGAGACAACAACAAAAAAATGATAAAATGAAGAGAGGAAACAAACAAAACCGCTATGATGAACCAAATAACCAAAAACAAAACAAAAGACCCAAAAAACTAATACGAAAAGAATATTCCAAACTCCTCAGATGACCCAACCTGACCTCTCTCTCTCTCTCTCTCCGTACCAGCCATTCCCATCGAGCAAATCCAGCTGGAAGGTCTAGCAGCCAGAAGGACACCGGGATCCCTCTGTAGAAAGCAAAAAATCCTCTTGGGAAATGTATCGCTTATCAATACAGCGAGAGCGAATGTCCTGATCTGCTTGTCTGCCTGCTTGTCTGCTTCTGCTTGTCTGCTTGTCTGCCTGCCTGCCTGCTTCTATACCGTCTGCCTTCCCATTACGTGAATTGCTTTTGTTAGGATGCAGGTCTGTGTGTTTCAGACAGAGTGGAAGGGGGGGGGGGAAGGGAGGGAGAGAGAGAGAGGGCGAAGGGAGGGAGAGAAGAGAGGGTTAGGTAGGGAGATAGAACGAGGGCGAGGGGGAGAGAGAGAGGGAGAAGAGTAGAGTAGAAGTAGAGAGAGAGAAGAGAGGGGCAGAGAGAAAGAGGAAAGAGTGAGAGAGAGAGCGGAGAGAGGGAGAGGGAGAAGGAGAGGAAGTAAGAGTAAGAGTAAGAGAGGGTGTCGAGAGGGAGTAACAGTTGGGGAGTGAGAGTGAGATAGAGAGAGTGAGAGAGAGGAAGAGGGAAGGGAAGAGGGACAGGAAGCGAAAGAGAGAGAGAGAGAGAGAGAGAGAGAGAGAGAGAGAGAGAGAGAGAGAGAGAGAGAGAGAGAGAGAGAGAGAGAGAGAGAGAGAGAGAGAGAGAGAGAGAGAGAGAGGAATAAACGAATTAATAGATTAGAAGACCGATACATAGGTAAAAAGCTACAACAAGATTTTCGCCTGTGACAAACAAACAAACAAAAACAACAACAACAAGGACACCATAACTCAAACCAAACACAAATCTTCCAAAGAATTTTCCCCTAAAAATTGCCCACAATTTAGTCATGTGAAAAAAAAAAAAAAAAACATACCCACGCCCCCCCCCCCTCCCCCGACACCGACCCCAGGCTGCAAATACCGCAAGGGTGATTTAAATGTCCAAACACATCCTGCTTGGACATTTAAATCACACGGGGAGTCTCTGTCACGCTTCCTCTGCCAGGTTGCGGGTGACATGACAATTTCCCTGGCAGAGCGCGGAGCCGAGGAGAGGGAAGAGGGTCGTGGGAGCTTCTTAAAGTAATTAATGGGAATACATTAGCGAAGAGGGGAGCTGCAGCGGGGAGTTCGAGGGGTCTTAATGAAGGTTTTTAATTTTGTTAATTTCATAAGGGATTTTTTTTTCTCTTTTTTTTCTGGGAGCGAAAGACAGAGGGGGAATTTTTTTTTTCTTATTTTCTTAATCTAATATAGGATGTTTTTTTGTTTTTTTTTAAAGAGACCGAATGAGACTGAGGTCAGATGTTGAGTTGTTTTGATTTTTTTTTTTACTCGTACAAAAATGTAATTATGGTGATTTTTTTAATACATTTTTTTTTCGTTACTGCCCTCTCGTCTCTCGTCTCTCGTCTCACAAGCAACCCCAGACCGCCCAGACCCAGCAACCC
>NW_020872541.1:346352-348852 GCF_003789085.1 Penaeus vannamei
AGGAAAACCGTAAATAATGCTAAAACGTTGAGAAACTCGGAAAGAATCAATACAGGCGCATGTTTTCTGGCCGTCTTGACTTCTTCCCGGAGAACTAATCGGGCCTCAAGGTTTTCCTTGCATACATACACAAATAAAAATACCCGCACGCCCACACACGCACGCAAATATATATACATACCTATATGTATTTATATGTATATATATATATATATATATATATATATATATATATATATATATATATATATATATATATATATATATATATATATATATATATATATATATATATATATATATATATATATGCGTGTGTGTGTGTGTGTACACACACACACACACACACACACACAATGTACATATATATTCTTCTGCCTCTCCCCTCTCTCTCATTCCATCCCTCCACTCTCTCCCTCTCTCTCTCTTTCTCTCTCTCCCCCATTCTCTCTTCCTTTCTACTTTTTTTTGTCTCTTTTGCTTGTTTCGATTTTTCTTATTGTTTGCTTACATTCAATGAACACCAGTCATGATTTTTCTTCGTACAAAGACATAAAAAAGGATATCTATACCCCAGCGTTCAAGGTTTCCTTTGACTAACCACTTTACTGTTCGTGAATACGCCAACATTGCAATAATATATCTTTCTTGTAAATCATCGTGCATAGCATTCTACTTCTTGCACTGTGACGGTAGCAAAGGTCCAAAAAATAAAAACAAAAATGCAAAGTTGATCATAAAATCAGTTTGTAACCATGACACTGCAACAAGAACCTAATAAATACATCATGCTGAAGTACAAATGGGATATGTACAAGCTGCAATGCTTTGTTGCTCGAAATGATTAATGGTGAACACACGTTCCGTCATTAACATCAGAACGGAAATGTTTGTAATCACAGATTTCCTCTGAATTCAGAATAATCGTCATTGTCATATTACAGACAGCCCCTACAGTGACTAATTATCAGTACAGATTGCTATTGGAATAATGAGTAATTGTACTGGTATATTGAACACTGATGCGTCTGAAAGAGGAAAGTTATAATTCTAGTTGTAATAAAAACGAATCTGGTGACAATGGTGATGGTTATGTTGATACAAGGATTTTTATAGTGACGTCATTATAAATGAATTATTTGCATGGTAGTCTGCATTCACTTATTTGTTTATTTGTTTACATATCTATCGATTCTCAAATATTCCATTGGCGGTAATAAGTACCTATATTCAACACGAACATGAAGTTAACAATTTTCATTTTTATTTTTAGCTGTACCCATTTTTAGCTTTATTTTCTTCATCGTCATAATGGCCTCATGATTTTGTCTTCATATTTTCCCACAACTAGGAAAATGTTTGTACGTGTGTGTATTGTGCCTAAGTATAGATGCATACAACAATACGATTAACTGCCCATTACTCACTATGTAAACAGAGTCGGAAATGCATACAACAACATATGTAAATGTATCTACGCGTCTGGGAAGATACTGTCGATTGGTAGAGATAGATCGATGAAAAGACGAAGAATGGAAAAGCGATGGACAGAGCGCTTAATATGAACTGCATTTTTTTGTTGTTGTTGTTTTTTGTTGTTTCTTGAATATCTGTGTCGTGTGCTTTTGTAGGAGTTCTGTGCTGTGTACACGTGTATCAAGGTTATTTAGTTCATAATCTTACTTCTGTCAAGGAGAAAAAAGTATTTAGATGATTCATAATCTCAGTTGCACTTGAAGTATATCATTTACGTTAATAAAATCATTTCAGTCTGTTTTGATGTCTCTCATTTTTCGAAAATGTTCAACCTTGCTTCTTTCGTATTTATTTTCCCTCTTTTTTCTCTTTCTGAACACCCTTTCCTTTCTCCTAATTAAGTAGTATTCCTTTGTCATCCTTTGTTTTTCTTAGTTTATATTATTCAATCTTTAGTAATCCATCTTTTAGAGCTAAAGTGATGATGATGATAATGATCATTTTCTTTCGTTATTTTTTTCAATTTTTACCTTAATTTATGTCACTTTCTGCATCCTATGCCACTCTACCTACAGAAATGTGCTTTGTTTTTTCATAAACTTTTTTAATCCTTTACTTTTTTCTCCCAAATGCCAAGTATTCTTTAACATTTTCGATCTATCAACTCTTGTGGAATTATTGACTAAAAACGACAGACCTGTGAGAAATAGAAAACTTTAAAATTCATAATATTTCGGACAAAATAACATTGTCAAAAAGGTAACAAAAATAACGCATTATTACCCTTATATTCATCTTCTAACTTGTACATATTTCTTTCCTTTTATCTGATCTGATCTTACCTAATTTAAACCAAATTTCTCTTTCATTCTGACCTCATTTCCCCCTTACACCGGTCATCGTCCAGAACCTCCTATCTATCGACCTCGAGAAAGCTTCTCACCCTCTACCTCGACAACCCTCTACATGTCCGCCTCACCTCACCTCCCTCAACCTCAAACTCCTCACCCTCTACCTCGGCAAC
>NW_020872541.1:372586-380086 GCF_003789085.1 Penaeus vannamei
GTATGTGTCTGCATGTGCGCGTCGTCTTTGATAACGGAAACGCCACTCACCGAATCCGGAATTCACTCTCGCGCCAAAGTTGTGTAACGTGAAGTCCCTCGGAGGCCGTCTGGTGCCCGGGCGACGGACATGTCAAAAACCCTCACCAGTACCTTATTTACGAATGAAAAACTGACCTAGCTAATTAAAGATGAGAAAAAAAAAGAGAAAAAGGAACTGGGGAATACTTTTCACTAAATCTATCTAAATTAACACACAGCAAAAAAAAAGAAAAAAAAGAGAAAAAAATGGGGAACATTTTCCACTAATCATCTATCTAAATAAACACAAAAAGAAAAAGAAGAAAAAAAACAAAAAAAAAAACAGGAATAAATAAAAAAAAAAAAGAATGGGGAACACTTTTCACTAACCATCTATCTAAATAAACACACCTCAAAAAAGAAAGAGAGAGATAGAGAAAAAAAAAACACAGAAAAAAAACAGAAAAAAAACAAGGGACCACTTTTCACCCCACCAAGGCATATTTGTTTACGAAACTATTACGAAACGCATTAACACATTTTCAGGCATGACGGACATCAAAATACACGACGATAATGATGAATGCTTGAACTTCCTCTGTGCTAAAGTTAGTGATGACAAAAGTTAGCAATCGAAGCAAAGTTTGTGTGATGACAAAATTGTGTAATCGGTGTGATGGAAGGGGGGGGGGGGAGGGGGGGGGAGGAGGGGGTGGGAGTTGGGGGAAGGAGGGGGGAGGGGGAGGAGGGGGGGTGGGAGGGGGAAGAAGGGGGAGGGGGGTGTTAAGGCCGGGAATGGCAGGGGGGAGAAAGGGGGGGAGGAGGGGGGTGTTAAGGCCGGGATGGCAAGGGGGGGGGAGATGGAGGAGGTGGGGAGAATAGGTAGGGGAAGAAGAGAGAGAGAAGATGAAGAAAGAGGAGAGAAGGAGGAGGAGGGAGGAGGAGGAGGAGAAGAAGAATGTGAAGATAACGAAGAGGAAGAAGTACAAGAAGAATAAGGAAAAAAGGAGACGAAGAAGAATAAGGAAAAAAGGGGATGAATAAGAATAAGAAAAAAAAGGAGAAGAAGAAGAAGAAGGAGGCGGAGAATGAAAAGGAGGAGGAAAAAAGGAGTAGGAGAAGAAGAAAAAGAAGAATAACAAAAATAATAATAAGACGACGAAGAAGAAGAAGAAAAGGAAAAAATGCAGAGGTAAATGATGATAACAAAGAAGAAGAAGAAAAAGATAATGAAAAAGAGGAAGAAGAATGAAATAACAGAACAGAATTCGCAGATGTAAGAGAAATGAAAAGAAAAGAAATGAAGACGGAAGATGATAGGGAAGAAGAATGAGAAAAAGGAAAGGAACGGATCAAGAAAAATATGATAGAGAAAAGAAGGAGATAGAAAAAGACGGATTAGAGATGACGAAGGAGATGGTAGAAAGAGGAAGTAAAGAAAGATGGACAGGAAGGGATAAAGGAAAAAATCGACGAAGAGATAGATAATTTTAAGAAGATGGAAGACGGCGATAAAGATGAGAGAGACGAAGAATGAATAAGAGATGAATAATTAAATAAAAATAGGAGAAGGAATAGAAAGGTGGAGTGAAGGAGCAGAGTGGGGGGAATAAGACCACCCTCCCTCCTCCCTGCATCCCCCTCCCTAAATCCCCCACATCCCCACCCCACCATCTCATTCTTTCCTTCTCCTTCTCTCCCCTCTCCTACTCCCCAAATCCTTTTCCCCCACCCCCCTTCCCTTATCACCCCATCTCCCATTCCCTTCTTCTTCCTCTCCCTCCCCTACCCCACCCACCCCCACCTTTCCCCCCTTTCCCTTCCCCTACCCCACCATCCCCCCCTCCGCGCAATCCCCCCACCCACCACTCCCCAAATCCTCCCCTCCCCCCTACCATCCCTCCTCCCTCTCTCCCCCCTCCCCCCCCTCCCCCACCCCACCCGCGAATCCCCTCCTCCCCTCCCCCACCCCCCACCCACCTCCGCGAAATCCCTCTCTTCCCCCCCCCCACCTCCGCGAAATCCCTCCCTCTCCCCCCCACCTCCGCGAAATCCCCCCTCCCTCCCCTCCCTCCCCAAGACCGCTCCCCCTTCCCTGGCGCATCCTCCAGTCCCTAATCCTTTCGTAATCACAGGATGTCAAAGGATTCGATTCCGCCTCTCGCTCGCTCCTGATAATTGAGTTTTAGCGTAATTGATAAATGCCCGGATGTGAGCGCTGTATTTAGGTCTGCTTCGGAGAATCGGTGGGCGGGGGGGGGGGGAGGCTTTGTTGCTTTCGTGGTTGTTGTTGTTGTTGTTGCTTTTGTTGCTGTTAAAGTTGTTGGCGGTGTTGTTGTTGTTGCTTATTTTTTGTTGTTTTTGTTACTGATGTTATTGTTGTTTTGCTTTGTTTTTGTTAATTTTATTGTTGTTGTTTTTGTTGTCGTTCTTTTTTGTTATTGATGTTGCTTTTGTTGTTGTTTTTGGTGTTTCCATTGTTGTTGTTTTATGTTATTGATGTTATTGTTGTTGTCGTTGATGTTATTGTTGTTGTTGTTGCTTTTGTTGTTGGTGGTTTGCATGATTGCTATTTTTGGGATGAGAAGAAATTCGCTTTCTTCTTTTTTTCTTTTGTCGTGACTTTTTATTATTTTGTTTGTCTTTTTGTGTTATCGTCGTATCTTTTTTATCCTCTTATTACCATATTTGTGTTTGTCTTTGATCGTTTCAAAATATTTGCTTTGGTCTTTTGTATTCTTTATTTTGGTCGTATGTTTGTCTGTATGTTGTTGCTTATCGCTGTTTAATGAGCAAATCATAAGGACATTTATATATAGAGATACACGTATGAATGGAACAACATACACACTCACGCATAAGGACTCAGCTTTGTATGAACACCACCGTCTCCCCCTCATGACCTGCCCACTCCACTCTATCTCCCCCACCTGCCCACTCATCCACCCACTTGCCCCGCCCATTCCACCACCCACTTGCCCACTCCACTCACCTACCCCGCCCACTCCATCCCATCCACTTGCCCCGCCCTTGCTGGCCCACTGCCCACTCCATCCACCATCCACCCCCACTTGCCCCTCCACTCCACCGCACCCACCTACCCCGCCCACTCCATTCCATCCACTTGCCCGCTCACTCCATCTCCCCTACCTGCCCACTCCACCTCACCCACCTACTCCATCTCCCCCACCTGCCCACTCCACCACCACCCCTCCACCCACTCCATCCACCCACCCCACCCACTCCCCCCCACTCCACCTCCCCCCCTCCCCCCCCCTCCCCCTTCCCCCTCTGCGAGCGACATCCGTAAAGGCGCGGCGGGCAAGCGCTGGCCCGCCTCTCGGCCGCGCCCCCCCTCGAATCTCCCCCTTTTTACCCCTTTTCTCATGCAAAATACTCACTCATTAAAACTTATCCTTTATTCATGTATGACCTGATCGCCATTCATGATATGCAGCAAGTTCCAGCGCAACTGCAAGGTTTGTTGCCAAGTTTGTGACATCCATTAGACTCTGCTGAAATTTCCTCTGGCTCGGGGAAGAGATGAGGGAGGGCTGAGGGACAGGCAGGTGGGGGAGGGGAGGGAGGAAGGGGAGGGGAAGGGGGGAGGGGAGGGTTGGAGGAAGGGGGAAGGGGGAGGAAGGGGAAGGGAAGGTGGGGGAAGGGAGGGGAAGGGGAAGGAAGGGAGGGAGGGGAGGGGAGGGTTGGGGGAAGGGGGAAGGGGGAGGAAGGGGAGGGAGGGGAAAGGTGGGGAAGTAGGGAAGGGAAGGGAAATATGGAAGGGTGGGGGAGGGGAGGAATAGGGGGATGGGGAAGTAGGGAAGGGAAGGGAAATAGGGAAGGGAGAGGAAGTACGAAGAAGGAAGGGAATTTGAGAAGGGAAGTGGGGTTGGCGGGATGGGGAAGGAAAGGGTAAGTCGAGATGGGAAAGGGGAAATAGGGAAGGGAAAAAAAGGAAGGGAGGAGAAGTGGGAAAAGGGAAGGTGGGGTGGTGTAGATGGGGAAGGGGGGAATGGGGAAGGGTATGGCAATTGTGGATGGGGAGGGAAGGGGGAAAAATGGGTAGGCGGTGAAAGGGAGAGGAGAGGGGACGGGAGGGGGAAAGTCGAAACAGTAGGGGAAAGTAGAAGGACGAGCGGGGGGGGGGGGGGAATGGAAAAGGTAGAGAGGTGGAAAAAGGATAGGAAAGGGGAGCGGTTAGAGAGGTAGACAGGGAGGAGTGAAGGAGAGAGAGAGAGAGAATAGAGGGAGAGAGAGGATACAGAAAGTGGGAAAAGAAGGGAGGGAGGTAGGAAGGGAAGGGAGAAGAAAGAAAGAAAGAAAAATCAAGAAACATACAACGTGCACCAGGCATGTAAAAACGTAATACACCAGGCATGTAAAATTGTAATGTAAAAAAGAGGAATATATGTTTACATGTCATTTCTATCTACTTGTACATCCGTTTACTTTATCATTTCATTAAGTAATGCTACATTCTGATTGTTGCAGAGATTGCACTGAGTGTCTGAATGAACAAAGATTTAAGTTTATGAATACTCCATGAGTTCTAGGTGCTTGTTCTTGCTCTCTTTCCTCTGTAGTAGTACTTTTCCTCTTTGCAAATTATGCATAAACGAGGCAGGATCGGTGAGCTTTTACTTGTACCTGAAATGCCAGGTTGTTCAGTCAGGGTTCCTGTTGTTCCAGAGCAGTCAGAGCTTGAGAACGCTGCTGGTAAGCCTGTGGCAGTAATACGGGTCTTCCTAGGTGGATCATTCTGCACAGCCAATAATTTCTTTGATATTATATCTTTTTCTCTTTATTCTCAATTTGACGAAAATAGGACAATTTCTTATAGCATTCTTGATTAATAAAAAAAAAATAATAAGCCTGGTTTCTTTTATATTTTTCTCGTTATCCTCAATTTGGCGAAAATAGGTCGATTTTAATAGCATTCTCGATTAATAAAAATCAAATAAGCCTGGTTTCTTTGATATTTTGTCTTGATATTCTCAGTTTGGCGAAGATAGGCCAATTTCTGATACTATTTTCGAAAAAAAAAAAAATCTAGGCCTAACTTCATTTTGCCTCGAGACTCTTTCACTTCAAAAGTCAAACCTCCGGACGGTTACGTAGCAGACCTCACCTTCAAGAACTCTCCATCTTATCCTATATTGAACAATCTTTGAAAGAGAAACATCCTTCCGCCAAACCACCTTCACTGCCTAACGAGATCGACCCAAAAATAAAAGAAACAAATATGTTCGCCATCGCCATTCTCTTCTGTCGCATTTTTCAGACGAAAGTGGCAACTATGGCAACTATGCTATTATGCAATAAGGACTAACCCACTCCACTGACCTCATATGTATTATCGCTGTCCGGGTATTTGGGGCAATAACTCACAGAATGACACGAGAGGGGAAAAAAGTATTAAGTGTTTTTGTCTCGCTACCTAGGCTATAAAGGCATGGCATGTTTTTCGAAATCGATTTACAAGATGAAAACGTGTAAAATTATTTTAGAATGGACTAGTTTCCATTTGGGTGCAACGAAACTATTTATTTGCGTGCAGCGGATAGCCTAAGAGAGAGAGAGAGAGAGAGAAGAGAGAGAGAGAGAGAGAGAGAGAGAGAGAGAGAGAGAGAGAGAGAGAGAGAGAGAGAGAGAGAGAGAGACTGATACATATATGTATATCTATTTATGTATTTATATCTATCAATCTATCTATATATGTTTGTATGTATATATGTAAACACACACACAAGCACAACTCACACACACACACACACACACGTATGTGCATATACATATATATATATTGTAATACTAAATATTCTGACATGTGCATTCTTTAAAGAAATATCATAGCTGACAGCAGAAGAGTCACTGACAAAATCTATAAGCCAGGTACACTCGTATCAACACAAAATTCCTCTGGCTAAAGTGTTCCTTATTCAGCTGCAGACGACTCCCAGTGTTCAATTAACTCTACGGCATTGTATCGCCACGTTTCGATTAACATGCGACATGGAACTCGTATCTTTTGTGCCAGATGCTCTTACTGACGGCCTCCCTTGGTATTTGGGCGCCATTGTCTGTCGTTTTGGTTGCTCTACACCGACGTAATGTGTTGTGTGAGGTGTGTTGGGTGTAGATTTAGGCACAGTGTGTAAGATAACCTGTCATGGAGAGTGGTTCTCAGACTAGCGTAACTACCGTGGGGGTAATCCAGTTGTTTCTGTGGGGGGAGGTGGGTGGTAATGGGGCATTTTCTTAATGCGATTCTTGGGCGTAAATTGGTCAATAATGATGATATATGAATTGATAAAGGGAAGAGTGAATAACGAAATGATTATAATAGCAAATAAAAGATACTAATGCTGACCTTTGAGTGGCTGGTTTCTCGACTTCGGTTTGAAAGAAAACAAACTGGACGCAGATACTATGTGACGTGTATCTATATTTTATTAGAGGACATATAATACCGCGTGTCCCATTAGTTATGCAGCAGTATCTTTCCTCTTGTTTGCAAAAAAATATATTCCAGTGTGTAATGAAAACAACAGTCCTTAATTTTTCATTCAAGAAAATCCTATCCAGACTCTTTATTTCGTGAAATTAATTCATTACACAAATATTAATCAGAAATTAAGAGTTCAAATATTTTCCTTTCTTTTAACATCGCATGCCTGAAGGGGGATAGGGTAGAGGTAATAGTGATCTACTGTACAGGAGTCATACCGAACAAAAAGCAAATAAAACAAAGGAAGGAACAAGAAAACACACGAATATGCCGAAGGCCTTTTCACCGTATTGTTTCTTCCTGCCCCGAGGAAGCAATTCTGCGAAAAGGCCTTCGGCACATTCGCGTGTTTTCTTGCTCTTCCCTTCGTTGTTTTATTTACATAGGTGATCTACCACAACACTGCTGGGGGTAACGATGCCAGAAAGTTTGAGAATTCCTGATATAGCGGCTAAGAGCTCCCTTTGCCACCACTCTGACTGATCTGTAATTCCGACGACAAACACTTCATGACAATTTACTACACAGACAGTTTTCCAATGTTGACACAGGTCTCAACTCCACAATATGTTCCAGCGTGTCTCCCTTCACAGACATCGATCTCGCTGTTGACTTATCATTGCCGCCGGGGAAATTGTCCTTTCGCTTTTTGGTGCAATAGACCTTCATATCTAAATTCCCAGAATACAAGCTTATCTAAGATGGGTGAGTGATACCTCTCCCCAAGCAGTCACTTCAATCTCCGATAAGGTTTATGTGCTCGGTCTTCCTTTCAAGAATTCTTCTCGTTCTTCTAAACAACGTCGATCACTTCACAGAGCTCGCAGGTAAAAGAGAGCATGAATTCCCTCGTCTCTTCTCTCACTGCAGCTGGCTCCTCTCCCCTCGCCATTGCCTCCCTGTTCTCCAGTCCATCACCTCACAAAACCTTAAACCTCTATTCTCTCTTAAGCAGCGCATTCCCTTCTTTTT
>NW_020872541.1:402586-405086 GCF_003789085.1 Penaeus vannamei
CGTACGGCTATTGGACACAGGTGAGCTTCGTGCCGTACGCCATTGGACACAGGTGAGCTTCGTGCCGTACGCCTATTGGACACCGGTGAACTTCTTGCACAAGTCTCCACAACCATGGGTATACTTATACGGTATACTTGCAATTGATATGCATCTTATATCTACCACTTATTGCTAAAGGAAGATGTCGTTCCAATAATACTCGTATGTATATAAAGAATCTTTTAGATATAAAAAGCAATTTGTGTCTGAGTATTATTATGATAGTGTCTGTTTCACAATCATCTGTAATACGGGTATGATGTATGACATTTAAGATCACTACAGGGAATTATGATGGCGTGTCGTAGTAAATCTAATGAATATTTATTTATTGTGTTCCTTTTGAAATGTGTGAGTGTTACGAAATCTCTATCATTTAATTATATATATTACTGTCATGGAAGCATGATATCGGTAAAAATATATTTATCGTACATACACACACACATACAAACACACGCACACGCACACACACGCACACACACACACACACACACACACACGCACACACACACACACACACCACACACACACACACACACACACCACACACACACACATACACACACACACACACAATTAAAATCACACATACACACACTTACACATACACATATTTACAACCACACACACACACTCAAACACAAACATACATGAGTATAACAACGCAAAAAAGACCTCATAACATATAATCAGAAACATTCACATTTTCTAAGAATCATCATCATCTTCATCATCATCATTATCATTATCATTATCATTATTACTATTATTATAATTATTATCATTCTCATTATTGTTGCTGCTGATGATGTTATCATTATCATTATCATCTTTATGATGATAATGATAATGATATTGATAATCTGATGATGATGATGATGATGAGGGTAATGATGAGGATGATGATGTGATGATTGATAATGATAATGATATGATAATGATATTGATAAATGATGATGATGATGAGGAGGAGGAAGAGAGGATAATGCTGTTGAAAATGAAGATGACGATGATGATGATGATGAGAAGGAAGATGATGATTGATATGATAATGATGATGATAAGATGATGAGGAGGAGGATGAAGATGACGATGATGATGATGATGATAAGGAGGATGATAATGATGATTTAAAGTAATAATAGTAATAGAAATAATGAAAATGATAATAATAATGGTAATGATAACAATAACATACAGCAATAACAACAACAAAAACAATGATAATGATAATGATGATGGCAATGATGATAATGATAATAATAATAGTTACAATAATAACAATGATGAAAATGATAATAATAATAATAATAATAATGATAATAATAATAATAATAATGATAGTAATTAATAATAACAATAATGATAATAATAATAATAATAATATATAATAATAATAATATAATAATAATAATAATATAAATAATAATAATAATAATAATAATAATATAATAATGATAATAATATAACAATAATAATGATAATAATAATGGTAATAAATGATGAAAAATCATCATCATTATTATCACCATCCTCATTATTATTAATAATATCATTATGACTAACATTATCATTAACAGCAGTAATGATAATAATAAGTTAATAACAATGATAACGATAACAACGATGATAATACAAATAACAACAATGATGATTATAATAATAATAATATCATGATGGTGATGATAATGATAATACCAAGAATAACAACAACAACAATAATAATAATGAAAATCATCATCATCATTATTACCAAGATCATCACTATTTAGCATTAATTATATTAATTTTTAATTCATCATCATCATTATTACCAAGATCATCACTATAATTATCACTATCAACAGGAAAGGTAATTATACTGTAATATTCTCCTCCTCCTTCTTTCATGTCTCGTGTAATCTGACATTAATGCGGGACGTCGTCGACCTTGGCTGAAAATAGCTTGTTAGACGTCTTGCAAAACTCTTAAGACTTTTGTGCGTTATGAGGCAATGGACTGCTTACTTCGAAGTGCTTTCCACTTTTTTTTCTGTTTCCACTCTTTTTTTTCTTCTTTTTTGCTGTTTCCACTCTTTTTTTTTTCTTCTTTTTTGCTGTTCCCACTCTTCTTTTTTTTTTTTTTTTTTCTTCTTTTTGCTGTTTCCACTCTTTTTTTTTTTTTTTTTTTTTTGTTGCTGTTCATTCTTACTACGCTCCATGTTCATCTCCCTTCGTTTGAGAAATGTTGAGACTTCTTATAACTGTAGGGAATTATGATGTCTTTATGTCTTGATGTCTGTCTTTATGTAACCTTATTGCTTAGACGTTTTGAGCAAACTGTTTATTTTGTAAACATCTAAGCCCAGGTTTAGTATTCTATGGATATTTAATTCGATTTTTTTCTTTATAAAACATTTAAAAATATTTTTCTAGTTTTGTTTTTTATAGATATATTCTTGCAATAATTAGTCAT
>NW_020872541.1:410086-412586 GCF_003789085.1 Penaeus vannamei
TGAAATCTGCTTGAAATTTGGTCCCCTGTCTCGCTTCCCTCCTTCTCCCCTCCTTCCGTGTAGCAATAAAGGCCACTGTGTTCCTCTCTCTCTCTCTCTGTGTCTCTCTCTTTCTCTGTGTGTCTCTCTCTTTCTCTGTGTCTCTCTTTCTCTCTCTGTGTGTGTGTCTCTCTCTCTGTGTCTCTCTCTTTCTCTGTCTGTCTCTCTTCTCTCTTGTCTCTCTCTTTCTCTCTGTGTCTCTCTTTTTCTCTCTCTCTCTCTCTGTGTCTCTCTCTCTCTCTCTCTCTCTTGCTCTCTCGCTCGTCGCGCTTTTGTGTCGCTTTTGGAGCGTGGGACTCCGATAGGATTGGCTGTCTCTTCGTGTGTTTTTGTACTTTTTTTTTGCTATTTTTTTTCTCTTTTTTTTTTTTTTTTTTTATTGTTTTTCTTTTTTTTTCTTTTTTCTTTTCTTTTCTCCTTTTTTATTATTTAGTTTTTTCTCTTCTTTTTTCTTTTTTCTTTTCTTTTCTTTTCTTCTTTTTCTTTGTTTTTCCCCTTTGTTTTCTTTCCCCATTTTCTTGTTTTATCTTTTTTTTCTTGTGTTTCTTTTTTCTCTTTCTTCCGTTCTTCCCCATTTTCTTGTCTTTAAATCTCATGTTTTATTCATATTTTCTTTGTTATTTTTTCTTGTTTTACGTTGATTTAGAAAAGTATTGATGTGAAATTAACAAAAAAGGAGAGAGATGGATGGGTAAAGAGACAGAGAGAAAGACAGAAAATGAATAGATAAATATAAAAATAAATAGAGAAATAGACAGAAAGAGAAATATATAAGTAAATAAGTAGATATACTGATAGAAGCCAAACAAATACAAACAGATAGACAAACAGGAAGACATAGAATAATAGATAGGTGGATAAATAGATAAATAGAAAGAAAAGGATATACAAAAACCGGAAAGATTTAAAAAATAGACAGACAAGTAGGCAGACAGGCTGACAGACAGACAGATACACAGATAGATAGATAAAACATGAATAGATAATTAAACTAAAGGATAGATTGATACAAAGATGCATAGGT
Organism: Penaeus vannamei; assembly: GCF_003789085.1. Taxonomy (NCBI): domain Eukaryota; kingdom Metazoa; phylum Arthropoda; class Malacostraca; order Decapoda; family Penaeidae; genus Penaeus; species Penaeus vannamei. The sequence goes on from NW_020872541.1 coordinate 411,150, forward strand.
AGGTAGATAGGTAGATAAATAGTTAGAAAGACAAATAGCTGGATAAACAGATAGATAGACAAATAGATAGCCAGACAGACAAAAAGAAAGATAGATGCCTAGACAAATAGACAAATAGACAGAAAGACAGACAAACAAAGAGAAAGATAAATGGCTAGACAAGTAGACAAATGGATAAGAAGACAGGGACATAGATAGATATATAGAAAGAGAAAGAGAAGGATAAGAAAGAAAAAAAAAGGAGAGAGCGCAGTTCTTTACCTTCGTCTAATGAAAAAAAATATATATTGGTTGAATTTTTCCCTTACCTCTCCCTCCCCGCATCTTCCTCCCCTCGCCTCTCCCTTCCCGAATTTTCCTCCCGCCTTTTCCTCCCTCGCCTCTTCCTCCCCTCCCCTCTCCCTCCCTTCGCCTCTCTCTTCCTTCGCCTCTCCCTCACCTCGTCTTCTCGCCTCGCCTTCCTTCGCCTCTCCCTTCCCGAATTTTCCTCCCTCCCCTCTCTTTCCATTGCCTCTCCCTTCCCTCCCTCTCCTCCTCCCTCCCCCTTCCCTCTCCCTCCCTCTCCCTCTCTTCACCCCCCCCCCCCCCTCCTCCCCTCCCACCTCCCTCCCCTCGCCTCGCTCCCCTCCCCTCGCTTCTCCTTCGCCCTCGCCTCGCCTCCCTCCCTCCCTTCGCCTCTCCCCCCCAGCCGAGACAATGTGTATTGGGCTTCTCCGAAATACACCTGCTCTCAATCGAATTGCCCGATAGAACTTTTTTTTTTATCATTGCGTTAAAATGCTTGTTTTCTTCTCGTTGCAATGCATGGGTTGCAATCCCGCCTTCCAATCGGAGAAGAAGGTGCAACGTTTTGCCTCCTGGTATGAAGTCACGCGAGGCTCCGGCTGTGGGAAAGATCGCAGCTGCGGTGGTTGTGTTTCCTTTCAGGGGAGGAAGGGGGGAGGGGGAAGGGGAGGGAGGGGAGGAAGGGAGGGAGGAGGAGGGAGGGGGAGGAAGGGGAGGGGGGAGGAAGGGAGGGGGAGGGGAGGGAGAGAGGGAGGGAGGGAGGGAGGAAGGGGAGGGGAGGAAGGGAGGAAGGGGAAGGGAGGAAGGGGAGGGGAGGGAGGAAGGGGAGGAAGGGAGGGAGGGGAGGAAGGGGGAAGGGGAGGGAGGGAGGAAGGGGAGGGAGGGGAGGAGGGGAGGGGAGGAAGGGGAGGGAGGGGAGGAAGGGGGGAGGAGGGGAGGAGGGGAGGAGGGGAGGGAGGGGAGGGAGGGAGGAAGGGAGGGAGGAGAGGGGAGGGGAGGGGAGGGGAGGGAGGGAGGGAGGGAAGGGGAGGAGGGGAGGAAGGGGAGGAGGGGAGAAGGGAGGGAGGGGAGGAAGGGGAGGGAGGGGAGGGAGGGAGGAGGAAGGGAGGGAGAAGGGGAGGAGGGAGGAAGGGAGGAGGGGAGGAGGGGAGG
>NW_020872541.1:464493-469493 GCF_003789085.1 Penaeus vannamei
CCAGAGATACTCTGCTCATTAATGTATTCCAAAGTGTGGGGTGAGCTTCGATTTTTCTTAGAAGAGGCGTAGAATAATTGACAAGAAATCTATAAACTTATAAACATTTTCTATCAGCTTCATCTTGGCAAAAGCACAACAGAGGAGTGCACAAACCTTTTGAACCAGAATTCCTAAACTATAGCAAGATGTAGTGTATCTCAAGCTCTAGGCCTAGTAGGTCCTACCGTCATGTAGAGTTAATGAGTTTGGCCTTAGTATCAAGGGAGTTCGAATGAAAAGAACGTGTCTAAGATTCGTTGAACTATGGACTTCCAAAGGCCTTTGAATATTTTAGACCGAGTAGGTGTGTGCTACGATCTCTCTCTCTCTCTCTCTCTCTCTCTCTCTCTCTCTCTCTCTCTCTCTCTCTCTCTCTCTCTCTCTCTCTTCTCTCTCTCTCTCTCTCTCTCTCTCTCCTCTCCCTCTCTCCCTCTCTCCCTCTCTCCCTCTCTCCCTCTCTCCTCCCTCCCTCCCTCCCTCCTCTCCTCTCTCCTCCCTCCCCCCTCTCTCTTTGTGTTTCCTCGAATGCATGTGCTCATGTAAGTGTATTTCTGAAATGCATGCTTTCTGGCCTTTCATGCATAGTGAGGATTAGATGTCAAATTACGTGGTGCAACTTCCTCCCAAACTGCGCCACGCCCTCAGGCAAATATCCTGCGCGATTATTTTAAACGAAGTCTATTTTCTTACTATTCTACGTTATCCTTTCACGTAATTTCACCAAACAGAGAAAGACGAAAAGAAAACGGAGAAGATTAAAGAGAGGAAGGAACGAGTCAAAAATAATCCTAAACAAACAAACAAGCAAAAACGGATACAAGCAGCAACCACCGCATCATATCTGACTCCACGTCCGTCAGAAATCAGCTGATCTACCTTTCAGTCCTTCCAGAGAACTCCCCTTAATTAGAGGACCGGAATGAAGGATCGATCAGCTGACGACATGGGAGGAACAGAGAGAGCAATGTCAGTTTGATCAATGAGAACGTGCATCCTACTATACTTTCTTTGCAAATTCATTCATCCAACTGGCAATCTATTTATCCGTCTATCCATCTATCTGATTATCCGTCAATCCATCTATATTGATATATCAATTTGTCCATCTATCTATCTATCCATCTGTCTACTTATCTAGCTATTCATCAATTTGTCAATCTAGTCTCCTCCCTACTTATTTATTAGTCCACCTATTTATCTGTAAATTTATCTCTATCTCTCTACTATATGTTCTCATTTACATACATACATATATGTGTATATCTATGCATATGTGTATGTACGCACACACACACATGTATATATATATATATATATATATATATATATATATATATATATATATATATATATATTATATGTGTGTGTGTGTGTGTGTGTGTGTGTGTGTGTGTGTGTGTGTGTGTGTGTGTGTGTGTGTGTGTGTCACTGCTCTCACTACATGTAGTTGATAGTTCTAGAGTCAAGAGAACTACAGACACTACTAAACCTAATAATCATAAAAGAAAAACACTAAAATACAGATTCTTACAAGATAAGTTTTTACCACAAAATAAAATAGCAGTAACATCGACATTGAACATTTAACTTTTTTTTAACTCCTTGTAGGAAGTCATTTTACGAAAAAAAAAAAAAACATAAAACCATCAAAAGAAATATACTCTACCAAAGTCACGACGATTATACCTCAAAGTAGGCAGACAATTTATGCTCCCACATTTTTTTTCTCTATTTTTTTGTGTCAAGAAACAATGAACCATTCAACGAGCTCTTAAATCACGCGAATGCACTGCAACAATGCAATTCGCGTCAACATAAAACTTTACGTCCAAGGCAACAACGCAACTGTGTCCGCTGCAATCATAATCGTGACCTCTTACGCTACCAGGGGGACGAGCTATCACAAAGGACATTAAATACGTGTCTTTAAAGGGAGAGTGATGGATACGCAAGACGAGGTCAACGTGCGTGTTCACATTTTATGTTCGTATTTACTTTCAATTAGTGCTTTCTTTCTTTCTTTCTCTCTCTCTTTCTGTTAAACTAATCATTAATAAATTCTCTTTTTTCCTTTGTATATTCTAATTACTTCCTGCTTTATTTAATCTTTTACATCTGAACGCAACTATTTATCTGTTCATTCATTAATATGTTTTTTTTTATCTAAATATTCCTTTCATAGTAAAAATCATTCCACCGGTTATTAGCTCACAGGTGTATTTGATATTTTTCAAACAACATATTATTGAAATGATGGTAAAGCGTTGGAAAAAATCGTGTTATTTTCATACACAACCAGTGCACGTATCTGCAATGAGGAACACTGCACTATCTGCATATATATATATATATATATATATATATATATATATATATATATATATATATATATATATATATATATATATATATATATATATATATATATATATATATATATATATATATATATATATATATATATATATATACGGTAAATTGATATTAACTGATGAGCAGATGGATATGAAGAGTGCGGAAGATTGATAGATAGATAGAGAGAGAGAGAGAGAGATGTTTTTTTTTTTTTTTAAGATTTAAAGATTTAGTTTTAATTCCATTTGTTACAATGGTTATTCTTTGCTGTGGCATACGGTCTGTTTTATTTTACTTCCAAATCTCCCCCTGTGTGCAAAGGATAGCCGGGGTTACCATCCACTGGCCACGCGTGGGATTGAACGCAGGTCTGCAAGATTGCTAGACCAAAAGGCGAACCAGAGAGAGAGAGAGAGAGAGAGAGAGAGAGAGAGAGAGAGAGAGAGAGAGAGAGAGAGAGAGAGAGAGAGAGAGAGAGAGAGAGAGAGAGAGAGAGAGAGAGAGAGAGAGAGAGAGAGAGAGAGGCAATGAAATGGAGAAAGAGAAAAAAAACAAAGTGGATTCATAAATATATGTATACCAATAGATGGATAAATAGACGTGAGTATGAAATCCCTCTATGTTTAACACCTGCATTCCCGAATCCGTCATCTATTTGCCTGCCGCTAACAAACTCGTTGTAACTTTCCCCCTCAAACTACAGCCGATCCAGAACGACAGACTGTCCGATAGATAAATATTTATTACCTGTATTGGAGAAAAAGGAGGTAAAAGCAAAAAAAAAAAAAAAAAAAAAAGTCTATAACTGCCCATCCCATTCTGGCAATAATGATCTCAAAATCGAACAGATTTTTTTTTTTTTTCCGGGGACACTGGTGAATAATGCATTGCGTCGTACTAGTTAATGAAAGACAATTCCGTTTGTGTTTTTGTCCGAATTTTGATATTTATTGATGGTAATGATATAACAACAGTAATAAGAGTTACAGTGATGATTACGATGATTATAATAACAACAGTGATAATGAAGATGATAACAATAAAAATGATAATGATAATAATATCAATAAGAATGGTAATGATACAAATAACAATAATAACACTGAGGAAGAAGAAGAAAAAAAAACGAATTATAAAAATAAGAACGGTAATGGTAGTAATTAATATGTATGACAATGATGATATTTTTTAAAAATTATAATAACGATAATGATAGTGATGATAATGATAACTGATGATTATTATAATATTGATAATAAAAAGAATAATGAAAATACTGATAAGGAAGATGATGATAGTTGAAATAAAATTGATCATAGAAAAATAAAAATGACAATAGTAGAAATAATGAGCACGATAACAGAAATAAGACAAAAGTCATAAAAACGATGATAATAAGAAGAATGATAATGATAGTAATGATTTTGATAATAGTGATAACAATTATAGTACTAATAATAAAAGTAATAATTATAATGATAACGATAATAATAACAATATTGATACAATGATAACATGAATGGTAATACTAATAATAACGATAATAACTATAATAGTAGTAATAGTAATAAAAATGATAATGATAATGAGGAGGATAATGATGAAAATGGTAATGGCAGTAAGAAAATATCGATCATAAAACAGCAAAAACAGCAATAATGATAATGATAATAATATAGATAATAACAACAATAGTAATAATCATAACTATAATGATGATAACTCATCATCATCATCATAATATTAATAATAATAATAATAATAATGATAATGATAATAATAACAATGATAATAACGATGATGATAATAATAATAATGATAAATATACCACAACGCTAGGCCATTGACTCTCACTCACCCCAGGAATCAATACCAAAATTAATTAATATACCATTTGACCCGATTCTTGCCAAGTTCGCTTGTGACTTTTCCAATCAGCAAATAGGATGTTATATAACTCTTTCTCTCTCTCTCTTTCCTTTTTTTTGGGGGGGGGGGAGTTTTCTTTTTTTTTTTTTTTTTTTTTTTTTTTTTTTTTGAGGGAATGGTAGTTGGGGTACTGTTGAATGTAGTCATTGCAGTGACGGTAACGCTATTGATATAATGGTGAGGGCGATGATCGTGATGATTATGATGATTGTGATGATGATGGTGATGATTATGATGATGATTGTGATTGTGATGATGATTATGATGATAGTGATTGTGATGATAGTGATTATGATGATGATGGTGAAGATTATGATGATAGTGATTGTGATGATTATGGTGAAGGTGATTGTGATGATGATAGTGATTGTGATGATGGTGATGATTATGATAAGGATGACGGTGCTGATGGCGATGATGTGATGATGATGATGACTATGATGATCATGGTAAAATCAGTGGAGTCGCTCTAGGTTAAACAGATAATGATAATTGCAAAGAAGAAAAATGAGATAATTTACAACATCTGAAACTTTAAAAGATCATGAAAACTGACTCAATAAGAATAAATAAAAAGACAAAAAAAATTTTTTTAGAAATTTACGACTCATTCTCTCTCTCTCTCTCTTTCTCTCCTTCTTTATCTTCTTCCTCCCTCCCTCCCTTTCTCCTTG
>NW_020872541.1:484493-486993 GCF_003789085.1 Penaeus vannamei
ATATATATATATATATATATATATATATATATTATATATATATATATATATATATATATATATATATATATATATATAATATACTGAATTATTGCTTGCTCTGAAATATGATTAATGTGGTTACTTTGGTTGAAATCATTTAACTTGCATGTGTTGACCTGAAGGAAATTAATTCTTTGTAAAGGATTCACGGTAGTTCTGTCTTTCGGTTATTCTGTTTATTAGTAACTATTTACAATCTATAAATTTATTTAAAGATTTTGAAATGAAATCAAGTCTTAAACTGTGAAGAGAGAATTCTTGGGTTTGCCGCACGATTGTGTGTGTATATATATATATATATATATATATATATATATATATATATATATATATATATATATATATATATATATATATATATATATATATATATATATATATATATATATTATATAATATACTTATATATATATTATTATATATATATTATATATATATATATATATATATATATATATATATATATATATATATATATATATATATATATATATATATATATATATGTAGGTAAGTTTATAATAATATATATATATATATATATATATATATATATATATATTATATATATATATATATATATTATATATATATATATATATATATATATATATATTATATATATATATATGTATATATATATATATATATATATATATATATATATATATATATATATATATATGTATATATATATATATATATATATATATATATATATATATATATATATATATATATATATATATATATATATATATATATATATATATAGATATATATATATATATATATATATATATATATATATATATATATATATATATATATATATATATATGATGTATTACATATATACTACGAAATGTAGCATGACTATAATAAACATTGATTATAATCATGTTGATCTCACCACCTCTTTCATCAGAAATTACTAGTCTGCACTTTCATCACCTGAGACTTCTGTGCCCTTTGAGCAAAATGCAAAATCGACAACAAGAATTTTTGATTAAAGATGAAGCGTCACATCAGTTAAAGTGAAAAGGAGAGAGAGAGAGAGAGAGAGAGAGAGAGAGAGAGAGAGAGAGAGAGAGAGAGAGAGAGAGAGAGAGAGAGAGAGAGAGAGAGAGAGAGAGAGAGAGAATATCACAGGCAGAAAGTGGGTAGGGAGTGAGATAAAATATAGATATACATACCGAGAGAAAGGAAAACTGAAAAAAGAACATGAGACTTAATTAAATATGCAACAATATCTTTCGGATATGAGTTTCACTTCTTGCATATTAAGTATCAAGTTGACACACGAGGCAACTGAGGAAAATGAATATGTTAAAGCATATGAAATATAAACGCTTCCAAATAACAAGATATTTATTCAAAATTCACGAGTTATTCGTTGGTTATGGAATTTTATACTTCTTTCAACGGCCAAATGAAAATATGGAAGTGCACAAAATAATCGGACTTAAAGGTCAGCATAAACATCGTTTTGGGTTTGAATGAATAATCTATAGACAACGTACTCAAGCACATTCCATAAGGAATATATCACAAAATGAACGTAAATTCAGGTGAGAGTGGGCGCCAACGCTAAACTGGGATTTCTGAATACTGTAAGAACGACAGAATACGGTTATAACGTTAGCCATTATTCTTATATGGATTTTAGTGCTTCGAGAAAAAAAGAGTTGTGAGCGATAAGGATAATGGAAGTAATTTTCTACTGTAAACAGAGAGAGAGGGAGAAGGGAGGGAGGGAGAGAGAGAGAGAGAGAAGAGAGAGAGAGAGAGAGAGAGAAGAGAGAGAGAGAGAGAGAGAGAGAAGAGAGAGAAAGAGAAAGAGAGAGAGAGAGAGAGAGAGAGAGAGAGAGAGAGAGAGAGAGAGAGAGAGAAGAGAGAGAGAGAGAGAGAGAGAGAGAGAGAGAGACCGCAGACAAACAGACAAGGCAGACAGACAGACACTTAGACAGACAAACAACCCTACAGATAAACAACCCGCCAAATAGACAGGCAGACAGCGAGAAGCAACGGTCTATTCCACTTGCAAAGAAAAGTGCGATTTGCTCCGGAGCCTCAGCGACCCGGCCTCCGCAGTCGAACATGAACAGACCAACCCTGTAGTTAAATTTTATGTTCCTTGTCCGTAGGGAAAAAAGTATTCACAAATTATATTTTATTCACCGCAGTTATTAAATGATGGCACGATTGTAACCTCTTCCTGACTTCGACGACGTGTTTCTTCCAAGACTTTATGTAAATATTTTATTGTTACTTGAATGATAGACACGTTTATATATAAGATATAATGTTTAGCTTTTGACGCAATGCAGACTTAAATGAAATATAGATGTACAGCTTTTATCCGGATAAAAAAAAAAAAAAAGTTCAGAACCTCATTTTTTTAAACAGAGTTCGTAATTCTTCTAGCGTGACTAGGAATACACTTCGGCCATATAAT
>NW_020872541.1:499493-501993 GCF_003789085.1 Penaeus vannamei
AATAATAATAATAATAAGGGTGATAATAAAAGTAAGAATAATGATAATACAAATAGTAATAGTTATGAAAATATTAAAATTACGGTAATGATAATATCATTAATGATAACAATAACAATAGTAATAAAAATAATGGTAATAAAAATAAAGGTTATATTACTGTTATTATTGTCATTAATGATGATAATAGTAATAATGATGATAATAATAATAATAATAATAATAATAATAATAATAATAATAATAATAATAATAATAATAATAATAATAATAATAATAACAATAATAATTATAATAAATACAGAAAGCGCCATGACAAGGTGGCCCAGCGGGTACACTGGGAGAGGCACGGGATAGCATGTACCGAGCGGTATGACCATCAGCATTGGCAGTCACAGAGAATGGAGACGTCCGAATTTCATGGTACATGCCTATTTACACTGACAAGAAACTGAATCACAGTCGACCGGATATTACTCTAGTACGGAAAGATACACAGGAGTGGACACTAATTGACAGAGCTGCACCAGCGGAACAGAACACCATCAATGCTGTGGCAGAGAAAGTGGACAGATATCAGGACCCAGCATTCGAAATTCAGAGAATCACACAGAGCACCGAAAGTGTCACAGTGATACCGATAGTGACTGGTGCGAAGAAAGCGAAGACCTGGCATGGAAAATGAGATATACCTGACGTCATTGGAAGGGCACAGGTGTCGGCCATCCTTGGAACAGCTCACTTATTGCGGAATGTGCTGTGTCTCTAAGCTGCGGGAGAATTGCTTAGACATGACAAAGAAGACCCAGAACGTCATAGGACTGGAGAGAATCACAATAACAGTAATAATAACAATAAGAAAATAAAGAAAGAAAATAAAAAATGATAGTAATGATAATCAGTGATGATGATAAGCACGATAAGAAAGGCAAACAAGAAGAAGAATGATAAAAGCAATAACAACTATAACTGTAATTGCGGTACCTTCCTATGATAATGGGTAGACCAAAGCCAGAGAGAAGAAGAGGATGATAACTTATCGAATCGTAAAGTAGTGAAGACATTAGAACTGATTTTAAGTTAACATTTTGATTAATAGTTGAGTCATTGCAGTCACCGAAACGATAATAACAATATCAATGCACTTGATGCTGTTAACTCTACTGCTTTATTTTCTTGTCATAATATTTTTTATATAAATGATGCGACAATTTTGTTCAAAGTTATATTAGCATGATGCATCACCAGGACAAAGTACCAGGTTGCATGCACCGAGGAACTGAACATGCATGCAAACTGCAATGCCTGTATGAAAGCAGCCTCTGTCACTGATTCATTATCGCCATAGTTGTTATAATCAACGTTATTACACCATTACAATAATTGTCATAATTAATATTTTCAACATTATTGCTTTTTATCAGTAGTAGTAGTAGTACTTTGTTATTACCATTACTATTATTATTATATTTTTTTAGTTATTATCATTGTTCTTCTTATCATTATCATTATCCATACTATTGTTATAATCAATATTGATATTATTATCATCATTACTATTATTATAATCATTATTATTAGCATTATTTTATCATCATTACATTAATCATTATCATCATTATTATTATGTTTTATTACTGTGATTATTATCTTTAATGTTATCAACATAACTATTTCAATTACTATTTTATTATCATTATTATTATTAACATTTTCATGTTTATGCTACTATTTCCATTTTCATCATCATTAGTATCACCATCCTTTTATCTTTACTATTATGATTATTGTGTTACCATTATCATTATTACTGTCATTATCATTTCTATTATTATTATTTCTATTATTATCATTGTTATCATTCTCATTTTGATGATCACTACTAATATTATTATCATTATTGTTATCATTATATCTATCATTACTATGATTATGATTATTATTTTTGTTATCCTCATTATTACTATTACTATTATTATCATTATCATTTTATTATCATCATCATCATTATCAATATCATTGTTATTATTATTGTCACTGCCATTGCCATCATTATGATTACTTTAATTGTCATTATTGGTCATTATTGTTATGATGATAATGATAATAATAATTATTATGATCATCATTATTATCATTATCATTATTCATCATCATTGTTATTACTGTTATTGATATCATTATTATTATCACCATCTTCTTTATCCTCACTATCATTATCATCATTATTCCACAGTAACCATTATTTTATCACATTGTGACAATCGTTATTGATTTATTAGTATTTTAATCGTCATTCTCTCTATGATCATCACCATCATAACTGTTGCTATTATCATCATCTACGTCATCATCATTATCTTTATCATCCCCCTTTGATTCTAATTAGTATTTTCATAGTGTTAGTAAATTTTCTACTCAATAATAATATCATTATCATTTCGATGATCACCATCAATATAACTACTTAGTTTATATATTCTACATATTTTATTCATAT
>NW_020872541.1:504493-509493 GCF_003789085.1 Penaeus vannamei
TTATGGTTGTTTTGTTGACAATGTTCACGCACTGGAGAAACCATGGGTTTCCCCAGTGGTCTTCCTGTTCTGTAAGAAATGCCCTCATGTTCATCTGCACGGATGGAAAGATTCCTGGAAGTCTTTCCAATGTAAGCAGCGTTGCAGCTGCTGCACGTGAATTTATACACAACAGATGAACATAAAAGGTTGGTACTTTTGTCTTTGAATTTAAAGTAATGGCCAATGGTGTTTGTGGAAGTGAAAATGATCCTTAGGTGAATAGTTGAATAATGTACATTAATGAGGTTTACTAATTTTCTTCTAATAGTGTAACTCATAGGGCCTATGTATGGAAGGTTTATATAAATTCTGTCTTTGGCGGCAAGTTGTACTGGTTCTCTTTTTACAAAAATATTGTTTAAGGTTTGTCTGATGGACCTCTGAATGACGAACAATGGAAAACCATTCCTTCTTAGAATGTCAGTGATAGTCTATTTCCTTGGTGAATATTAGGTAAGACTTTGATATCTTGTATGCTCTGTTGATGAGGGTATTTATCAAATTGTTTTTTTTTTACTTCACGGGAATGAAAGAATCAAATTTCATGGTGATGCCTGCGTATGTCGGTTTCCTGTATGCTGCAGTTGAAAAATTATTATTATCTCTGCTTATACTGACATCTAAGAAAGGTAGTTTACCATCAGACTCTAATTCACAAGTAAATTTAATATTCTTATGCTGACTGTTCATATACTGCAGGAATTTCTGTACCTGTATCTGCGATTTAAACAAAAGAAATGTGTCGTTAACATATATATAATAATGTGAGGGTCTGAAATCAGGTGGGCAGTTTGTGAGCCATCTCTTTTCATGAAAACATAAATATGTTTGAAAGTGTTGGGCCTAAGGGACTGCCCATAGCCACTCCATCAATCTGTTTATACAAATCTCTTGTCTTTAGTTGCAATTTCCAGCAATTTCCTGAATTGCAGTTTGTTTAAGCCATTTTTATGAGTACTGTGGTTAAACAGTGAGTCAGTGATGATTGTAATGGTCTCAACAAGAGGGACATTTGTGAAGAAACTGGTAACATCAAAACTTGTCATTATATAACTGTCAGCATCGGGGATATTTAATATTGTTTTCACAAATGAGAAATTATCATGTATTGTAAATTCATTGATAGTCAGTGTTTTGAGAATGGGAACAAAATATTTTGAAATATGATAGTTTAAAGTGCCAATAGCTGAAAGTATTGATCTAAGAGGCCAACCTGTTTTATGAACTTTTGGCAGTCCATACAGGATACCTGACTTACCAGAAGTAAACAGACGTGAGTATGTATCTTTGTCAATTGACTGACTATCTTTGAGTTTTCTCAGCATATTATTAAGTTGGTCCTCTCTTTTGATATTGAGAGAGGTGCAGTCATCATCAATTTTAATGAACTTTGTTTCATCTCCTAAGATGCTTTCCATCTTATCAATGTATTCATTCTTATTTAGGATGACTACACCTTGCCCCCTATCAGGTTTGGTTACAATAGTGTCCGTATTTTTACTAAAGTCATTTAACAACAATAAGTCATCCTTGGTTAAGCCTGACGTGAAATTATGTTGGCCATATGAGTAATAAGATGAAAGGGCAGCATTCTTTATGTTTGACTTTACATGGTACAAAGATTCTGGTAATTTGTTGACATTGTATTTGTTTAAAGCTCTGAGGAGGTTTTCAAAAGACATAAAGTAATGTGCAAAGTTGATTTTTGAAGGAGGTAAAGCATATTTCAAACCTTAAGCTAATAAGAATTTTAACTTGCTAGACAAAGATATGTGAGAATAATTGAACACCACCTTATCAGGGTCAAGGGGATCATATCTCTTGTCCAAGCCTAGGCTAAACAATTTCTTTTCATGAGTCTAATTTTCTCAAGGGTTCTGGTACATGTATTCTGAGCATGTTGTAGATGACAAAAATCCAGCCAAGATATAGAATTTCTGAGGGCATCTACAACATTATGTATGTACGTATGTTTGTATTTATATATACATACATACATTATTTCTGCATGTATATNTTCATTATTATATTTATTATTTATTATTATTGTTATTATTTTTCATTTATCATTATTACTAATTATTATTTTATTATTATTTATTATTATTATTATTATTATTATTATTATCATCATCATTTATTATTATTATTATTTTATTATTATTATTTATTATTATTATTCATCATTATCTTTCATTATCATTATGTTATTTATTACATCGTCATTAAACAATCATGATAATAATAATAAATAATATCATTTTACTGGTATTATATTATTATTATCATTGTTATTATTAATATTATTATTATACTATTGTTTATATTATTATTATTATTATATTATTATTATTATCATTATTATTATCATTATTCATTATCATTATTATTATTATTACCTCGTCATGACCAATCAATTGATAATTAAATAATAATAATATCCTTGTTACTGGTATTATTAATTATTATTATCAATGTTATTCATTATTATTATTATTCATTACTATTTGTTATTATTATTCATATATTATTATGATTATTATTATCACGTAACATTACCAATGCATAATGATTGTAACTATATTAATTGAGAGTTATAGTAGTCAATACAATAACTATAATAATAATGAATAAGTAATGCATTTAATAATGATTTAATGATCATGATTAATGATTCAATGACAGTAACAATAATAACATGATAATGATAAAAACAAATGTTAAATGATAGTAATAATACATACAATACTAATAATAATTGTATTAATTTATGATTTGAAAGTTAATTAATAATAACATAGTACATAACTAATGATTGATAATAATAATATGAACAATAATGTTAACCATTAATACATAAATGACAATATAATGATAATGGTTTGCAAGTAAAACAATAAATTGAGTCAACAATAATAATAGTTTTATAACAATAAAACAGTTAATAATGATGCATGTTTTATAGATGATAAATAATCATGATTGAGAGTAATGACTCATTAAAATAGCGATAATACGAATGGGGATTGGTGCATGATAATACATTAAACATGACTGACTTACTGGATAAAACAGTATTGATGGTAATTCGACTTGCGTTTCGTTATCCTTATCCTCATCACTTATAACTTCTATAATTTCTTATCATTACATATTGCTTTTTATCTGTCATCACCTATCCATTGTTATTATTTTTATTATTATCATTATCGTGACTTATACTTATCACATCCATTATTATTATTGTTATTATATCTTCCTTATTATTGTTACTATCATGTTGTCATAGAATCTATAATAATATTTTATCATTTTACTTCATCATTATTCATTCTTGTTATTATTCATCACTATTTTACTATTCATTACATCATTGTCTATAGAAATCAATAATATAATAACTAATAATAATCAATAGATAATAATAAGCTTATTATTATTATACTATTACATTTCATACATTGCTTTATATTATCACTATTTTACTATTTCTCATTATCCTTATTATCTGTTATATCTGTTCATCCCTATCTATTTACTATCATTACTTACTATATTATTCATTATTTTATTCATATCCATTATTATTATTATTATTATTTATTATTCATTATTCATAATGATAATACAATCATAATAATCAATAATAAAATAATAATAATAGGATGATAATAATAATAATAATAATAATAATGAATACATAATAACTAATAATAATAATAATGTAATCAATAACAAAACAGTACATAACAATTATTGGACTGCATTATCACATAATATAATGATAATCAACAATACAATGTTGTATTATTCATTATCATTATTGTTATCATTTATAATTACTGTTGCTTATCAATATTTTTTCTTAATATTATTATTACTGTAATTCTTTTTTCTTACTTCATTCTTATTATCACTTATCATTATCGATCAGATAATGACATGACTGTGAAACAGAAATAATGATAATGATAACTAATAACACATGACATAATATTAACAACTGATAAAAAATAATAATAACACATGATATTTATAAGAGTTAATTAACAGCTAATAGTCAATATATCAATAGTAACTAGCAAAAAAAATAATGATAATAACCACAATTAACTAAATAATGATAATGATAATATAACAATAGCAAACAGCATACAGATAACAATGATAATTATACGGAAAAGACTGATTACACCAAATAATAATTAATGATCAATGCATACATCAAGAACCAGAACTAGATTAATCTATGATGATGACTGACTTGTTGAGAAATTAATACCTTAAATGTTAATCTGCTTTTCTAAAAAAAATACTACCATTGATAATGATGATATCAATGAAGTCTTAATGATAATGATATATTAATCATTGTAAACAATGTTAATGGATATAATTATTGATGATAATGAAATTGATTGATCGATAATTATAACTGAATACCAGCACTTGATAATACAACATTAATATTGATCACATGATAATAATAATGATAATGGTATACATAATAATAAAATGTTAATGACAATATAATAATAATAGGAAGAATTTGATAAAACTATTCTACAATAACAATGATATAATAAATAATAATACCAAACAACATTGATAATATAATTAACCGCCTTACTATATGATTAATAATCCCTTTGTTATAACCCATAATTACCGACTAAAATGCTAATAATATTGTGACTGATATAGAAGAATAGAACCAGTAATACATACATACTCAATGATAGGTAAGGATTGCATGATAAATATCAATCTTTAATAATCAAAATGAATTCCGAAATTAATATTAGGAAATACTTTTGGTAATCATTCTCGTATCATTCTTTTCCTATTCATTTATTACATTATTTGTCATTAACATTTTAATTATTATTATTACCATGTATCATTTCTATTATCATTTATCATCATTATTTGTTATCTATCCAGCTGCTTTATCATTA
>NW_020872541.1:511993-516993 GCF_003789085.1 Penaeus vannamei
GATAATATTATTGTTTATACTGCTATTACTATTGTTATTATTTTCATTGACACCAATTATTTTTATCATTAACGCTATTGCTTTTATTATTCACTGTCATTCCTGTTATAATTCTTATTATCTAATAATAATGCTAATAAGAATAATGATAAAAATAATAATGATAGTAATAATAGAAATTATTATATGATAATGAATTACAATCATTATCATTATTATCATAACAATTGTTATCATTAATATTATCATATCATTATCAGAATTGTTATTGCTGCTGCCGACTATCATTGCCATTCTATAATTATTGTTGCGATTATATTTGTTGCTATCATTATCATTATTATTCATTATTGTCATTTCATTTTTATAGTTGTTGTAAATAATAGTAATAATGATATAATAATGATAATGTTAATCACTATCATTACTATCATTGTTATTCTTATTTTTTATATCTATTATTATTATTATCATATTATTATTATCCTTATTATTATCATTATTGTTATTATCATCTTATTATTGTAATCTCTATCATTATCATTTTTATAATTATTAGTAAATATTATCATTATTATTATTATCATTACTATTATCATTATCACTATCATTATCATTCTCATTATTATAATTTTCATTATCATTATTATCATCATCAGTATCATTATCATAATCATTATTATCATCATTTATCATTATTATTATTATTATCATTATTAGCATTATTAGCATTTTTTTATTATTATTAAAACTAACATTTCTTATTATCATTATGTTATTGCTTGTTTATTACCGATTATCATTATTATTATCATTATTATTGTATCATTTACTTTATTACCATTATTATTATCATTATTATTTTATCATTATTTTTTTATCATTATTAATATCATTATTATTTTCATCATTTATTTTATCATCATCATTTTAGAGTAGTATATCATTATCATTTTTATTACATCTATTAATACCATTATTGTCATCATCATTACCATTACCATCACTGTCACTACCATCCTTACTGTGATGACTATCATTATCATCATCATCATCATCATAACAATAACGGTAATAGTAATAATAGTAATGTCATTAGTGTTAATTGAGTGGTTCCTTGACCATAGTTATACCACCTATAAACTTTCCACTATTTTTTTTTTTTTTTTTTTTGTCATATTTCTCTTAATTTCCTAATTAAACAATAGACAAAGGTACAATCGTAATGACCTAATATTCTGTGTACGATTTAGGTAACGACACTTAAAGGCCCCCTTAATTTTAGGTAAACGACAACTTAAAGGCCCCCTTTAATTTTAGGTTAACGACACTTAAAGGCCCCTTAATTTAGGTAACGACACTTAAAGGCCCCTTAATTTAGGTAACGGACACCTTAAAGGCCCCTTAATTTAGGTAACGGACACTTAAAGGGCCCTTAATTTAACCGACACTTAAAGGCCCCCTTAATTTAGGTAACGACACTTAAAGGCCCCCTTAATTTAGGTAACGACACTTAAAGGCCCCCTTAAACAAGAGATTTGGAATTTTTTAGTTTTTATTTTATTCCTGATATTCGCTGTTGAATGGTCTCGTTGCAATATAAATGCAAGTTGCAATACAGATTAATGTAATGGAAATATCGTCCGCAAACGTAGATATATCCGGATATGTTTAATCAGGTGGTCGAGCAAGTCATTTAAGGCGAAGTTGATTTGGCGCTGCAATTGTTGCAAACAAGAACACTCCCCTCCCCCCACCCCACCCCCCCCCACCCCCACTGCCAACCCCGCCAGACTAAAGCATTTTATACGCATGGAATTTGCATATTAAGGTACTTAGTATTATAAAGGCTACGAAATTTCTTGTGTTTTCCCCTTTGTACCTTTTTGCTCTGCACGATCTAGGGTTTTTTGTTGTTGTTGTTTTTGTTTTGTTTTTCGTGTCTATCCATTCATCTGTTTGTCTGTCTGTCTCTCTGTCTGTCTGTCTTCTCTCTATCTCTCTTTCCTTCTCTCTGTATTTATATATCTATCTATATCTATATATATTCTTTATCTCTCACACACACACACAAGCTCTCTCTCTAATCTCTCTTTTCTCTCTTATCTTCTCACTCTCTCTCTCTCTCTCTATCTATCTATCTATCTATCTATCTCTTTCTCTCTATCTCTCTCTCTTCTCTTCTCTTTTCTCTCTCTTCTCTCTCTCTCCTCTCTCTCTCTCTCTCTCTCTCTCTCTCTCTCTCTTCTCTCTCTCTCTCTCTTCTCTCTCTCTCTTCTCTCCTCTCTCTCTCTCTCTCTCTCTCTCTCTCTCTCTCTCTCTCTCTCTCTCTCTCTCTCTCTCTCGTCTCTCTCTCTCTCTCTCTCTCTCTCTCTTCTCTCTCTCTCTCTCTCTCTCTTCTCTGCACTATACATGGTCCGAATAGATATGTAAGTTCACGAAAAGGTACAGGGAAGTGCAAAAGTTTATATTACATTCGCCCATTATTTTATTAATGTATGCATTTTGTGAATGTTAACTAATCCTTTGGGGAAACAACCGGAAAAGCGCTTTAAAGAATTATTTGATAATACCATTGTAATGATATCAGCTTACGGTATTTATTTTGACAATGATATTCGCAGTGATAATGACGATAATGATAATCTGTGATGATGATTATGATAGCGATGATGAATAATAGTAATCATAGTAATTATGTTTATAGTGATGATAATAATGATGATGAGATGATGATAATGATAGCTAAAGATAACAATAATGATGTATTAACAATAAATAATGATAATAATAATATAATAATAATAATAATGATAATAAAAAATAATAATAATAACAAGGGTGATAATGATTAATAATAATAATAATAATGATAATAATAATAATAATGATAATAATAATAATAATAATATAATAATAATGATAATCATAATAAATATATATAAATAATATAATAATAATATAATAATAATAATAATAATAATAATAATAATAATAATAATAATAATAATAATAATAATAATGATAATAATTAATAATCATAATAATATAATAATTAATAATAAAATAATAATAATAATAATGATAATAATAATAATAATAATAATAATAAATAATAAATATAAATAATAATAATAATAATAATAATATAGATAATAATAATAATGATAATGATAATAATAATAATAATAATAAGGGTGATAATAATAATAATAATAATAATAATAATAATAATAATAATAATAATAATTAATAATAATAATAATAATAATAAAATAATAATAAATATAATAATAATAATGATAATATAATAAAATAATAATAATAATTAATAATAATAATAATAATAATAATAGAAATAGCAACTCTAATACTAATAAAGATAAAAGCAATAACAATAACAACGATAATAAAGATAATAATAAATAGCAACAACACCACGCCTCTCCTTGCAACCAGCGAGAGAGCTTGGCAAAGATGTCGCAGCGATGAGGCAAGGTCAAAGGTCAAACCGAAAATCATCCATCATTCCTGAACTATAATTTCTGACTAACACAAGTGACCACATGGTTAGCATTGGCTCTTGGCGTGTTGACGAGTGAGAGAGAGAGGAGAGAGAGAGAGAGAGAGAGAGAGAGAGAGAGGGAGAGAGAGAGGAGAGAGAGAGAGAGAGGAGAGAGAAGAGAGAGAGAGAGAGAGAGAGAGAGAGAGAGAGAGAGAGAGAGGAGAGAGAGAGAGAGAAGAGAGAGAGAGAGAGAGAGAGAGAGAGAGAGGAGAGAGAGAGAGAGAGAGAGAGGAGACGAGAGAGAGGAGAGAGAGAGAGAGAGAGAGAGAGAGAGAGAGAATTTGTTGAATATCAATCATTTTGGGCGAGTTGAGATGGTTGGTGTGTGTGTTTGTTTGTGTGTGTTTGTTTGTTGTGGGTGTTTGTGTTGTTTGTTGTGGGTGTGTTTATGTGTTTGTTGTGTTGTGTTTGTTGTTGTTGTGTGTGTGTGTGTGTGTGTGTGTATGTGTGTGTGCTTTGTGTGTGTGTTTTCTGTTTCTGCCTTTTGTGTGTGTGTGTTTCTTTGTGTGTGTGTGTTGTGTGTGTGTTTTGCTGTCCTTGCCTTTTGTGTTGTGTGTGTTGTGTGTGTGTTTGTATTTTCGTGTATTTTATTTTCTCTTTTCTTGTGTTAGTCAACTTTTTTTCGTTTTCTTTTTCCTTTTCTACCTTCGCATATACATTTTTTTTATTTGTTTGTTTGTTTTTTCCGGAGATAGTAGAGATGCTAATGTTTTTATTATTATTATTATTACTATTCCTTTATCTCCTTGTGTATTTTCTTTTCCTTTTTTCTCTTTTTTCTTTCTTTCTTGTGTGTGTATATATTTGTGCGATAGTGGTAATGGAAAAGTTGGTGGTTTATTTATTTTTCTCTTATTCAATCTCTTCGCTTTTTCTCGCTCTTCATGTATCATATTTTCTTGGTCTTCTGTCGTTCTCTTAGTTGTGTGTGTGTGTGTGGGTGTGTGTGTGTTTTATGTGTACGTTTTTATGCATACGATTTTGTGTGTGTGTGTGTGTTGTTTTTGTTGTTGTTGTTTTTTTTGGGGGGAGTGTTGTTATGGCCAAAAATATTGTTACTATTGTTATTGTTGTTAATGATAATGATAATGTTGTTTCTCTTATCATATTCACTATTATCAACATTACTTTTATCATCACCATCGCTATCATTATTATCCTCATTACTATCACCAATAATATAATCTTTTGATTCTTGCCGCGTTTCCATCCCTTTTTCATTATCTTGCAAACCCATCATCTTTTTTCCTCCAGTTCCTCGTCTTTTCTCTTTCTTCACAAAATTTCTCTAGTTTTCTAATTTTTTGAAAGCCGATCGGATTGTCGAATTCATCCCTAATAATTAATCGTATTATGTATATATTTCATAATATATATATATATATATATATATATATAATATATATATATATATATAATATATATATATATTATA
>NW_020872541.1:523662-533662 GCF_003789085.1 Penaeus vannamei
CCCACTGCCACTCCTATTTAAGAGACCCCCATTAAATCCCATTAGCGTCAGCATCCCACTCCCTACTCCCTATTAGAACCCCCCCCCATTAACCCCATTAGCGTCAGCATCCCAACTCCCTATTAGAACCCCCCCCCCCCATTAAACCCCCATTAGCGTCAGCATCTCCCACTCCCATCCTGCGAGCGCCGAGGAGCCGGAGTGACAGGCGGGCGAGAGGGGGGGCGAGGGGGGATGCCACTTTCGCACAGCTTCTATCAGTACAGCTTTATCTCCACGGTACAGCTGCCGGTCACCTCCGTGTCTGCTGATGGCTGGTGTGGTTGGTGTGGTGGTGGTGTGGTGGGTGGTGTGGTGGTGCCACGCCCCCTCACAGCAACCGTTTGCGCGTGGGGGATTTGGGGAAGGCGGAAGTCTCGTGGGGGGTTGGGGTGGGTTGGGGTGGGGAGGGGTGGGGTAGGGTGGGAAGAGGGTGGGGTGTGGAAAGGGAGGGGTGGGAGAGGAAGAGGTGGGAGGTGGGGTGAAAGGGGTGTGGGGGTGGGGGTGGGGGGTTGGGGTTGGGGTGGGAGTGGGGGAGGGGGGTAAGGGGGTAGGAGAGAGGGTGGTGGTGGACTGCGTCTCGTCGGGTCTCGTTGAATCTCGTTTTTTTTAATGATTCTTATTTTTAATTTATCTATTTTTTTGATCTGCTTTATTTTCTTATTTTTCATTCATGTTTTATTACTAATATCATTGCTATTATTATCATTATCAATATTATTGTAATTATTATCATTATTATTTTTCATTATTATTACCATTATCATCATTATCATTATTATTATCATCATTATTCATCATCATCAATTATTATTATTATTATTATTATTATCATTATTATTTCAAGAGGTAGGGTGGGGTTATAAATAACGGTCATTCTATGTTGTTTGTTTTCTTCTTTTTTTGTCTTTCGTTATTTTCATGCTCCTTATGTCTATTCTCCATCACCGTAATCATCATCTTTTCTTTTTGTTGTTCTTCTTCTTAATACGAGCACAATAAATAAGTAGGTAAAGAGAGAGAGAGAGAGAGAGAGAGAGAGAGAGAGAGAGAGAGAGAGAGAGAGACAGAGAGACAGAGAGAGAGAGAGAGAGCGAGAGCGAGAGAGAGGAGAGACAGAAGAGACGAGACAGAAAGCGAGAGAGAGACGAGAGAAGCGAGAGAGACAGACAGAAGAGACAGAGAAAAAGTGAGACATAGAAAGCGAGAGAGGCAGACAGACAGACAGACGAGAGAGACAGACAGAGAAGAGACATACAGAACAGAAAATGCGAGAGAGAGAGAGAGAGAGCGAGAGCGCCAACCCCCGCCCCGAGAAGCACCAACCTCATGGGCCGCTTATTCCAACCCCATAAATAGCCGAGAATTTGTGCTCCTCAACCCTAGAGAATCTAAAATGCGTAATGGTATGAGAAGGAGAGAGATATATTGCCGGGTGCTTGGGAGAGAGAGGGTGGGAGAGAGGGTGGGAGGGGGTGAGGTGGGAGGGAGGGGAGGGTGGGAAGGGAGGAGGAAAGGGAGATAGAGAGGGCGAGAGGGTGGGAAGGGAGGGGAAGAAAGGTGGGAAGGGAGGGGAGGAAATGGAGGAGGAAAGGTAAGGGAGCGGGCAAAGGGGAAGAGAGGGAGAGAGGGGCAAGAGGGGGAGAAGGTGGGAAGGAAGGGGAGGAAATGGAGGAGGAAAGGGAAAGGGAGCGGGCAAGGGGAGGAAAGAGCAGGAGTGGGGAAGGGGAAGAGAGGGAGGGGAGGAAGAGCAGGAGTGGGCAAGGGGAGAGGGTAAGGGAGGATGGGTAGAAGGAGGGTGAAGGGGACTTGCTAAGGGGAAGGAGAGCAGGTGGAGAGTTAGGGGAAGGGGGGAGGAAGGGGAGATTTGGAGAGAGGGAAAGGGGAGCAAGAGGAGGAGGAAGGGAAGGAGAGCAGGTGGAAGATGAAGGGGAAGGGAAGGGGGGGGGGGCGAAGGGGAGATTTGAGGGAGAGGGAAGGGGGAAAGGGGAGGAAGGGGGTAGGGGTAATAGCAAAGGGGAGATGAACAGAGGGAGAAACGGAGGAGAGAGGGAAGCAGGTGAAGGGGGATAGGGAGGGAGAGAGAGAAAGGGAGGGAGGGAGGGAGGGGAGAGGAGGGACGAAAGCGACTTAGGAAACGGGGTCCAGGGGGAGGAGGGAGAGAGGGAGACATGGCAGGGTGCTTTTGAAAGTTATTCCCATAAAGAAGAACTAAGTTTCCCGACATGTGAGATACGCATATTTCTTTTTTTTTTTCTCTCTCTCTCTCTCTCTCCTCCCTCTCCCCCCCCTCGTGTGCCTAAGTCAGCTGTTGGTGTCTCTTCCACGAGGTTTCGACGAAGTGGCTAAACATAATTGGGTTTGTTGATGTATATCTGCGCCATTGCTGATCAGTCATGTTCCACCGCTCTGACGTTTTCTGCCATTCCAAGGCTGATAAAATGACAGACGTCTGGCTGACAACTCTTATTTTTTTTCTCCCTCCATCTTAAAAAAAAAAAAAAAAAAAAAAAAAAAAAAAAAAGTCTGATTTTTTTTTTTTTTTTTTTTTTTTTGCGTTCTAAATGATTTTAACCGAAGCATTTTTGGTTCCCGTGTATAATTTTGCAAAACGGCCAACAGCTCTTAAACTGCAAGATATTTTAAAAGCTCCGAGACAAGACATCAATACTAAAGAGGCAGATGTTTGAGACATTCCCACCACTGTTACCAAATACGAATTGGAAATGAGTATTGCCAAGTCCATGTAACGGAATAGTTTCCTCCCCTTTTTTTTCTCCCCTCCTCCCTCTCTCTCTCTCTCTTCTCTCTCTCTCTCTCTCTCTTCTCTCTTCTCTCTCTCTCTCTCTTCTCTTCTCTCTCATCATCTCAGCTCTCACCTCTTCATCCTCTTCAATCTCTCTTCACTCGTCACTCACCTGCACTCATTCTCTCTCTCTCTTCTCTCTCTCTTCTCTCACTCGACTCACTCACGTCACGTCACTACTCACACTCACTCATTCACTCTCTCTCTCTCTCTCTCTCTCTCTCTCTCTCTCTGCTCCTCATATCACTCTCCTCAACTCCGTCCACATCACATCACTCATTCACCTTCACTCTCTCTCTCTCTCTCTCTCTCTCTCTCTCTTCTCTCTCCTCTCTCTCACTCACTCACGTCATCATCACGTCACTCTCTCTCTCTCTCTCTCTCCTCTCTCTCTTCTCTACCTCTCTTCTCTCTCTCTCCTCGTCACTCACGTCACTCACTCACTCAACTCACTACTCTTACCTCTCTCTCGTCTCTCCTCTCTCTCCCTCCCCTCTCTCTCTTTCTCTCTTATAAGCCTCCTCCCTCCCCTTCCCCCCTCGCCCCATTTTCCCCTCCCCAAAAAGACCATGGCAGTCACATTCAAGCAAATGAACTTCCATGTAATTAGGGATCAAAACGCCATGTCGTATCATTTGCCGCTGGGTCTTATGTGCGCCGCTGGCTTAACGACCCAACGGCAGCTGGCTTGTTTAAGACTCCTGAACGAGCTGTGATATGTGGAAGCCGATAGCCTGCGCGAAGGTCCCTGGAGAGATCGTATTTTGCATCGCTTTAAAACCCCCCATTGCAATTGCACACTCAGTCGCCATCTAATATTTCGCCTAACCTTACGGCCCTGCGTGGTAAATAAATAGACGGGCGAGGGCGGCTGTTGTGCGTGTGTGTGTGGGCGCGTGTGGATGTGGAAAGGGTGGTGGTGTTGTGTGTGATGTGGAAGGGTGGAAGTGTGTGTGTGTTGAAGGGGGTTGTGTGTGGTGCGCGCGTGTGGATGTGGAAGGATGGTGTGTTGTGCGTGTGGTGGTGGAAGGGTGGTGTGGTGTGTGGATAGAGAGAGAGAGAGAGAGAGAGAGAGAATTTTTTGAGGTGAGAGGGGGAGAGGAAAGGGAAAAAGGGAGAGGGAGAGAAGGACAGAGACAGGGAGAGTAACAGGACGAAAGAGAAAGAGACAGAAGTTGAGAAAGAAAGGAAGCAGAGAGAGACACGGACTGGGAGAAAAGGGATATGGAGGACGAGGAGAGGAGAGAGAGAGAAGAGAGGAAGAGAAGAGAAGTAAGAAGAGAAGAAGAGAGAGAAGAGAAGGAGAGTGAGAGAGACAGAGAGAGAAAGTAAGGAAAGAAGAGAAGAGAGTAAAGAGAGAAGAAGAGAGAGAGAAGATTGCGGACAGAAGATAGGAAATAAGGAAAGAGAGAAGAGAGTAAGGAGGAAAGAGAGAAGAGAGAAGGAGGAAGAAGAAGAGGATGACCCACCGCTAAGCGAATTAAGAACGCGATATTTATATATATCAAACACTCGACTGGCCTTTATATAGAGAGAGATGGACGGACAAAAAAAAAAAGAAAAAAAAAGAGAAAAGAGAAGAGAGAGGAGAGAGAGGAACTTTAATGTTTACAAAAAAAATTGAAAACGACAAAAAGAAGAGAGAGAGAGAGAGAGAGAGAGAGAGAGAACTTTAATGTAAGTTACAAAAAAAAAAAAAAAAAATGGAAAACACTCGGAAAGTAAATGAAAGACAAGTGCCTCCGACAAAACCCATGCCAAGATTCCTCACATTTCATATCTTATGGGTGTCTTACGTCCTCTACCACCCCCCTCTCCCCCCACTCCATCACCCCTACCCCACCACCACCTCCACCACCCACCACCTCCCCTCATTCGCACCCTCCACCCACCCCCAACCCCCCCAAAGCTCGATTCACCTCCCCCTATGCCCATCCACCTTCCTCCTCCTCCCCACCTGCTTTCCCCTCCCCTCCCTCCTTCCTCCCACCTCCCCCCTCCCCCCTCCTCCCCCTCCCACATTCCTCCCTCTTCCCTCCTCCTCCCTCCATCCCTCCCTCCGTCCTCCTCACCTCTCCCTCCTCCCACCCACTCCCCTTCCTTCCCTCCTCCTCCTCCTCCTTCCTCCTCCTCCTCTCCTAACTTCCTCTCCTTTATCCCATCCTCCTCCACTTCTCCTCCTCTCCTTCCTCCCCTCCTCCTCCCTCGCCCCCCTCGCGTTAAGCTCACCGTCTCCTCCGCCTTTTTCCTTCGAAGATAATTTCTTAGTCATATTAAGAACAATCTTTATAGTGGTACAGGTCCCTCGGGTATGCCCGTGTGTGCGTGTGTGCGTATAGACTCTCCGCCTCGTACACATGTGTGGGGCGTGTTTGTATGTGTATGTGTGTGTTTGATTGTGTTTGTATGTGTAATATATGTGTGTGTGTGTGTATGTGTGTGTTTGTGTACGGATATGTGTATATGCGTGCGCGTGTGTGTGTGTGTCGGCGTGTGCGTACATGTGTATGCGTGTACGTGTGGGTGTGCGTATGTGTGTGTATGCGAACATGTGTAGTTATTAAATCTCAAGATAGCGTGCAAAGGGACCAGTAAGTTAAAACGTTTTAATAGAAGCAAGTCTTACTTTTGGGCGCAAAACGGTTTTTCGCCCGCCACGGTGTTGCCCTCTTGGCGGTCGGCATATTAATCGGCTCGTCCCCCTCACCTCTCTCTCTCTCTCTCTTTTCTCTCTTTCTCTGTCTCTCTCTGTCTTTCTCTCTTTCTGTCTCTTTTTCTCTCTTCTCTCTTTCTCTCTTCTCTCTTTCTCTCTCTCTCTCTCTCTCTCTCTCTCTCTCCTGCTCTCTCTCTCTCTCTCTCTCTCTCTTCTCTCTCTCTTTCTCTCTCTCTCTCTCTCTCCTTATTTCTCCTCTTACTTCTATCCCATTACATCCCCTCATTCTCTCCCTCCCTTCCCCACCTCCTCTCCTCTCCTCCTCCTCCTCCTCCTCCTCTTCCTCCTTCTCTTCCTCCTCCTATCTCCTTAAGAAAATATCCGCCTAGGACACCCATTACCCATTAATTCTCTCGTGGTATTTCATCCTTCATTCTACCCCTTAACGGGCGGGGTCGACTCACCTGGCCGACATTAGGTGATCGTTCTCCAACCCCCCTTCCCCCCCTTTTTTGCTAGCTGAAAAAATGAAGAAGAAGAAGAGAAAGAGAAACGTCAGAATAATCGAAGCAAAAAAAAATATTGAAGAGAATGAGGAGGAGGGAGAAGGAAAGGATAAGATATAAGAAGAAGGAGAAGAGAAAGAGAGAGAGAAGGAACGTGAGTCGTATTTCGAGGAAAAATGTAGTATCCAAAGAGAGAAAGAGAGAGAGAGACAGACAGACGGACAGACAGAGAGAGAGAGATAGAAGAGACGACAAGACAGAGACGAAAGAGAGAGGAAGAACAGACACACAGAAAGAGAGAGAAGGAGGAGAAGGGCGAGAGGGAGAGGAGAGGGAGAGGGAGGAGGGGGGAGGGAGGGGAGCCGAGGGTGCATGAGCTGTCATCTGCCATCCCAAAGAATTATGTTAAACATGTGTGGTGGACTCGCTTTTTGCAGAATTTCTGGTCGGGTCCCCGCTATCATATTTATCATAGAGGGACCTGTACCTTAGGGGTGGTTTAAGCCTTCTTTGGGAGGGTCTGGGTGGGGAGGGTCTGGGGGTGGGTGGGGATGGGAGGGAGGGGAGGGGTGGGGGATGGGAGGGAGGAAAGGGGGAGGGGTGGGAATGGCTGGTTTGGGCCGGGGATGGAGAGAGGAGAAAGAGAGGGAGAGGGAGGAGAGAGAGGAAGGGGGGGGAAGAGGGAGAGGAGAGAGAGAGAAAGAGAAAGAGAGAGAAAGAGAAAGAAGAGAGAGAGGAGAGAGAGAGAGAGAGAGAGAGAGAGAGAGAGAGAGGAGAGAGAGAGAGAGAGAGAGGGAAAGAGAAGGAAAGAATAAGCAGGTAGGGTGACGGAGTGTTTGAGAGGAAGAGGAAGACGACAGAAGAAAATAGAAGAAGAAGAGAATACCGAGACAGAATGGGGAAGCGCAGGAAAATAATAAGAAAAGAGGAAGAGGAAAATTAAAGAAAGAGACGAAGAAGTGAAGAAGGAAGAAGATGTTGAGGAAAAATGTAGAAAGAGACGATTTAGTGAAAAATGATTTAGTGAATAAATTGAGGAGGAATGAGGAAAGGGAGGACAGGGGAGGAAGGAGGAAAGCAAGAAATGGAGGGAAAGGGAAGGGAGGAAGATGAGGAAAATGGAAGAAAGGAGAGAAAGGGAGATGAAGAGAAATGGAAGAAGAAACATGTTAGAAATGAGATGAATAGAGAAAGATTGTGCGAGGGAGAAGAGCGAGAGGGAAATAGTAGATAGATTAGATAGATAGATAGATAGAGAGAGAGAGAGGAGAGAGTGGGATGGAGGAGATTGGATAGATACATAGAAAGAGAGAGAAGAAAAGAGAGAGAGAGAGAGAGAGAGAGAGAGAGAGAGAGAGAGAGGAGAGAGAGAGAGAGAGAGAGAGAGAGAGAGAGAGGGAGAGAGAGAAGAGAGGGAAGGAGAGAGAGAGAGAGAGAGAGAGAGAGAGAGGAGAGAGAGAGAGAGAGAGAGGAGAGAGGACAGAGAGAAGAGAGAGGAGAGAGAGAGAGAGAGGGAGGGAAGAGAGAGGAGAGAGAGAGAGAGAGGAAGATAACAACCCGATAGACGAAGGGAGAAGGAAGATAATGATGAAGAGAAGAAGAGGAAGAAGAACAACCCCCGATTAAACGAAAGGGAGAAGGGAAAGATAATGATGGTAAATAAGAAGATAACAAGCCCGATAACGAAAGGGAGAAGGAAAAATAATGATTGAAGACGAAGGAAGAGGAGGAGACGGGAGATGCAAAGGGGAAGACGCCACAGAAGAAGGCTCTTTTGGCTCTGGGCAGAGGTAGATTTGTCATGAAGATGGTTTTTTTGTCGTTTTCTTTTTTTTTGGGGTGGGTGGGGTTGGTGGAGGGGGGGTAGGGGTTAGTTTTTTTGTGTGTGTATGTTTTTGTGTGTGTGATAGTTTTTTTTTTTTCTTTTTCTTCTCTTTTTCTCTTTCTCTCTCCAGTCTCTTTCTCTTTCTCTCTGTCTCTTTTCTTCTCTTTCTCTCTTCTTCTCTCTTCTCTCTCTCTCTTCTCTCTCTTCTCTCTCTCTCTCTCTTCTCTCTCTCTCATCTTTCTTCTTTCTTGCTTTTTTTCCTTTTATTGACTCCATCTTCGGTATTCTGTATGTTCTTTGTTTCTTTTCTTTTTACTAATACTAATTAATCATACTATCATCAATCTTTTTTTTCAAAGAACATAAGATTATCACCCGCTTTATCCCTGTTCAATATCTAATCCACCTCAAAATCCACCTCGAAAACCACCTCAAAATCCATCTCATTCCCTTCTTTCCATCTCCTTTATCCTCACTCTCTATCTCCCCTTCGTTCTATCATTCTTCGTCATCATCATCGTCATGATAATGGAGAATATTCAGACTTTTCTGAATGAACATGTAAAGAGGAAAGCAAGCTGGGGTGGGGTGGGGGGGGGGTGGGGGTTGGGGGGGGAAGTCACGTGGTCCTCCATTCATGAAGCTTGCGTGGTGTGATTCACAGGGTGAGGGGAGAGAGAGGGGAGAGGAGGGAGAGAGAGGAGGGTGGGGGGTGAGGGGGTGGGAGGTGATGGGGGTGAAAGAGGGGAGAGGAGGGTGAGGGGAGAGAGGAGGGTAAGGGAGGGTGAAGGGGGTGGGAGGGTGATGGGGGTGAGGGGGAACGAGAGGGATGGGTATGGGAGGGAAGGGAAAGGGGTAAGGGGAAGGGAGAAGGAATGAGATGAGGGAAAGGGAGAGAGAGAGAAGAGAGAGGATAATTCCATTTTCCTCCTTTTCCTTCTCCTCCTTTTCTCCTCTCCTCCTCCTCCTCTCCTCCTCCTCCTCCTCCTTCTCTCTCCTCTTCCCTCTCCTCCACCTCCTCCCTCTCCACCCACCCTATCCTCCTCCTCCTCCTGCCACAGTCACGGTGAGTCAGTGCCTCCGGGTGCCAAGAGATAGGTCAAGCCGGTGCAGAGAGAATTTCGAAAGAGAGCCACCATGCAGTGCCACTTATTTTTTTTTAATCGAAATAAATTATCCAAAGTTATCGGAGAAATGAGTGCCAATAAGACTTAAAAAATTATCTCATATAACGAACTGGGTCGAAAACGAGAGTGAGAAGTGCCACAAGGGAAGATCTCAGTGCCTCCTCGCTTAGTGAGAGTGCCTCTGAGTGCCAAAGGGTTGCTGAGCTCTCTCTCTCTCTCCTCTGAGGCACCAGGTGAGGCACTCCTCTTCGCTAATGCCGATAAGGGCATTGAGTGATTGGCTCCCTTATCGTTTTATTGTGAGGGAGGAGGGGAGGGAGAGGGGAGGGAGGGAGAGGGAGAGGGAGAGAGAGAGAGGGGAGGGAGAGGGGATGAGAAGAGAGGGAGGGAAAGGGAGAGAAGGGGAGGGAGAGAAGGAAGGGAGGGAGAGGGAGAGAGAGGGGAAGGGAGGCGAGGGAGGGAGAGGAGACGGAGAGAGGAGAGAGGGAGAGAGAGGGAGGAGAGAGAGAGAGGAGAGAGAGAGAGAGAGAGAGAGAAGAGAGAGAGAGAGAGAGAAGAGAGAGAGAGAGAGAGAGAGGAGAGAGAGAGAAGAGAGAGAGAGAGAGAGGATAGAAGGAGAAGAGGGGAGGGGAGTAGAGGGGGAGAGGGGGGGAAGGAGGGAGAGGGGGAAAAAGAGGTAAGGGAAAGGGGAGGAGGGAAGAGACGGGAGAGAGAGAGAGGAGGAGAAGGGTGTGTAGGGAAGTGGTGATGATCATGTTGTGATGGTGATGGCACTGGCCCTGATTGGTCATTGGGTGCCAAGTTATGGCGATGTGTTGCCGGCTGTGTCCGATTCCCTTGATCAACATGGCGGTGATATGTTGTCCGTAATTTCGTATTTATTTGATCAACATGGCGACGATATGTTAGGAGAGGCAGAGAGAAGGGGAGAGGCAGAGAGGGGAAGCGAGAGAGAGAGGGAGAGGCAGAGAGACGGGGAAGGAAAGAGAGGGAGAGGAAAGGGAGGAAAAGAAGATATAGGTGGAGAAACGGAGAATAATAGAG
>NW_020872541.1:553950-558950 GCF_003789085.1 Penaeus vannamei
GTGTGTGTGTGTGGTAGTGTGTGTGTGTGTGTGTGTTGGCGTTTGTTTGTGTGTGGTGTGTTGTGTGTGTTGCGCGCGCGTGCATGTGTGTCTGCGCTTGTGTGTGTGTGTGTCTATCTATCTATTGCCTTAATCTATTATCTATTCTTTATCTATCCTTATCTATCTATCTATCTATCTATCTATCTATCTCATTATCTATTCTATCTATCTATCTATTATCCTATCTAATCTGTCTATCTATCCATCCTATCATATCTATCTATCTACTCTATACTATCTATTCTATCTATCTATCTATCTATCTATCTATCTATCCTATCTAATCTAATCATATCTATCTTTCTATCCATTAATCTAATCCTATCTATCTATCTATCTGATCTTTTTTCTATCCATCTATCCTATTCTATCCATATCTCTACTACAGTAACCTTTCGCACCGCTCCCTCCATCACGGAAAGCAGATGACTGACAAATAAAACATTTTCATCATTCATTATTATTACTGTTCTTTACTAATTCTACGCTATCCTACTTATCTTCTTGTCTGCTTTCTCTTGTTTCCCTTGCGTGATCTGATCTCGTGCCTGCTGATTGCATTTCTTGCTAATTTTATCGCTTCCCGTAAAATGAGGAGGAGGAGGAATGATTGACAGGAGTGGAGGTATTTGGTGTTTCCAGAACAGAAAGAAGGAATTTGGTTGCTGTGTGCTGTGTGTGCTCATGTGTGATGTGTGTGTGCGTGTGTGTGTGTGTGTCGTGTGTGTGTGTGTGCGTGTGTTCTGTGTGTTTGTGTGTGTGTTTTTTCTTCTTCTTTCTTCTTCTTCTTCTCTCTTTTCTCTCTTCTTTCTTTTTCTTCTTCTTCTTCTTCTCCTCTCCTCCTCCTCCTCCTCCTCCTCCTCCTCCTCCTCCTCCTCTTCTTCCACCTCCTCCTCCTCCTCCTTCTTCCACCTCTTCTCCTTTCTTGTCTTCCTCTTACTTCTTTCTTCTTCCTATGCCCTCGTTTTTCTATTATGTCCACAATGAGCACTCTTTCTTCGTGTTTTTTGGCATCGCCTTCAGTGCACCAGAATGACACGGGTCAAACGCCTCCCCCCTCCCCACCCCCTTCCTTCCCCCTCTCTCCCTGTCTCCTCTTCCTTCCTAAATCATATTATTTTGTGTTTTTTTTTTCTCTTTCTCTTTCCTCCTCTTTTTAACCCTTTTGCTTTTATTCATCTTTGTTTCTTTTCTCTTTGTTTTGTTCTATTTTTCAGTTCTTCCTTTTGTGGAATTTTCCCTTTTCTTTACCATCTCTTTCTCTCTCTTCTTGATTCCCTCTCTTCCTTTGTCTTTTCTTTTCTTACTCTTTCTCTTCTTCGTTTCCACCTCTTCCTCTTCATTCTCTTCTCCTTCTTATTTTTTTTTTCTTCTTTTCCTCCTCCTCTGCCACTTACCTCCTCTTTCATCTCCTTCTTTTCTTCCATCTCTCCTTCTCCCAACGCTTCTTCTCCCTTTCCTCCCCCCCCTTTCACTCTTACTCCTTTCCCCCTCTTCCTCCCCTTCCCTTCTCCACCCACCAAGATAGTGTTCCAAATGACATACAAGACATCGTCCCCCCTCCCTCCCCTCGCCCCCAATCACCCCAAACCCGTTACACCAACCAACCCCCACCTCTTCCCCCTTATCCATCTCACCCCCACCACCTCACCCCCCTCCCCAATAACCCAACCCGTACCCCAACCCACCCCCACCTCTCCCCACCACTCACCACCCTCCCCCAATAACCCCAACCGACCCCAATAAACCCCAACCCACCCCACCTTCTCCCCCTTACCCTACTCACCCCCCACCCAATCACCCCCTCCGCAATACCCCAAACCCGTACCCCAACCACCCCCCACCCTCTCCCCCACCCACTTCACCCCCTCCCCAATAACCCCAACCCGTTTACCCCAATAACCCCAACCCCACACCCCACCCCTCTCCCCTTTCCCCCTCTCACCCCCACCCCCTCACCCCCACCCCCTCCGCATCACCCCAACCCACCCCCCCACCTCTTCCCCCTTCCCCCACCTCACCCCCACCCCCTCACCCCACCCCCCTAGGCCACCGAAATAACCCGAGGTAGAAGAGTTCAAAAGGCCCGTCATGCCCTATTTATGACTGTCGTGATTGTCAAAATCGAACGTTATTTTGGCGCAAGTAGGTTGTTCAGCGGCGACGACCGGGTATTTAGGGTATTAGGCTGCGTGACGGGTTCGATGCATTACGGGAAGGGACGAAAGGTTTGTGACACTTTTTGCTTTTCTATTTTTTTCTGTTATTTAAGGTTTTTTTTTTTTTTTTTTTTTTTTTGAGGCGGGAGGTGGGTTATAGAGAGGGAGGGGGGGAGGGGAAGGGGAGTATAAGGGATGAGGGAGGACAGGGAGAAGGAAGAGAAGAGAAGGGAAAAGGGAAGTGAGAGGAGAGAAGAGATAGGAGGGAGAGCGGCAGAGGAGAGACTGACCTGAGGGCAGAGAGAGAGAGAGAGATGAGAAGGGAGGAGAAGAGAGAATTGAGATGAGAGAGAGAGAAGACGAGATAGCTGAGTGAAGGTACGGAGCAAGAGGACGAGATCGCGTAGCACGTTACCAGCGGCTGAAGAGAACTGAAGCCAGTGATGAGAGTGTCCAGGTCAAGTCGGAAAGCGGTCGAGAGGAGAGGTAGAAGTCCCGTGAGAGAGAGAGAGATCGGACGAACCTGTCAAAGATCAGAGGCGAGTCCTCTCAAGCGATGGAGCGCATGCCTCCCAGTAAGGTGCGGCGTGCCGACCCTCCGGTATGACTAGACGTCGTGCTTCGAAACACCCGGTATCGGAATTAGGTAACGCGTATGCGATTCGGTGTTGCTCACCTACGCGTCGACGAGACGAGAGAACAGAGAGAGAGAGAGAAGGCAGAGAGAGAGGAGATGACGAACGTAGAGAGTAGAGAGTGAGAGAGAGATAGATAGAAAGAACCGAGCAAGAGAGAGAAAGGAGTTAGAGAAGGAGAGACGAGAGAGACAGAGACAGACAACCAGACACACAACAAAAAATTATAAAATAAATAAATAAAGGACCACTAACCCGGAGAAAGAGAGAACAGAGATAGAAAAAATAAAAGAAAGAAATATAAACGATTTCGAAGAAGAAACAGAGATTAGAAAAGCATGAAAGACGTTTAATCAACAAGATTTAACTCTCAAATATACATTTTTTTTATTCTCTCTCTCTCTCCACTCTTCTTGTTATCTTCATCATCCGATATATTAGGAGGAAAAGACAGAGCTGGTATGAATGGAGGAAAAGGGAACGGGGGGGGGAAAGGGAAGGATTTTTGAATAAAGATAATTAGCATAAAGGACAAGGCTGATTATGCAAAATATTGATTTTTATCATTCTATTTCTCTCTTCTTTCAGCTATCTATGCTCGTCTCTCCTCTCTCTTCTCTCTCTTCTCTCTCTCTCTCTCTTCTCTCTCTCTTCTCTCTCTCTCTCTCTCTCTCTCTCTCTCTTCTCTCTCTCTCTCTCTCTTTTCTATAACAAGTAGATACCAGTTTTTTTTATGTAATGGCAATAATGGGGATGCTTCCCTAATGATGGTAGAATTGTTTTTTTAAATTTCTACCATCGTTTATGTTTACCTCTCGCCACCGATCACCATCATCAGCGCTCTTTATCACCACTACCACCACAGCTAACATCTCCACCAATTATCCACTCGTCACAGTGGCACCATCAATCACCTACAAACACCCTCATCCACCAACACCCCTCCTCCAATTTTCCTCCACCCCACCACTCACCCCTTCTCCACAAACACCCCCCTCCCCCACCATCACCCCTCTCCACCACCACTCACCCCTCCACCCAACCACTGACCCCTCCACACCCCCTCCCCCCCTCCCCCCACCACTCCCCCCTCAAACCAAACCCCAACCACTCACCAGCAATATTATAACCCCGTCCCTCCCCTCCTTCCACCACCACCCCACCCCACGCACCTCCCCCGCTACCCTCGAAGGGCCGCGGCGGTCATTGAACAAACAGCTCCGGGCAATCGCAACAGGCCTATCCCCCCCCCCCCTCGCCTAGCCTTAGCGCAGGCGCCGCCGCACTCGGTGAAATGACAGCGACCGTGACATTACCGCAGCTCCTCGGATCCGTAAGCCGCAAGACATGCAAAGGATGTTTGCCCCCTCTCCTTTTCTCTTTTCTCTCTCTCTTCTGCTCTTTCGCTTCTCTTTCTGTTTTTTTTGCTTCTTTTTCTTCTCTTTCTTTCTGTTCTGCGCTTTCTTTCTCTGTTTTTTTTTTCTTTTCTCTTCTCTTTCTTCTCTTCTCTTCCTCTTCTCTTCTTCTTCTCTTCTCTTTCTCTTCTCTTTCTCTTCGTCTTCTCTTCTGCTTCTTCTTCTCTTCTTCTTACTCTTCTCTTTCTCTTCTTTCTCTTCTCTTCTCTTCTCTTTCTCTTCTCATTCTCTTCTCTTCTCATCTTCTCTTTTTCTTTTACTTTTCTTTTCTTTTCTTTTTCTTTTCTTTCTCTTTCTCTTTACTTTTCTCTGCTTCTCCTCCTCTCTCCTCTTCTCTTCTCTTCTCTTCTCTTCTCTGTCTTCTTACTCTTCTTTCTCTTTCTCTCTCTCTTCTCTTCTCTTCTTCTTTCTCGTTCTCTTCTCTTCTCTTCTTCTTCTCTTCCTCTTCTCTTCTTCTTCTTCTTCTCTTCTTTCTCTTACTCTTCTCTTCTCTCTCTCTTTCTTCTCTTCTTCCTTGGTTCGGTTTTGGCGGACTGGTTCTTGGGTTTTGGTGATTTTTGGCGAGTTTTGAGGCGTTGGCGGTTTTTTTTCCCCGTTTTTTGGCTACTTTTGATTGCTCTTCGTTGGCTGTGGGGCTTATTGGCTAGTTACTTTGGGCTATTTTTTTTTTTTTTTTTTTTAGACTTCCTGGGTATATGTGTGTATCTGTGTATGTGTTTGCGTGTGTCTGCGTGTAAGTGTTGTATGTT
>NW_020872541.1:573950-576450 GCF_003789085.1 Penaeus vannamei
TTTAGTTACCAGTGTGTTAAGGGATGTTTGCTTTTCTATTTCACTCAATGATTGGATTTTGTTCATTCAGATGACAGGAATTGTTCAGTGTGTGATTGCTATTTGAACAGATGAAACGTATACGGTCAATTGATCGCGTTTCTGAAACTTGATACTTCTGTAATTTGCTCCTGTGCTCGTTTAACGTGATGGACAAAAGGAAAAGAAATAAAGAAAAAAAGAAAAAAGTCTCTTTCATAGTCGAATACCCTTTTTGGAATAGACACAGTTTTGCTTTTGTATAGATCTCAAATGTGGATGGAGTTTATCAACAGGCTGGACTTAGAGCCTAAAACATGTTAAATAAAAAACAGTTTATACTCATAATGAAACGATTATGTCAAATTAGGTATGCTAGGTATACAATCGTGTAAAAAAAATGAATTATGTTCTATATTACATATTTCTGGTTTCATTTGTGGCAGAACGTGTACATATTTGCTTCGGTATAATGAAATAATATTTCAGCTCAAGGGAGTGTGCTAGGTGCAGCTGCTGCTATGTATGGTATCGTCAACGTAAGTACCCCCAACAGCGCCACCGGCA
Organism: Penaeus vannamei; assembly: GCF_003789085.1. Taxonomy (NCBI): domain Eukaryota; kingdom Metazoa; phylum Arthropoda; class Malacostraca; order Decapoda; family Penaeidae; genus Penaeus; species Penaeus vannamei. The sequence continues at coordinate 574,536 of NW_020872541.1, forward strand.
TCAGTACTGCCACCATCACCACGACCCCTACATTTTGTATACGTGAAGCTTATTAAATATTAGAAAAATATGCATCATCGCCATCACCACGACCTCCCCATTTTGTATACACGAAGCTTATTAAACATTAGAAAAAATATGCATTGGAATTCTTTATATTCCAAAATATAAGTGAAAAAGCAGGACTGGAAGTATTCATTATTCAAAATGGAAACACGAAATTGTTCCCGTTTGTTTACGAGAGAGAGTATCTGGCAAATGCTCATATCTTCAATGTATTCAATACAAGTGCCTATGTTAATCCTTTTCATGTAGCATTCAGTGATATACACGTGTAGAAAGGTGCAAATATTATTTTATTCTGACTGCAATGACGGTGCGTTTCCACAATACTATTAATAAACAATGGCAGTTAGTTAACAATTACTAGCAAAAGGCATAACGACTAATAGCAAATTATAAAGGGTTTCAAACTCTCCTTTCTTACCGGCAGAATGAATCATTAATGGGTGACTGAAGATGCACGTCATTATTTGACAAAGAACCAGCTGGATTTTTCTTTTTACACAATAAGTAATTCAAGAAAAAAAAGAGTGGGAGAAGATGAAGTGATACCTCTAAAAGTAGGAGCAATACACACGAAAACTCCAAAGGGGCATCGAGTGTTATACAACCTTTTTTTTATTGGTGTCGGCAAGTACTCTTAAAAAATATAAATAGCATGAGTCATCTCATTTTTGATGTATTTAAGTACACTAAGAAATATAAATAGAATTTTCATGGATGAAAAAAAAAAAAAAAAGAATGAATCATCTCATTTTTTATTGGTGTCGGCAAGTACTCTTAAAAAATATAAATAGCATGAGTCATCTCATTTTTGATGGATTGAAAAAAAGAAATAATAATAATGTCAGGCAAGAGTGATGGTGTGAGTTGACTATTCAATAAAATATCAGTTTAAATAGAATATTTATACTTTCAAAAGTGGGTACTATCGCTGTCAAACAAGATTATGGCCTTCGTGAATATTCAAAAGCATTGCACAAGCACTTCCGTTAATGTTAAGGAGCATCAAATGTGGATGGATACGTGCTAGTTTACATGCTGTCTAAAGATGAAACAATAAGAAAATTCGCATGAAAATAATTCATTCTTAAAGAGACGTAGAAGGTGCATACCGATGATGGCATGTGCCCAAAGTGTGAGCAGAGATTGGTCAGATATTTGGGTACTTCTGTAGAAAATCCATATTTGAAGTATATTGGTATATTCGTAATAACATTTATAAGTTCAGTTGTTAATTGTTCTAATAAATAAGAACAATCATCTGCATTGCTTTATATGCAATAAATATAAGTAAGTGATGATTTCTTTAATAAAAAAAAAAAAATAATAATAATAATCTCAGTTTGCTTATATACTGGACAAAGCAATTTATCGAACAGCCTTAACTCAAGACAGTGTCCTTTCAAACAAAATGATGCAGAATTTACTTCAGGAACAGTAAAAGCATAAGAAGATAAATGAGATTTACCCATACTCACACATAAAAGCCAAAACGAGTATCCTCTGATATATTCATAAACTGAATAATTCATCCTTTGTTTTGTTAGAGCGTACTTATCTAGCTGAATAAAATAGAATGAAATTGGATTACCCCCCCCCCCTCCCAAGAAAAAAAATCTTCAAAGAAAATGAATACAAAAATGTGAATAAATATTAAATCGTTGTCAATACGCAAAACCCCAAAACAAATATTCATGCACAAACAACACACACACACACACACACACACACACACACACACACACACACACACACACACACACACACACAGGCAACAGGAACAACGAAAGGAAGAACAAGAAAACACACGAATATGTCCTTCCCTTCGTTTTTCCAGTTGCAATATGTT
>NW_020872541.1:581450-583950 GCF_003789085.1 Penaeus vannamei
TGTGTGTGTGTGTGTGTGTGTGTGTGTGTGTGTGTGCATGTATGTATTCACACATACACACACATATGTATATGCATGTGTGTATAAAAACACTGCCACAGTAGAAGCGAAATAAAAACGTGACTTTTCAGAGTCATCAAGAATTACTTATCAATGCCAAACAAATTCGATACACAAACTAAATTTGACAAGACTATATAGCAGACAGGAAATGAGTAGGAACAAATGATGAATCAGGTCACTGAAGGAGGGTCAAGGTCAAACAATCCACGAAACACATTGACTACCAATAACGATGTATGTCCCTGAGCAACAATTATATAAAATTAGTCCATTTCTTAATCAGAAGGGCTTCAACATTTTCCTTTCATAAGAATTTTAGGGTTTATGAACTAATTCCGCGCCCCTCCAAATCAGCTGATGGCCTTCATCACGTAAGTGGATAAAACGAGAATTAGAATCCCTAGTAACCTTTGGGTCTGCGTTCGCTCATTCTGTTGTCAGGGGCAAAGGGGAAACAGCGAGAGCGTCATTGGCCATATTATGCTTCGCCCAAGATTCACGCAGCGCACTAGGGTAAGTAAATACGAGATCGATGCCAGCCTCTTAAAGTAAATGGTGTTTATCCTCGTGGGAAGGCTTATAAGGAACTAATACATTATTGGCACCTCTTCATGCGATCCGAAAATCCGATTATGTTGTTTTCGCATTTGTGTTTGGTTTAAGAAACAAACAAAGATACTCCAGTTTTGAAATCAATCTACAAATGATGTCGAGATCCCGTTCGATTTATTCATCACTTATTCTATAGGAAGAGACTACTGGTACGGAAGAAAAGCTCTATGGAACACTGATGAAACAACAAATTCTATAAGAAGTGATTACTAGTACGGTAGAAAAGGCCCCGCCTGGTATTCAGCGCACGTGGTGACAGACAAGGTGACGGCGTCTTGATTCGAGATGATACCCCTTCAATTAAGTTAGGATAGGTTCGTATTTATTACCCAGAAATGACGTATATATACGCATAAAGATATGTGTGTACCCTACGTGAAAAATTGCCGTACGCTAAATTCTGCCTCTATGGAAGAGACTACTGGTACGGAAGAAAAGCTCTATGGAACACTGATGAAAAAACATATTCCATAAGATAGGAGTGGTTAAAGAAAAATGAAAATAATTTCTAGTGTGTCAGTTAACGCCAAGCTGACCGCTGTGTCCAGGAAGTTAGACGTTGAAAACAGTATGGGCTATGCCTACAGTATTAAAAGACCACGAAAAGTCAAAGTAAAAAAAAAAAAAAAAAAAAAAAAAAAAAAAAAAAAAAAAAAAAACACAAGGGGACTGAAGCTGCTTAGCTGCCTTCTATCGCAGTTGTTCGTTAGTGATCCGGCAACTCTATATCACCGTTGGGTCTTTGGAATTACGTGTTGAAATGGTCTTGAGTCGGTTCAGTAGAATCTCTGCAAACACCTTGCCTAGAAATGCCAAGAGGGATTGGGTATCTCTTGTGGTTTCTCAGTTACCTCGGGCCCTTCTTAAATATCAAGAAGAAACCTCAAAGAGTACACAAATTCTCTTAGCATGCATTGCAAAGCTTCAGTAGCATTGTCTTTGAAGTGAGAACTCTTTGCTTCAAGAGATTGAGTACGAGTCCTCAGTCCCTAGGGTCTTGTATAGTACTACTCAAAGATTTCTCTGGTTCACACACATACGCACAAATATGTGTGTATATGCTTACATACACACACACACACACACACACACACACACACACACACACACACACATATATATATATATATATATATATATATATATATATATATATATAATATTAACACATTTATATATTTAGAGGGGGGTAGGGCACAACACACACACACACACACACACACACACACATAAATTTATATATAATCTCACCAACAAATCCAAAGTTAAGGCAGTTCACTAGTAGTTGTAGCCTGTGATAGGATAATTTTCTTTCTTCCCTTCCCTTTCCATCTTGAATAAATTAAACGTTTTTTCCGCATCACTTTGTAGATCACCCATTTCACAGAGATTATCTGGAGAATTATAATATGGCCGAGCCTTTGTCCTTGAGCGCCATAGCGAGCATTTTTTCCTTGAGAATAACGAGGTAGTTAGAAGACTAATAGCCAAAAGTCTTGTTATTAACGGATTAATTGCTAGTGATATGAAATGTCTATTATGCTCTTAATTACCTATATCACATGTCCTTAATAGGAGTTTTGGCTAGTAGCACGTTTGTCAGTGGGTGGTGGTGGGGGGGGGGGGTGTTCGCGTGTGTGTTAGTATGTATATTTGTGTGTGAATTTGTGTGTGAGTGTAATGTTCATATAAAGGACACATACACAATCACAAAAACACACATACGCACACACAAAAGGAATACACCATCACAAAATCACAAACACTCAAAGACAAACACATACATACAGTCATACTCACACATACAAACACCCCCACACCCGTC
>NW_020872541.1:598950-606450 GCF_003789085.1 Penaeus vannamei
TTATTGCTTCACCGATTAAGTGTAACCTGATCTTTTTTTCTTTTTCTTACCTGATCCTGTTTTATTAAGTCCTTGCCTTTGTTCCTTTTTTTTCATTTTTGACATTCTACTTTTCTTCATCATATTTTCCTCCCCTGCTCCCTTTCTTCTTCCTTGTCCACTCCTTTGTCTCTCTCCCCGTCTCCCGGCGCTCGAAAATTTCACTTTCTCGTCCCACTAAAATACGCTTCATTCCTTTTTGTTTCGCTTGGATGAAGTTCCCGGAGCGCTGTAATGGTATCAACTATATATATATATATATATATATATATATATATATATATATATATATATATATATATATATATATATATATATATATATATATATATATATATATATATTATATATATATATATATATATATATATATATATATATATAATATATATATATTGTTGTGTGGTGTGTGTGTGTGTGTGTGTGTGTGTGTGTGTGTGTGTGTGTGTGTGTGTGTGTTGTGTGTGTGTGTGTGTGTGTGTGTGTGTGTGTATCTGTGCGTGTGTATAATCCATTTCCGACTTCATACATCAATATATGAGAAGCTAAGGTTAATTATACGCTACATACCATAAGCTTTACACAATTGTTACTTGCTAAATGAAGGCTTTATAAACATACCCTTACATTCTTACTTCCAGCAAAGTTTAAGGTAAAGAAGGATATTAACGTGGCTTTGTAATGCTTCTGTTATTACAAACGGAAGAAATTAAACACATGACCTACATAGGCATTGATATATTTTGCGTATGTTTGTTCATCCTATGTAAGTCAATGGAACAATGTATTCATACCCGTCTCCCTTGCGCAACCCGTCCATAAAGCCACATTATATCAAATTTTCCAATGAAAATTCATATCATTTCTGTATTTTGATTAGGTTGTCAAAACGCATTTTCCCAATGATAATTTAACGATTGCGAGACAATGTCCCCTGGCTATCTTTGGATATTGCAGTCCTAATGAGATCAGACATGGCGTGGTTGTTATCAATTTATTTGCAGTAACAAAAACAACCCTGATTACGTTGTCAATAGCAATCAACAATTAGTGATTCAAGAGTCCATTCATAACTTTATACACTATTTTTGATCAAAATGCGACGTGGGATTCTGGGGAAACAGATCAATCTCTTTGAACTGAGAGAGTAAGGGTACTCTCGCCCCCACGTTATGTGTATTATAATTGGCTATAGTAATATACTGCCACCAACATACAACCATAATTACCTTCACACCTGATTGGCCCGAACTTCTCACTTCTCGATGTCGAATGCCAAGAGAATTAGCACAGGTCAAGAAGATTTTGCCTAATGCCCGGTGAAGGAATCAGTGAGTGTCTTAGACGTTGCACAGGAACTCAAGGTGAAATCAAGGAATCAAAACCACTAGTCGAAGGAACAGTTCCTGACCATCCCTGGCGTGTGTATGTACATGCATGTGTGAGTAGGGTTCTAAGTACGGGTCTGCTTTGAATTATGTATCCATCTTGCATTATAATGGGGAAGTTGGGAAGAAGAAAAAAAAAAAAAATCAAGAATAAAAAGTTTTGTCACAATGGACGGCTTGAACCTTTTGTCAGAGCTACAGAATGGACTCTACTGTACTCACGTCCTTATGAATAATTTCAGTCGGTTTGAGAGGCTAGCAATGGCACCTGCATATGACGCAAAGTGATGATAGTATGCCTGTAGATGCTACGAAGTAGTGGCCAGACAGTTACTTCTTTACTAATTTTCGTTCTTTTTTAAAATCATAACTTTCGGTTTATCAATGGTTATTTTATATACAACAATTACTGTAAATATATTTTGTGTATATAATTATTATAAGGGTAAAAGCAGTAAAGCATTCTTATTTTTATCTTTATTTCTGATCACAATTTTTTGTTATGGCAAAAATTAAGAATAATTATTTTAAGCCAATGGGTTCCATAATGAACAAATTTGCCACTGATACAAAACATTAATAATTATTCATAACTAGTTTTGCCAAAACAAATCATCCGCATTAGTACTAGCATCATATACACAAAACATTTGCATATGAAACGGTCCACAAATAACTGCGTTGGCCATAATGGAATTTACCATTTTCATCACAAGACAGTTATTTATTTAGTTTATTTATTTATTTATTTATTTAGTTAGTTTATTTATTTATTTATTTGTTTAGTTATTTATTTATTTAGTTAGTTATGGAATTTACCATTTTCATCACAAGACAGTTATTTGCTGTAATGATAACAGTGGGAATCATAATAATAATAATTGTAGAATCAAAAGTAGAAGTAACGGTAGTTGAAGCTGTGATATTAGGAATAATGAAAAATCACTGTAATAGTAGATATGATAATTTGTGTGTGTGTGTGTGTGTGTGTGTGTGTGTGTGTGTGTGTGTGTGTGTGTGTGTGTGTGTGTGTGTGTGTGTGAGCGTGCGTGCGTGCGTGTGTGCATTATATATATATATATATATATATATATATATATATATATATATATATATATATATATATATATATATATACGCACAAATATTTTTCATATAGACAAGTGCTTACAAAGAATAATAGAAACATATAATACAGAAAGCAATTAAAAAACAAGGTATATAACAATTGTAAGAACGAAAAGGATAATTTTAGGTAAAGCTAACCATTCAACAATATAGATGGTTATTTACATGGTGAATAGGGTGGTTGCAGTGGGTGTGCTACTTACCTCTGGTTTCATGGCAATGGTGCTGACAGATTCGGCTGTGATCAGGTCAAATCTGTTTGGATGAAAGGTCAAGATTTTGAAATCAGTAGTTTGGTAAACTTGGTCATCCACTTCGCCCCATCAATGCTGCAGTTGATACTTTCAATTACATCATTGCTAAATTCTTAGTGCAGTCCTGATACACTTGCCTTTATGTTCGAGAATACGGTGTTGCAGCCATCGTGAGGTAGAACCCACGTATCCGGTCTGACAACTCGGGCAAGTATAAGAGATAGACCACATAAAAAAAAATCAGAATTGCAGTTCCTTTGTTTTAGAACATTGCCAATCAAATTGCTATTATATGTAAATGAAAACGGAAACTGATATGAGGATAGCATTGTTTGAAGAATTTGTTTAACGAATTTCTGATTTCAAAACTATGACTGCCGATATATATTAATTTTATATATTTTAGGTCTTTATTCACCTTGGTAACTACAGATTTGTGTGAAAGCTTCTGACTTAGAAAATTATTAAAAACTTATAAGATAGGTGGGATGGGTACCGATTCGAGATAAAATAATCCTTTAAATACACAGCTCCCGTGTGGATATTGGCCCACGTGGAACAAATGTTGTAAGCTCGGTTAATTAGTGTTTTCAAGCTATTAAGCTTGTAAATGCGAGGTATGTAACTCAGGAAATGAAGTCCGAAGCTAGTGAATGTTGGTTTCCTGTAGGTGTTGACAGAGAAACAGCTAATATTAAACGTAATGGTAGAATGACAATGACAATGTATTTTGTTCAACTTCACAAGTAAATCTAATGTTGGGGTGTTGTGAATGAAGATATGAAATGAACAGATTTTTGATATGAGCGGGGTCACTGAAAACCAAGACAGTGTCATTCATAAATGAGCCAAACTTGTTCGTGATAACACAGTTATGTATTAGCATAACAAGGACTAAGTGGTGTCAACTTGAATGTAAAGGGAGTCATTAGAAGTAAATACTGAATGGTGAGCAGCGATGCCTAAAAGTTTTCCTTAAATCGTTTTATTCAGGCGAAACGAGTTTGGAGTCAAAGAAATAGTTTTGTTGTTTCTCTTAGTGGGACATTTGTAAATAGTGATTCTGTGTCAAAATTGGCCATTGTTACAGTAAGGGTGTAAGGGTTTGAACAAATTTCTTGGAGAAAAGCAAGAGTTGTATATAGTATACTGATTGGTCATTAGAGGGGAGATTATCTGCACTAAGAATTTAGCAAAGCTGTAACTGAAAGTACCAACTGCATCAATGATGGGGCGAAGAGGATGACCTAGTTTATGTATTTTAGGCAGGCCATATAGGAAACCAGATTTTGACACTACTGATTTCAAAATCTTGACCTCTCACCCAAACAGATTTGACCTGATCATAGCCGAATCTCTCCACATCATTACCATGAAACCAGACTTTAATGGCAAAACCACTGCAACCACCCTATTCACCATTTGAATAACCATCAATACTGTCGAATGGTTAGTTTTGCATAAATTATCCTCTTTGTTCCTTACAATCGTCAAGTACCTTGTTTTAAATTGTTTTCTTTATTATATGTTTCTATTCTTTGTAAGCACTTCTCTATGTGATATGTATCTACTTTTAGCCTGAGGATGGAGATAGCAACTTCTACTACAATGAAGTTTTTCTCTGCAGTATTGGTTTTCCTTTTCCTGATCAGGATAAGATTCCCAGGGGACACCTCTATAACGCTCTATATACGATGAGGATAAGGCAAGAATACCCTAGACGTGTTTAGAATGATTGAAAAGAATTCCTTGCGCTCTAAGAAACTGGAAAAAAAGTTTTATATATATATATATATATTATATATATATATATATATATAATGTAGATAGATAGATATACAGGTATATATAAAATATATATACACATATATATAGCTATATATACATATATACATACATATATACACATACACATCTATGGTTGTGTGTATGTGTGTGTACATACATGCATACATACATACACATACATACATATATATATATATATATATATATATATATATATATATATATATATATATATATAATATATATATATAATATATATGTATATATATATGTGTGTATATATGAATATATATATATATATATATATATATATAATATATATATATATATATGTGTATACATATATATATATATATAATATAATATATATATATATATATATATATATATATATATATATATATATATATATATATTATATATGCAATATAATATTCTATATATTGCATATATATATATATATATATATGTATGTATGTATATATATATATAATATAATAATATATATATATGTATATATATATATATTGTCACTGCTACTGCTGATAATGCTGATAATGGTAGTAATAATGCATATATTTGTAAAAATAATGATAGTTGCATTGATGATGGTAATAATGATAAACAACAACGATGAAAACTTTACTACAGCAGCAACATCATCAGCATCAACAATTATAATGATAATGATGGTAATAATGATATGATTATTGGTAGTAATAATAACAATGATAATGAAAATAGTAATACTTATAATAAGAAAAACAATTGAAGCACTGCTGCTACTAATAAAACAGTAAAAGTAATGATAATGAAATAATAAAAAAATATAGAAATAACGATAATTTTAATCATTTTGATAATACTACAAAAGGGAATGTTAACTAAAACAACAACAGTAATAGTAATGATGATAATAATGATAAGGATGGTAATAACGATAAGGAATAAGGACATCAATCACAAAAATAATAATAATGGTAATGGCGACATTAGTAACCCTAATATGATAATGATGGTAATGATAATGAAAAAGATAATGATGATAACACCACTATTAATGACAATGTAGTACTGATACTAATATTCATATTTCATAAAAATAGTAGAATGATGATAATGATGATGAAAATGACTATGACGACGGCGATTATGATGATGGTGATGACGATGATGAATGATAATGATAACGGTTATGACCATACTCACACACTGCATACTGCCGCATTCCTGAATGTCTTGTAACAAAAGAATGAATTCATTTTCAGCCTAACTGCCAAGAATATTTCTATCGTTGTACTTTATTATTCACCCATACATATTGATATAGAAATTTATGCATGGTAAACGAAAAGAGAATAAACAATATGATCTAACCCACCATCGCAGTGCATTTTCTCTCCACAGAAAAAACAAAAAACAAAACATGAACTCTAGTCTCATCCAGAAACCTGTTGATACGAAAAGGAACAAAGAAAGCATTTGCTCAATAAGAAATACACCCGGAAAGTATGCAGTTATTTCAGTCTAAGTAAGACATTAATTTCGACAGAGACACCCCTGAATCCCCTGAGGTGTAAGGCAATGCACTTGTATCGCTTCTTGGGCTAACTCTTGGTGTGAAAGTTACTGTTTACTAACTTAGTGTGTTTGGTGTCTGGGTAACTTGTTGGTCAAAGTTTTATGTATGAGCGGTGTAAGTTCGTCTGGGTTAATCGGGGGACCTGTATGAAGTTTAATAGCCTAGATATGATAATGAATGTACAGGACATGTGTTTATGTAGATATTTCAAATATTATTATTACTACAGCTACGGTCGTAATTTACTACCACTACTACTATTACTGCTACTTCTACTACTACTATACTTTTACTACTACTACTACTACTGCTACTGCTGTTGTTGTTGTTGTTGTTGTTGTTGTTGTTGTTGTTGTTGTTGTTGTTGTTGTTGTTGTTGTTGTTGTTGTTGTTGTTGTTGTTGTTGTTGTTGTTGTGTTGTTAGTACTACTACTACGCTACTACTACTACTACTACTACTACTACTACTACTACTACTACTATTACTACTACTCTACTACTACTACTACTACTACTACTGCTACTACTACTGCAACTACATCTATTACTGCTACTACTACTTACTCCTCCTACTACTACTGCCTACATACTACCTACTAGTAAACATAGTCAAACTTAAAACAATAAGATATCTCGTATTTTATGAAATATCCTTGTTGCTACCGACGCCATGATGATGCTTTCCTTGATATTTTCATGATCGTGAAGGTCGTAAAAGATTCCATTTATATCATTCTTATTGCCACCGGGATCATTTATTATCATCATTAACATAAATCATCGTTAACATAAATCAAATCAGCCACAATAACGTCATTTTAGTCTACACAAATCCTCTCCATAATATTAAATTCTCTCGGTCGTAAAACCTCGTTATCTTTATGTTAGATGTATTTACATATAAATCATGTTTTCACTACAACCTTATTAAGTGATGAAAATCATGATGTGAATAATAAAGCTAATACTAATATTTAATTGATATCAATACTACCATTTTTGGGACTGGTATCGCTGCTGTTACTTTATAATTTTATCTTTCTCGCTATTTTGATTATCATTACGCTTAATAAAAAAATATTGATACTACTATTACTAGTAATGATGATAATGCTAATAATAATAATGACAATAAAAATAATGATAATACTAATAATATTGTAGTATATATAAAAAAACATAGTAATAATGGCAATAGTGATAAGGAAAATGACAATGATAATGATGGTAATAGTAATAATAAATAATATATAATGATAATGATAACCATAATAATGATCATAACAATAACAGAAACAGCAATAAAATTGACAATAATAAA
>NW_020872541.1:611450-613950 GCF_003789085.1 Penaeus vannamei
ACGCAGTTACAAAATTTTGATGGAACGCTTTTATTAATAGAAAATAACACGTACACGGAAAAAAATTAATTTCGATTCCCACATGCAAGCGTGTTCGACAGTGTGGGGTTAGAATGAATTGTAAAATTATCAAATAACGAATGAGATTTAAAAGAAGGACAATTAAAGTGAAATCACAGCTCTCCTCTATTGCATTCATATTAATATTTCTCTACGCTCATAAACACAGTAATCTCTTCAGATTTTATACGCTACGCATTGTACTGTACATCTACTATTGAATTCCCTTAAATTCGACTTCTGAAAATAACGTACAATAAAGAGTGCGAGTTTCCCTTGGTCAGAAACGTAGAGGAGAATCTACGTATGGGAGGCGACCCCCGCCAAGCAAATCTTCCTTGAGTTAAAGGCACACTAACGAGTACGAACTATGGTGCCCATAATGTTCAGTTTGCAGTGGCCCTGTACACTAGGTTTCCAGGTGCTCGTACTGGTCTAGCTGTGGATATCATGGTATTTTGAGTCTATTATCATCATCAAGATCATCATTATCATCATCGTCATCATGATCATCACCGTCATCATGATCATCATCATCATCATCATCACCATCATCATTATCCTTATCATCACCAATATCATCATTATATCATCCCTGTTATTATCAATGAAATTATTATCACTATCATTATCAAATTTATTATTATTGTTATTACTATTATCGTAATAATGATAATGAAAATGATTATTGTCATCATTAATATTGTTATCATTACCATAATTAGCATAATGATTATCATAAAATCCTGCCCAGAAATAACGATTTAATTAATAGCATGACCCGGTAGGTAGATCTTGTCTAGATATGGCCCTTTCAGAACCTTCTACGAAACGCCACACTAATAGAAAAATGGAACGTTGAATTAAGAAAAAAAAAAAAACCCTAAGAGAGAAGCAACATAAACAGCCTCTCTACATCTGTACATATTATATGTATAATTCATAAACACACATATCAACAGGTGTGAGTGTGTATGTGATATATATGTGTAAACACACACACACAACACACACACACACACACACACACACACACACACACACACACACACACACACACACACACACACACACACACACACACACACACACACACACACCACACACACACACACACACACACACACACACACACACACACACACACACACACACACACACACACACACACACACACACACACATACAACTCGGATAAGTAAGAAACGAATACTAAAACTAAAACTTTTGACTCCTTTGCTTTTCATCGTCTGATAAAGAGCCCAGTCTGAATCCAAACGCTTCGCTTTCGTATCTATTTTTGTGACTGTGCTTCCTTTCATCTTTGAAAACACGCTCTATGTGTGTGTGTATGTATATATATATATATATATATATATATATAATATATATATATATATATATATATATATATATATATATATGTATGTATATATATTTATACACACATATACACACACATATATATGTGTGTGTGTATTTATTTCTGTATGTATGTATATGTGTAAGTACGTTAGTATATATCCATGTATATATCTCATTTGTGTATGTGTGTGTAATATATATATATATATATATATATATATATATATATATATTATATATATATATATATATATATATATATATATATGTATGTGTGTGTGTGTGTGTGTGTGTTGTGTGTGTGTGTGCTTAATATGTATACATATGTATAATATATATATATATATATATATATATATATATATATATATATATATATATGACAGATAGATAGATGGATATAGATATTTGTGTGTATGTGTGAGGGATATTCCTAATTCGTTCTTATGAAAACTAGTGCATATTATCTCCTAGAAATCTAACTGACAATCACACACTATTGTAAAACTGACGAAGGACAGCCATGAAGCTGTGCAGAGCAGCTGCAGGACCCGGTGCTCACACGGACTTCTCATGCAACCAATCAATCCCATGCAGGCTCTGCAACAACCATGCATGCCTGTTGAACAGAGCTACGAGTTGCAAGTGTTTTGACCACTGCAATGCAAAAAAGTGCAAAGTGTTACTTTCGGAATGCTGCTCAATAGAGATCGCACTCCTTAGAAATTGAAAATAAATATATACATACATCCTAAATGGATAAGGAAGCAATTTGGACAAAATGAGCGTGAAAAATCATTAAAAAGAGAGCTTGAAAACACTATTCAGGGATATAATTTTGATACGGGTCATAAACTTTGGAAAAGAGAATGGACAAAGCAATTAACCGTACACAATGGGAGTTTTGCATACCGCTTGCCTTTGATATAAAGCATGGAAATATTAAAAGCCTGAACATTTACATATACGAAACCAATTGAAATGTATCACGTATCTGACGAAAATATATATCTGTGAGAGCTATTAGTGTTTCTATATTTGAATTCATCTATTTTGTGGGTGTTTGAGGGTGGGG
>NW_020872541.1:623950-628950 GCF_003789085.1 Penaeus vannamei
TATATGTATATACATATATACATATAAACACTCTTACATACGCGCGCGCGCGCACACACACACACACACACACACACACACAGCACACACACACACACACACACACACACACACACACACAACACACACACACACACACACACACCACACACACACACACAACACACACACACACACACACACACACACACACACACGCACACACACACACACACACATATGTATACTGTTTAAAATCTTTCTATATTACCAGATCCAGCAAGAAGCAGTTAATAATACCAGGAATAACCATTACTCCTGGAATTCATTTGTACTTTGTAGGTTTGACCAGATATTACCTCGGTGAAATAATCTAGAACACATACACATTACTCAGAATTCCCGAAAAAGGGAGAGAAACTATTGAAAATATCCTGAGGTTTAATAAAACCACGTGAAACCTTACACCAAAAATCTCTTTGTCATCTCCATAAGCATTTGTCTTGATGGAAACTTCGCTTAATATCTTCCACCTTCATCTAACTTTTCACGTTTCTCTTGTGTTATAAACCTACGCTTTGTTGAATTTAATGTTTGTAGCTGAGTGTTTCAAATTTCTGTGTTTATGCGGAGTTAGCTTTCATAATTGTTATCATTAGTAATAGTAAGAATAGTAGAAAACGATGTAATAACGTAATATATTAGTAATAGTAATAGGAATAAGTAATAATAATAGTAGAAGCAGTAATGTTATATAGTAATAGTGGTAATATAATATTTATTATATAATAATTAAATCAATCATATTGTTATCATTATTGTCAAATCAGTCATCCTCAATGAAAAATTTATAATCGGTATCATCAGCATCATTATACAGTGAAACAATAACAGCAACAATAACAATGATAATAATAGAACAATAATAATTAAGATGTGTTTAATATCATTAATTATTATCATTATCATAACTATCATCATTAATATTGTTACCATTATGATATTTATGGTTATGATATTGTCATCATTATCATTATTACCATCATTAATGATATAGATATAATTATTTGTATTATTTCTACTATCATCACTACTACTACTACTAGTGCTATTATCATTAAAATTGTTATCATTGTTATTACTCTTTTTATTATCTTTACTATTGGTATTGCTACCATTTTATTATTATCACTAGTATTATTATTGTTATTATTAACATCACTATTATTATTGTTAATATTATAATTTTTGTTGTTATTAATATTATTATTTGTTAATTATTATCATGATATCATCATTATCATTATCCATTTATCATTTATCCATATTATTCATTATCATTACTATCGTAATTATTGTTGATATTATTACTTTTGTCATTTTTATTATCAGTATTTTTAATTCATATTATTATTATCATTATTATTATCATCATCATCATCATCATCATCATCATCATCATCATCATCATCATCATCATCATCATCATCATCATCATCATCATTATCATTATTATTATGATGATGATGATGATAAGGAGGAGGAGGAGGAGGAGGGAGGGAGGAGGAGAGGAGGAAGGGATGATAATGATGAGGAGTATGATAATGTTTATCCTATTTTTCATTACAACTATTATTAGTATAATGTTATTATTATCATTATTATCTTCATTATCATTTTTGTTATTACTATTACTATTATTCTCATTATCATTGTAATCATCATTATTATTGTTGTTGTTCCCATTATTGTTATTGTCATAGCTATTATTATAATTATTTTCATTATTACTATCAGCCACATTATCACTTTCGTTAATATTGTTACTATTGATTTTGTTCTTATTATGATTATCCTTATTATTCTTATAATTATGTTTATTATCATTATTATGACAATAACTAATATCATTATTATTACAATAACTAATTTCATTAACATTACAATAATTAATATCACCATTATTACAATAACTAATATCATTATTACAATAGTTATCCTTATTGATATTATCATTATTACAATAGTTATCATCCTTATTGATATTATCATTATAATCAATATTATCTATTTTTGTTATCATTTCTATCGTCTATTACTATCATTGTTATTTGATTTATTGTTATCTTCATAATCATTACCATACTCATTACCATTAAGGCAAGTCGGTAGAGGATATGCGGGAAAAAAATCGGACCAGAATGGGAAAAAGAAAGTGACATAAATGATAAATAAAGACATATTAGATATCTCTTTACTTTATTCATATATTTACTTATTTTGTAATATGCCGAATTAAAGGTAGATTATAATGTTAAAAGGTGAATAGCTAAAAGAATATATAGAAAACAGTAAGCAGGTGTTATATAAGATTTAACTCGAATTGAATGTATTTCCAAACAGGTTATGCAAATTCCCGTAAGCCGACGGCAAGCCTTAGGAATGAAGTATTTATGAAGAACAAATACGCAACAATATTCAATACTAAATGATTATTGCAAGGGAGTTTAGAAATCAAAAAGTGATTAAAAATTCCACAGAAGCTTTGAATGATTACATATATATAATATATAATATATATATATATATATATATATATATATATATATATATATATATATATATTATATATATAGTCATTTCTTGTAAAAAAAAATAATCAATTTGATGCAGCAAACCACACCCACCTTTCCTCCGATGAGATATGCTCAACAAAGTGTGTGATTCATGCCGAGAAAATGCAATTTACTTTTTCATTCGGTAGGAAGAGAGCGGAGGGAAATGGGAAGAAGAGAGAGAGAGAGAGAGGGATGGTGTTAAAGGAAGAGAGAACGTGAGGAAATAGATTGATAAAGACGCAAATAAATGTCATTAGAAACATGGAGGGAACAGATGATGTAGTAGATAGGATTTTGTGTGCGTGTGTACTTTGCATATTCATTTTCATATGTGTGTGCCTGTTTGCATGAGTGTGTGCGTGTGCGTGGTGTGTGTGTGTGTGTGTTTGTGTGTGTGTGTGTGTTTTGTGTGTTTGTGTGTATGTTGTGTGTGTGTTGGTGTGTGTATGTGCTTGTGTGTGTGTGTGTGTGTGTGTGTGTGTGTGTGTGTGTGTGTGTGTGTGTGTGTGTGTGTGTGTGTGTGTGTGTGTGTGTGTGTGTGTGTGTGTGCATTCATGTGTAAGATACACACAGGCATTTAAAATTTCTTAACCCGAATTTTCAAAGGAAATGTAGATATCCAAGGATGGAATTATCTTTTGGAACCTACTTAATCTATATCTAAAAATAATGCAGTCTTTGTAGGAAAAGCAACTACATTATCTATAGAATCGACAAGGAAACAAATTCAAAGAGTAAAGAATACATTCCCCCAAGCAAGATAATAATAACACATAAGCAGGAAAGATAACCTCACATAAAAATTCATAATCTTTTCCCTAAGCCAAACGTGCTGTCGGAACTTGCAGAGAAAGAGCGAGTGCAGAGAGGTTTTATGCTGAGGAGTGAGATTTAAAGCTTTTGGACGGAGTAAGCTCTGTTGGTAAAGAGGAAATTCCACGCAATCTCCAGGCTTCTATCGTCTGAGGAGGTACACTGGCGAGCGGAGATGAAGATAGTTAAATGGGGAGTTGAGTTCCGTAGAGTTTTGCACCAACTGGCTGCTTGGTGCAATGGGTATATTTATTCCTTGCCCGAAATATCTAAAACTTGCCTGAAATGTACTTGGAAGTATCTTTGAAATATTATAATGTGAAGCTTAAAACCGAAGACGATTTAACCATACTTGTCTCTTTTCGTAGCTTCTGTCGGTTATTGCTGTTCCTGTTATCATTATATTACCATCATGATTGCTGTTATTACTATTATCACTTATTATTATTATCAACCTAAGTAACATTAGATGTGAAGCTTAAAACCGAAGACGATTTGACCATATGCCAGTTATTTACTGTCTCACTTCTTATAGCGAGTGCTGATTGCTATTCCTGTTATCATGACCACTATTATCACTTATTATCATTACTAAACTAATTAACACTAGATACAAATAATTTTCATTATCATACTTTGGTTTCTTTATTATTATCATTATTATCATTATTTTTATTATAATTATCATCAACATTATCATTACTATCATTATCATTATGATTGTAATTATTATTATCATCATTAGTGTTGCTATTATCATTATCATCATCATCATTATCATATTCATAGTCATTTTCACCATTATCACATTCAGTCACTTCATAATCATATTCACAGTCATTTTCATGATGATTAACATGTCCAACATCATTTTTATCACAATTATTTTCAAACTGTTTATTACTAATCGTCACAAATATCGAAAAGATAGTTAATTGGGGAGTGAAGTTCCGTAGATTTTCCACTAACTGCTTGTTCCCGTTATTACTTACCTAATCAACACTAGATACAAATCACTTTTGTTAGTATTCTTAATTTTCTTCGTTTTCTTTATTATTATTATTATTATTATTATTATTATTATTATTATTATTATTATTATTATCATTATTATTATTATTATTATTATTATTATCATTAATTATTATATATTATATTATATTATATTATTATTATATTATTATTGTTATTATTTATTATTATTATATGATTATATTATTATATTATCATTACTGTTATTATCATTATTATCATTAATACTCTTTTATTATTATTATTATTATTATTTTTATTATTATTATTATTATTTTATCATTATTATTTATTATATTATTTGTATTATTACAATATTATTGCATTAATCGTTACAAAATATCGAAAAGATAGTTAAATGGGGAGTGAAGTTCCGTAGACTTTTTCACTAACTGCTTGTTCTCGTTATTACTAACACTAGATACAGATCACTTTTGTTAGGATTCTTAATTTTCTTCTTCGTTTTCTTTATTATTATTACATTATTATCATCATTATTTTATTATATTATTATTTATTATTATTATATTATTATTATTAATTATTATTATAATTATT
>NW_020872541.1:653097-655597 GCF_003789085.1 Penaeus vannamei
TGTAATGATATTCAGACGTAAAAAATAAATAAATAAATAAAACATTTTTTTGCTAAAGTCTTTAAGTCAGTAAATGGTCAGATTATATCAGATTCTCTCTCTACTACACAAGTGAGAAAAATTACTGTAACAGAAATATACATATGTACGGAAGAAATATTCATGCCTGGTGGGAGGGGGGGTCTCTAACACACGTGTACGAGTCCTAACAATAGCTCGTAGTTAGGAAAGGCATCAACATGTGAGAATCTAAACCTAAGAAATAAAAAATATCGAACAAGAAGCTTCACCAGAGATTACGTTAAAGTGTGGTGTAAAACCGACAATCATATATACATGCATGTATATGTGTGTGTGTGTGTGTGTGTGTGTGTGTGTGTGTGTGTGTGTGTGTGTGTGTGTGTGTGTGTGTGTGTGTGTGTGTGTGTGTGTGTGTGTGTGTGTGTGTGTGTGTTATATTCGTACCTTTTGTAATGCAAACACACATTCCATCTCTGTGGAGAATTGTTTTTACTGAATATCAACACAGCCAGTTTAATTTCTTCCATTCTTTACTCTGACGTATTCTGTTCTAAAGCCTTAATAGCGTCAAGTTCCGATACTTTCTACTTAGAAAGATGAAGCTGGGGTGAACATTTTCATCATTTCCTGTTATTAAATGAAAGTTACATTTTATGTCCTTAATAGCGCCCAATTTTCTATATACCCTTTTGAGAAAGATGAAGTAAGAGTGCCTGCTTGTGCCCTGTTTCTCTTTATCCGCAAAAAAAGCACACACAAGCGCACATACACACGCCATGCTGCAGTGCCAACTACGATCCTCCCATTATCCTTATGGCGTCGACCACACACCTGAGAACACAAAATAACGCCGCTCAAGGCCACAGGTGCACTTTACGGGCGGTGGCAGAGTTGGCCGGGAAATGGATGCGAATACCTGTTCGTGCATTAGACATGCACACATGCAGCTCACATAGGCGCGTACTTACACACTTTTACATGGACAAATACGTATATACACGTACACACGGGCGCATATTTATAATTAGATGATATACGCATGCACACACCTCTGTAAAACACGTAATCGGTATGTCATCAAAGCGGGGACAATGCAGATTGTATTTTCCTGGAAATTTTTATTGTCTCGGTAAATAAGTGCAACTACTGAGTCTGTTATTATGTTGTGTGTGTGTGTGTGTGTGTGTGTGTGTGTGTGTGTGTGTGTGTGTGTGTGTGTGTGTGTGTGTGTGTGTGTGTGTGTGTGTGTGTGTGTGTGTGTGTGTGTGTGTGTGTGCGTGCGTGCGTGCGTGCGTATATACAAGATCATCCACCAAAAAAGCAAGAAATCCACGTATGTAGCAGAGCTGCTATAGCAACGTCTCATAAAAATAATTTGCAAAACAGTAAGCGAGGCATTACTCAGGATTAACACTCGCTCAGGGAACAACTGCAGTCACGGGGGAAAGAAATACGTCACGCCCGCTCCTGTGTTTTACCCTAGATCTAACAACCGTAGGTGTGTAATGCCCTTAGACGTGGTTTTGAGAGTGTGTTGTATGCGGGTTACCTTGGAATGATAACTGACAGGGAGTATTGTCGACTTGGGAATGTTTGTGTGTAGAAAATGGAGCTGAAACAAGGTTGAGTAGGTTTATTTACTTTTATACGTTGTAGATGGAATATCAGTGGTGATGAAGTTTGTGTATACCATAAAATGATGTTTATGATTATTATGATGTGGGTATTCTAGAGTATAATCGTAATAATAATGATAACAACACTATTAGTAGGAACATTAATGTAAGTAGTAGTGTTAACGAGTGGGAAGATACTGTCCATGATAATTAATGCAATGACTACAATGATGACTATCTGGAGTATAATCGTAATGATAATGATAACAGCAACAGTATTAGTAGCAACTTCAATGTATGTAGTAGTGCTAACGAGTAGGAAGATACTGTTTATTTTAATTAATGTGATATTAATATTAATAGTAAATATGTCAGTAATGGTATCAATAATAGTCTGGGTAATTATGAGAAAACCAACAACGATAGTTATAGTAATGAAACTAATAATGATAAAAAGGACATTGCAATGATAATAATAGTAACAGTAATAATGATAACAACAATAATAAAAATACTGATAAAGATCCTAATGGATAATGATTAGGATAATAATATTACTAATGATATTAATGACAGTAACATTATGATAATAATAAGGATGATAATAGGGATGCTATCAATAAAAAAATAAAAATAATTAAAATAATGATAATGATAAAATACTTACTACAATAAGGATAATAATAACAATACTGATTTTGATGAATGTTAATAATGATAACAAGAGTAACAATTAAAGTAATATTAATAGTAATTAATAATAATAATTATAAATAATAATAATGATAATAATGATCATAACAGTAACAGTAATAATAATTATCAATATTATTATTATAAAAATAATAACTATAATAATAATG
>NW_020872541.1:710597-713097 GCF_003789085.1 Penaeus vannamei
TTTTGGTTTACCATATGAACAAATGAATATAAACTGATAGATAGATAGATAGATAGATAGAGAAAGATTTATACATACACACATACATACATACATATATATAAATATATATATATATATATATATATATATATATATATATATATATATATATATATATATATAATATATATATATATATATATATAGAGAAGAGAGAGAGAGAGTGGAGGGGGAAGGCATAAACTTATACACATTCATTTTTATAATTGCACAATAAATGAAATTTCGTTTTCTAGGAATACGTTATTGTACATATGGAGCACGCGAGACAGAGAATAAACAAATGAATTGCAGAGTCAAAAATAATAAAAAAAAAAATCGAAAAAATAATGCGTCATGCCTAACCACAACAGAAATTGCCAATTCTAAAACCTGAACATTGCACAACTTAGGACATCTGTGGAGAAGCTGGAATGACCTCCAGAAGTGGCCTCCAGGAAAAGGATTCAAGAACGCTGAACTTTGCAGCATTAAAGATCGTCGCTTTTAAATGGTTTCGCCAATTTCTAGAACCAAGTACTCATTTGAAGAAGTGATGAAACGTGCAGATATGACCCCTGCTTTTTATAGAGGAGGAAAATAATTTTCTACTTTTCTGGTTATATTATTATATTTTGAGGCGTTTTTGGTGAGAATGATTTCCGCACACAAAAAAAAAGATAATTAAAAAATAATAATAAAAAATAAAAAATAATTTAAAAAACGATTAAAAAGAGGCATGTATATATTATTAATACAAGGAAAAAACGGCAAAAGAAAGACAATGATGTTAAACAGCCTACCACCTCTGCTCTCTTTCCAAAGGTTGCGTCATATAGGACTAGGGGAGTTCTAACAACTCTCTTTACCCCGTGAGAGAAAAGACAAGTTTAAACTACGGTCTAATCCCACGCTTCCAAAAGTCATGTCCTTATGGCACAAGTTCACAAGGTCGCCTATCGAGTGCCTCGTAGCGTGAACAGGAGGAAGACACTGTCGCTGTAACCGTATCGGCCCCTAAAGTTTCCTGCAATAAAGCGAACGTGTTTGATCGCAGGAAACTCCCTTGATCTTATCCCCCGTAATGTATGCGGCAATAACGTTTGCTAATGGCAGCATCGACGATAGCTTCCTGATGCTGATGATAAGCAAGATAAGGTCAGCGTAAGGCCTCGCTCGGGCTTTTATCTCGACTGAAAGGCCGTTGGCGATGGCGTTGATGAGGCTGTGTGTCGACCTTCGACGGAAATAGGCCAAAAAAGGAAATACAATCCGACAGACATTAAAAAGAGAGAATTAGGGATGTGGCTCATGTACATACTAGTGTCCTAACGTGTACTGCATTAGCGTTATGAACTGAGAAACATACACACGTCTCCTTGTACATAGCATAAGTGTAGACATACTCTTCTACCTTAGAAATAGTCCCTTCTTGTGATGCTTCCTCCTTATCCCTCGTCTGCTGGAAAGACAGTACACACGACGACCGTAAATTCCATGGAGAACGTGGGATAATGATGCTAGCACCATCTGTCTCTCGCACCAGCTTGCATCACATCTACTCTCTACGTCCATTCGAGTTGCGTAGTATGTAGTATACATTGCAGAAAGCACAGACGTCACCTGCGCACACACCATATGATTTAAAATAATGTGTGATCGTACTCTGCAACTTGCTATCATTGCAAGTTATCCAAACATGCAACAGCGATGAACTTCTCTCTCTCAGATTGGACTGTCTGCTGCAGCCGGTGTTTGCAAGTTGAATGCGTATTCGTCGATGTGAAAAGATAATTAATTGGATGGGAAGATGAATATATTTAGTATACTCGTAAAGTGTTTCATTAATATTGGTCCACTTCGGCATAATGAACTGTGTAAATTCATTAAGGTTCTGAATTTATGTTGCTAAAATATGTAGCTTGCATATTATCTTGAGAAATCCAAAGCAAAGCAGTTTGTAATATATTTTGGATGCCGTCTATGCATGTGGAAGTTGTTGTATATCGACACTCTGATTTTCCTATAACGATCCACTTATTATTATTATTATAGTACCATCAGTACTGCTTTCATCATCATCATCATTATCATTATCATTATTATTACCATTATTATTACTATTATTATTATTATCATTATTATTATTATTATTATTATTATTATTTTTTATTATTATCATTGTTATTATTATTATTATTATTATCATCATTATTGCTAATCATTCCTATTAATATTTTCATTATCATTACTATTATTACTGTTATTATCATTTTGTTACTATTATTACTATTATTATCTCTATTATTATTATCGTTATCTCTATTACTATTATCAATCTTATTTCAACCATGTTTATTATCTTTATCGTTATTGTTATTATTGTTAATTGTAAAACTATTATTATTATTGTTATTATTATTATTATTATTCATACCATTATCATTATCATTACTATTATTATCATGCATGCAACAGC
>NW_020872541.1:720597-723097 GCF_003789085.1 Penaeus vannamei
TGTACGCATGGTGTAAAGACCAATTCTGAAGATAGTCACACCTACTAAAATAAATGATAAAAATGACAAAGAGGATAGTATTGCATAAGATGAAGGCTGAGGAAGTCCTATTCAGTGGTGATCTCTTTTGGAATGTTCGAACGTGCATTGTCATATTCTGTCCATGTTCTCATACGGATTATCACCCTAATATCTGGGAACTAGAAAGTCTATTTATTCCGTCATCGGTGCCAACTTGAATTCTGGAAATTAGAACGAGATGCTCTAACCAAGCAAACCTTAACCTAAATCCCGAAATTTAGATTTTATTCGCATGGTATGAAAAAATGAGTGATAAATTGAGGGCAATCTCAATTCTTTTCAAATGCCAAGTACCCATCAAGAACTCTTGAACTACGGTCACGAGTTTTTGAAATACGCAAGGAAGCGATTCTTACTTGCTACCATAATAATATATGAATAACATATACACTATATATGTGTGTATGTGTATGCACGAGCTTGTGCATATATATAAAATAGCCCACGTAGACCCACATAAAATTACATACACAGTTGCTTAAACAGAATATTCATGTGTACACAAACTGTATATGAAAAATGAAGCAAACCATAGAAGCACCGTAGCAGCGTGAGCGTGGCGCTAGCAATCTGACCAGCAAGGTGCAGAGTGCAATACTATATGAATCTAATATCACAGCGCTCTGGGTTTCCTTACAAGTGCAAGTGACTTGGGGAAAATATTACTCTGTCAACCTACAGATTCCTGACAAGTGCTTGTTCTTTTATGCTGAATTGTTGGATATGACAACTCCCCTGTGAAAATGCATTTTGTCGTGCACATTAATGTTTATTATAATACGATGTAAGGTCATGGTATTGCAGACCGTAATACTGTTAAATTTTTATATGCAAGAAAAAAAAAATAATAATGAAAAAAAAAATAAATAATAAATAATAATAAAATAAATATGAATTAAAATAAATAAAATAAATAAAATAAACAAATTATATATATATATATATATATATATATATATATATATATATATATACATATATATATATATAATAATTATTATTATAATATATTAAAGTGAATCCAGAAAGTGGTGTTCATGACCTGCTTTAAACAGCAAGAAACGGGAAAATGATAAAAGGGAATATATATATACATCTCGTATCATCCTCCAATAAACAGGACAAGGTAGCATCTCCGTGACAATTTCCTCGGATTTTTAAAAGGAGAACATACAATTAGATTCACGGAAACCTCATATGGGGTTTCCATTTTGAAAACAGAAATAAGATGAAAAGGATATTGTGAACTCGTTATGATTTTCATATGGTTTTCATCTTTTGTAGAATTGGTTCAGAAATCTTTTTTGAGTGTGATGTGATGATGATAATAATAACTGTAATAATAACGATAATGATGAAAATGATGATAATGATGATGAGGATGATGATGATACTAATACTAATACTAATGCTAATAATAAAACTAATAATAACGATACTACTGCTATTACTATAATAACTGTAATAACAAATATAATAATTGTAATAATGATAACGATTGTATTAATGATGATGATGACGGTAATAGTAGTAGTAGTAGGAATAATGATAATATAATAATAATAATAATAATAATAATAATAATAATAATAATAATAATAATAATAATAATGATGATGATACAATATTAATAATGATAATGATGATGTTTATACTAATGATGATGATAATGACAATAATAATGATAATAACAATAATTATAATATTATCAATACTACTACTACTACTACTACTGCTACTACTACTACTACTAATAATAATAATAATGGTAATAGTAATAATGGAAGTGATAATTATATTAACGATGATAACAATGATGATGGTATTTATTATGATATTGCTAATTTTGAAAAATGAGAAAAAATAATCTTAGTGAAAATGATAATAATTATGATGATACTGATAATGGTAATGGCATTGCTATTATCATTATTATTATTATTATTGAAAAATAATAAAAATAAAAAGAATGATGACATTGTTGCCATCATTATTAATAGAATAATGATGATAATGATTGTAGTAATGTTGATGAAGATGAAGATGGAAATGATAGTAGGTATAGGAACTGTTATCATAATGATAACAGAATGATAATAATGATGGTAGTAGGTATAGGAACAATAACAATCATCATTATCATTATCATCATAATGATAACAGTGATAAATGATAATAATGATGGTAATAATAAAAAATAATGCTGATAATAGTAATAATAATGATAATAATGATAATAATAATATAATGATAATCATGATAATAATAATA
This sequence comes from Penaeus vannamei, assembly GCF_003789085.1. Lineage (NCBI taxonomy): Eukaryota > Metazoa > Arthropoda > Malacostraca > Decapoda > Penaeidae > Penaeus > Penaeus vannamei. The sequence continues at coordinate 722,950 of NW_020872541.1, forward strand.
ATAATAATAATAAACAACAACAACAACAACAACAACAACAACAAACAACAACAACAACAACAACAACAACAATAATAATGATAATAATAATAATATTGATGATAATAATAATAATAGTAATAATACTAACAGTGATAGAATTGATAAC
>NW_020872541.1:730597-735597 GCF_003789085.1 Penaeus vannamei
ACAGCGGGTTTGGTGAATTTTTCATAAAAAATCAAGAGATTTCGAAAGTCTTTTACGCTTGTGCAAAGACCACAAACTTATATTAGATACAATTAAGTGTGAAAAGTGTGGCGCAGATTGCCGGACAGATTTGAACAAAAAACTTTTTCGGTGTGACAAATCATGGAAAATACTTAATAGGCGTGTCAGGTGCCAATTTCAAAAGTCCATTTTCAAGACCACTTGGTTTGAAAATAGCAAACTCGACATAGAAACTAATTTCTTTTTCGTTAATTTATATCTATTTTTTTCTTACGAACTAGTAAGAAATGAATTAGGTCTCTCTAAGAAAACTATATGTGACGGGCGAGCTTTTGTCGAGAAGTGTGCATCTCCTGGTGTTTGCGTAATACCTCGGAAAAGATTGGTGGTCCTCAAAAAATTGTTGAAATCGATGAGAGCAAATTTGGAAAGCGGAAATACAATGTTGGCCGTTTAATAGAAGGACAGTGGATGTTTGGCGTCGTTTGCCGTCAAACAAAATAATTTTTCCTTGTCCCAGTGCCTTCGAGAGACGCAGAAACGCTCCTCGATTTTTTTTAAAGAAAAAATAGAGCCGGGAACCACTATAATAAGTGATTGTTGGAAGGCATATAAATGTCTTCAACATGAAGGATTCAAACACCTTACAGTGAACCACTCGCTTAATTTCGTGGACCCTGTTACAGCCGCTCACACAAACACCATTGAAAGGAGGTGGAGAGAGGCAAAGGCGAAAAATCCCTCGCTACGCAGGAGGAAATACCACTTCATAGGCTAGGAAGATTTTGGGTTTTTACGGCCCTCAGCTAATTAAGTATGGCGATCGGCTAAGGAAACATGGCGATCGGCTAGGGAAGTACAGCGATCGGCTAGGGAAGCACAGCGATCGGCTAGCATCGATCGCTAGGGAAGCACATCGGCTAGGGATCGGCTAGGAAGCACAGCGTCGGCTATCGGGGAAACATGCGATCGGCTAGGGAAGCACAGCGATCGGCTAGGAAAGCACATCGGCTAGGGAAGCACAGCGATCGGGAAGCACAGCGATCGGCTAGGGAAGCACAGCGATCGGCTAGGGAAAGCACAGCGATCGGCTAAGGGGGCCACGGCGATCGGCTAGGGAAGCACAGCGATAGGAAGCACAGCGATCGGCTAGGAAGCACAGCGATCGGCTAGGGAAGCACGCGATCGGCTAGGGAAGCACAGCGATCGGCTAAGGATACGATCGCTAGGAAGCACAGCGATCGGCTAGGGAAGCACAGCGATCGGCTAGGGAAGCACAGCGATCGGCTAGGGAAGCACAGCGATCGGCTAGGAAGCACAGCGATCGCTAGGGAAGCACGGCGATCGGCTAAAAAGCGCTAGGGAACGCAGCGATCGCTAGGGAAGCACAATCGAAGGGAAGCACGGCGATCGGCTAGGGAAGCACAGCGATCGGCTAGGGAAGCACGCGATTAGGAAGCACAGCGATCGGCTCGGCTAGGAAGCACGCGATCGCTACACGGCGATCGGCTAGGGAAAGCACGGCGGCTAAGGAACACGGCGATCGGCTAGGAAGCACAGGGCTAGGAAACACGGCGATCGCTAGGAAGCACGATCGGCGGAAACAGGCGAATCGGCTAGGGAAGCACAGCGATCGGCTAAGGGCGACGGCGGGAAGCACGGCGATCGGCTAGGGAAAGCAACAGCGATCGGCTAGGAAGCACAGCGATCGGCTAGGGAAGCACGGCGATCGGCTAGGGAAGCACGATCGGCTAGGGGGCTAGGGAAGCACGGCGATCGCTAGGGAAACACGATCGGCTAGGAAGCTCGGAAGCACGCGATCGGCTAGGAAGCACAGCGATCGGCTAGGGAAGCACGGCGATCGGCTAGGAAAGCACGGCTTAGGGAAGCACGGCGATCGGCTAGGGAAGCACGGCGATCGGCTAGGAAGCACGGCGATCGGCTAGGAATCGGCTAGGAAGCACGGCGATCGGCTAGGAAGCACGTTAGGGAAGCACGGCGATCGGCTAGGGAAGCACGCGATCGGCTAGGGAAGCACGGCGATCGGCTAGAAGCACGGCGATCGGCTAGGAAGCTCGGCTAGGAAGCACGCGAGGTAGGGAAGCACGCGATCGGCTGGGGATAGCGATCGGCTAGGAAGCACGGCGATCGGCTTATCAGCTAGAAGCACGATCGCTAGGAAGCAGCGATCGCTAGGAAGCACGCGACCGGCTAGGAAGCACACGATCGGCTAGAAGCACAGCGATCGCTAGGAAGCAGCGATCGGCTAGGGAAGCACAGCGATCGGCTAGGAAGGGGCGATCGGCTAGGAAGCACAGATAGGGAAACACAGCGATCGGCTAGGGAAGCACAGCGATCGGCTAGGAAACGGGCGATCGGCTTAGGAAGCACAGCGATCGCTAGGGAAGCACAGGCGATCGCTAGGGAAGCACAGCGATCGGCTAAGGAAACATCGATCGGCTAGGAAGCACGGCGATCGGCTAGGGAAGCACAGCGACCGGCTAGGGAAGCACGATCGGCTAGTGATCGGCTAGGGAAGCACGGCGATCGGCTAGGAAGCACAGCGACGGCTAGGGAAGCGATCGCTAGGAAGCACGGCGATCGCTAGGGAAGCACGCGATCGCTAGGGAAGCACAGCGATCGGCTAGGGAAGCACAGGGCTAGGGAAACAGCGATCGGCTAGGAAGCACAGCGATCGGCTAGGAAACACGATCGGCTAGGAAAGCACAGCGATCGGCTAGGAAGCACAGCGATCGGCTAGGAAGCACAGCACGAGGAAGCACGCGATCGGCTAGGGAAAGCACAGGCGATCTAGGGAAGCACAGCATCGGCTAGAAAACATAGCGACCGGCTAGGAACCACGGCGATCGCTAGGGAAGCACAGCGACTAGGGGATCGCGCTAGGGCACAGCACGGCTACATGGCGATCGGCTAGGGAAGCACAGCGACCGGCTAGGGAAGCACAGCGATCGGCTAGGAAGCACAGCGATCGCTACATGGCGATCAGCTAGGGAAGCACGGCGATCGGCTAAAGGGCACAGCACCGCTAGGGAAACAATGGCATCGGCTAGGGAACACAGGCGATCGGCTAGGGAAAAGGCACAGAACAGCTACACGGCGATCGCTAGGGAAGCACGGCGATCGCTAGGAAGCACAGCGATCGCTAGAAAGCACAGCGATCGGCTAGGGAAGCCACGGCGATCGCTAGGGAAAACACGCGATCGGCTATCGGCTAGGGGGGCGATCGGCTAACGGAAACAGCGATCGGCAGGGAGCGATCGGCTAGGGAACACGGCGATCGGCTAGGGAACCACGGCGATCGGCTAGGGAAGCACAAGCGATCGCTAGGAAGCACGCGACCGCTAGGAAGCACAGCGATCGCTAGGGAAGCACAGCGATCGGCTAGGGAAGCAGGCGATCAGCTAGGGAAGCACAGCGATCGGCTAGGCGATCGGCTAGGAAGCACGGCGATCGGCTAGGCTAGGCTAGGGAAGCACGGCGATCGGCTAGGGAAGCACAGCGATCGGCTAGGAAACACGGATCGGTAGGGAAGCACGGCGATCGCTAGGAAGCACGCGAAGGGAAGCGGCGATCGGCCTAGGAAGCACGAGCAGGCGATCGGCTAGGGAAGCACAGCGATCGGCTAGGGAAGCACAGCGATCGGCTAGGAAGCATCGGCTAGGGGCAAGGGAAGCACGGCGATCGCTAGGGAAGCACAGCGAGGCTAGGGCGAATCGCTAGGGAAGCGATCGCTAGGGAAGCACGGCGATCGGCTAGAACACGCGATAGGCTAGGAAGCACATGATCGGCTAGGGAAGCACGCGATCGGCTAGGGAAGCGACTAGGGAAGCACAGCGATCGGCTGGGGAAAGCACAGCGATCGGCTAGGAAGCACATCGATAGGCTAGGGAAGCACAGCGATAGGCTAAGGAAGCACGCGATCGGCTAGGAAGCACAGCGATCGGCTAGGAAGCACAGCGATCGCTAGGAAGCACAGCGATCGGCTAGGGAACCACAGCGATCGCTAGGGAAGCACAGCGATCGGCTAGGGAAGCACAGCCGATCGGCTAGGAAGCACGGCGATCGGCTAGGGAAGCACAGCGATCGGAAGCAACAGCGATCGGCTAGGCACAGCGATCGGCTAGGGAAGCATCGCTAGGATCGGCTAGGAAGCACAGCGATCGGCTAAGGAAGCACAGCGATCGCTAGGGAAGCACAGCGATCGGCTAGGAAGCACAGGTAGGGAAGCACAGCGATCGGCTAGGAAGCACAGCGATCGGCTAGGAACTAGGAAGCACGGCGATCGGCTAGGAAGCACAGCGATCGGCTAGGAAGCACGGCTAGGGAAGCACGCGCGAAGGGAAGCACGGCGATCGGCTAGGGAAGCACAGCGATCGGCTAGGGAAGCACGCGCGCTAGGAAGCACAGCGACCGGCTAGGAAGCACAGCGACCGGCTAGGGAAGCACAGCGACCGGCTAGGAAGCACAGCGAACGCGCTAGGAAGCACAGCGACCGGCTAGGAAAGCACAGCGACCGGCTAGGAAGCACGGCGACCGGAGGGAAGCACAGCGACCGGCTAGGAAGCACAGCGACCGGCTAGGAAGCACAGCGACGCTAGGGAAGCACAGCGACCGGCTAGGGAAAGCACAGCGCACGGCTTAGGGAAGCACAGCGACCGGCTAGGAAGCACAGCGACCGCTAGGGAAGCACAGCGACCGGCTAGGGAAGCACAGCGACCGGCTAGGGCGCGATCGGCTAAGAAGCACAGCGATAGGGAAGCACAGCGACCGGCTAGGAAGGACAGCACCGGCTAGGGAAGCACAGCGATCGGCTAAGGAAGCACGCGATCGGCTAGGGAGCAGATCGGCTAGGAAGCACAGCGATCGGCTAGGGAAGCACGGCTAGAAGCACGAAAGGAAGCACGCGATCGGCTAGGAAGCACGCGCGGTAGGGAAAGCACGCGATCGGCTAGGGAAGC
>NW_020872541.1:768097-772372 GCF_003789085.1 Penaeus vannamei
ATTCTTACTAATGTTGATAGTATTTTGAGCGCTAGAATAGAATGTGATATTGAATATAACTTGTATTAATTATTGGATGAATAATTGATATAATAATTGCCAATATTTTCGTTCATCTGAAGTCCCAAAGTAAAAAAATTATTTGCTTTAATTGCTAAACTTACGTTGCACTTATCTACGCCTATCCTAAACCTCTGTCAACTTCCATACCTTCTACTCCCTCACCCTTCCCTCTCCTATTCCCTCACCCCTCCGTCTCCCTCACCCTTTCTCCTTCTCACTCCCTTTTACGCTTCCCCTTCTACTCCCTCACCCTTCCCCTTTCCCACACCCTCATCCTTCCCCTTCCCATTCCCCCTTCCCCTTACCACTCCCTACCCCTTCCCCCATATCCCATTACACTCCCATTCCTTCATTCTTCCCACTTCCTACTCCTTCACCCTTCCCCCTTCTCACTCCCTCACCCTTCCCTCTTCCTATTCCCTCACCCCTCCATCTCCCTCACCCTTCCTCCTCTCACTCCCTCACCCCTCCCACTCCCTCACGCTTCCCCTCCTACTCCTCACCCTTTCCCCTTCCCATTCCCCCCTTCCCTTACCAACTCCCTTCCCCTTCCCCCAATTCCCATTACACTTCCATTCCTTCACTCTTCCCACTTCCTACTCTCTCACCCTTCCCCCTTCCCACTCCCTCATCCTTTCTATCCCCTCTCCCTTCCTATCCCCTCATCCGTACCCTCTCCAACCTCCCACCATCGTCAGCAATGTGTCTGACCTTTATCACCTTCCCCTGCTACGTGTCCAGCATATGAGTGAGTCGTTCTGCGGGAGTCGTATGTGGTCGAGGATGGTTTTGTTTTTGTCGCCAAGGTGTGCAAGATGGCGGCAGAGGCAGACGTGGGGCGATGGCGAAGATGTTTGACAAGACTCTTCAAGGAGGGAGAGGATGGGAAGACAGGGAGATGTTCGCGAGAGGCTGTGGGATTGTTGTTCTCCCTCTCTCTCTCTTGTCTGTCTGTCTGTCTCTCTCTCTCTCTCTGTCTGTTTGTCTGTCTCTCTATCCTTTCTCTCTCATCCCTCTCTCTCTCTCTCTCTCTCTCTCTCTCTCTCTCTCTCTCTCTCTCTCTCTCTCTCTCCTTCTCTTTTTCTTTATCCATTATCTATCTAAGTAACTGTCTGTCTACCTATCTATCCATGTATCTATCTTTCTCTCTCTCTCTCTCTCTCTCTCTCTCTCTCTCTCTCTCTCTCTCTCTCTCTCTCTCTCTCTCTCTCTCTCTCTCTCTCACTCTCTCTCTCTCTCTCTCTCTCTTCCGTATCTATCTAAGTAACTGTCTGTCTACCTATCTATCCATATATCTATCTGTTTATCTTTCTTTCTCTGTCTGTCTGTCTGTCTGTCTCTCTCTCTCTCTCTCCCCCCCTCTCTCTCTCTCTCTCTCTTAATTCTTAGATTTAAGTGTTACATGAGGATGAAATAATTTTATCTTGTATTTTCTCATTACTGGTTCTTTGAAGGGAATATTATTAACATGCCAAGTGGCATGGTTTTAAAATTTGACGCTTGATATATTCTTTTTTTATCTTACCTCAGTTCTCCTTCCAAGAAAGCGCGGAAAGGATTGCTGTAAAAAGAGAGAGATTTTTTTTCTAGCTGTCACTTATTATTAAAGTGAAATATGGAAATACCATTATAATAACAAATGATCACATAACTAGTTTATACGCGCATCCCCACATTAGAAAAAAAATAGAGTAATAATAAAAAACATTAGCAAAAAACATGATGGATGGTGAGCAGCCTAAAAAGTCCATCGTAAAGAATAATGGTGAGAGAGAGAAAAAAATATATAAATAAAAGAAGAACAATGCGCTACATGTTCTTTGCGGCGGTCAGGCCCAGCCGGAGATAAATCACTCGTCCAGAGCCCTTGACTACGTTACGATCGCGTATTCGAACACTTCCAGATGGCTTTGAGCGTATTTCTAATCGATCTTCCCTTCTCGTTGGCAACCCTGAGCTGTCGGATGAATGATGACGTCACGTAACCTCGAATGGGATAATGAAGTGAGGTCGCAATTTTTACACCTCGAGGCTTTGTTTTTCTGAAAGGTCTCCTGCCGTTCCTTTCGTTCGTGTTAGAGGCTTCGGGGCTTCCAGGTTTCCTTTTAAGACGAGCGAATGTAAAAAAAAAAGGGGGAATCATTTATTAGCTGGTCTGCGTTTGATCTTTAACAAATTGTGCACTTATCTTCTTAAGCCCAGAGCAAAGTGCAGCGTGAATCATTTGTATTATTCACGGGCTGGAGAGCAAAAATGTAGTTGCGATTTAAAATGTATTAATCTTATATGTAAAACTTGCTGATTACCTGTGCAACGGAAGCATTGACGCAGTATTACTCAATTTGTGAAATATATATATATATATATATATATATATATATATATATATATATATATATATATATATATATATATATATATATATATATATATAATATATATATATATATATATATATATATATATATATATATATATTATATATATATACATATATGCGTGCACGAGTGTATTTGTCTATGTATATATATATATATTATATATATATATATATATATATATATATATATATATATATATATATATATATATATATATATATATAATATATATATATATATATATATATATATATATATATATATATATATGTATATATACATATATGTATATATATATCTATATATATATATATATATATATATATATATATATGTATATATATTCATTTACACACGCGTGCGTGCACGAGTGTATTTGTATAATATAATATAATATATATATATATATATATATATATATATATATATATATATATATATATATATATATATATATATATATATATATATATATATATATATATATATATATATATATAATATATATATATATATATATATATATAATATATATATATATATATATATATATATATATATATATATATATATATATATGTGTGTGTGTGTGTGTGTGTGTGTGTGTGTGTGTGTGTGTGTGTGTGTGTGTCTGTGTGTGTGTGTGTGTGTGTGTGTACGGTAATAGACCAGCGTAAAGAACAATATATTGTAAAAAGCTGTAAAATATCATCGAAAATACTAGATCCTTCGCCTCCTAAAATAGGACCTTCTTGGGGATATGTATGAGGTTCTTTATCATCTCAATATTGAAAGTAATAAGTTATTCATTCCTGAAATCAGCGTCATGATCTGCGGATCGCATGATATCGGAGAATGAACGGGAGAGATTCGATATTGTAAAAAAAAAAGGGGGGTGCTGAGGATGAAGTCTGATATTTCAATATGGGATAGAAAAAAATATATATTTACTGTGCATATTAAGTTAGTCTGTCTGTCCGTCTCTCTGTCCCTCTTTTCTCTCTCTCTCTCTTTCCTTCCTCCCTCTCTCTCTCTCTCTCCTTTTTCTCTCTCCTCTCTGTTCTCTCTCTTCTCTTTCTCCTCTGCTCTCTCTCTCTCTCTTTCTCTATGTATGTGTGTGTGGATGAGTGCGTTTAAGTGTGCTAACATCTAACTTATATGCATAAGAACATCATCAGACTGCTGCTGACAAGACACCACTCCTACATGCCGCACACATGTTCTTCTCCACGACTCGACGAGGCATCACATTTCACATTCTCTTCGGGTGCCAATGTAGTTTTCCAATTTGAGTGAAGATGCATCCGATCCTCTACCGGGTCCCCTCTTCGCTGGAAATGTTCATCGGTCGTCATTTTCCATAATTCCGTCAACACTTGTCCTCAAATACAGGGTGGAGAGCCTTCCGACAGAGGTACTGACCTTGTTGCATTAGGGAAAGGAGTCTTCTAAGGGAAAATAGGGTCTTAGTGTTTAAAGGTGTGATTATTAAAAGCGGTTGGAAGATAGACAGACGGATAGAGAGTGGAGAGAATAGAAGAAGGAAAGAGGAGAGAGAGAAGAGAGAGAGAGAGAGAGAGAGAGAGAGAGAGAGAGAGAGAGAGAGAGAGAGAGAGAGAGAGAGAGAGAGAGAGAGAGAGAGAGAGAGAGAGAGAGAGAGAGAGTAGAAGGGGAGAAAGAGAGAAGGAGGAAGGGAGGGAGTAAGAAAGAAAGAAAAACGAAAGAGAGAGAGAGAATAGGAAGAGAGGAGGGATGAGGGAGTGAGATAGGAAGAAAGAGATAGAAAACCTACATGTAGAAGCTTTTAGCGTCATTACCGTAGTTTGAGGGA
>NW_020872541.1:772472-789972 GCF_003789085.1 Penaeus vannamei
TGCCCTACCCCTTGTCCATATGGGCCCATAGGGATAGACCGTTTTCCATTTCTCTTACCAGCATAAATTGGACTCACAATATCCAGTAATGAAGATTTTGTACCCTTATTAGGGGCATTCACCAAGCAGCATATCTAAATTTACCGTCTCTGGTTTCCCAAACCAGGCCTCTCCTTTGGTCACGGCTCCGAACGCTGCTACTACCACCCTCTACATTCTGAAGCACCCAGATCATTATTCAACCTTCAGAATATTCACAAACCCTGCAGTCTTCATTGTCTCCCGTATTACAGCTCATTCTTATTGTCGTCCTCCCCACAGTATTGAAACACTCCACTCCATAGAACTCCCCTTCTTCTTCCTGCCCTCGTCCTACTGCTTCCACCTGTAAAACCTTTTGAGTACTCTAGCCCAGCTAATTGTGATCGATACTTAGTGGTTCTCCCTACAGCCCCTTGCTCTGACAATACCCTCCCTTTCCAACCATGTCTCCATAAACAAGTTGCTAGTTCCCTTTCGCGGCCGTTCCGATCGTCCACACCTTGTAATAGTTACATCGAAGTCCCAAGCTCGTACATTGTGACTGACCTCACTGGCAAATCTATTCCTACCTCATCTCATTCTTCCCTTAATATTTGTACTGTAACGGTTTCCATCTCCCTGCTTTCCTGTTTTTATTATTGACATTGATTTCAGTATGTACAGTGCCAAGAAATATATTTAAACAAAATAAAAATGGTTCAATTTTATTCTTTTTCCAGGCATGGGTTGTGGGACGGTCCTTTATCCAGAGGGAGCTGCACAGACTGCTGCAACCATGCTGGCCTTGAGTGACCATGTCATTTGGTCCAAAATCCGTGCAAAACAACTGAATCTTTGGGTCACTCTCAAAAAGGCTGATAAGGAGATTTGTCAGACAAATCAAGCCGCAGCGTAACTTTCATTCTTCCGCTACAAAAAAGGTTCCAATTACTCTCCTGTTGCAAAAAAACAAATGTAATAGGGTTTATACTCCAATGACAATTATATATGTTATATAGACGAAGTTTTTCTCTTATCCTTGTATGTACAAGACTAGTACACCTGGTTCACAAAATCTAAAATTTATAAACTTGAAACCTGATAATACTAAATTATCAACATCAAACTTAAAAAAAAAATATGTATATTATGTAGTGCCTTTCCAATGAAATTGCAGGAATTTTCCTCACATTCATAAATGTGAACATGAATATAAGAAAAGGACTGTACATGAATTGATATGGACGATAAGCACTCAACCACTTCCAAGAATATTTTAATGAAAGTCTGAAGTTGACAATTTTACCTTTTAGCTAATTACCTTTTATGCAAAGTGAATGCTAAGGTTGCTCCTCCTCCATACTATAATTTATGATGCTAACTCTTACTTGTATAGAACAGGTAAATATTCGTTCTTGAAGTATTGCACTATTCTCAATTATCCTACTAACCATCTTCACCATGGTTTAAGTGATACATTGGGTGCTTGTAGAGTCAAAAACATATTTTTGAGAACCATTTTGATAACTACTCATTTTTTAATGGCTCTTTTACCTGTGTCCAAGTCATTTAATTTTTCTGAAAGCTGGTCCCAACCATACATTATTAAGAAGACTGGTAAAAGAATACAAAACAGAATTCCTTGAAGACTGAATGTATTAAATGTGGGTTACCTTTTAATTATAAAACAGCAATTAGATTGGTTTATCACTGTTTATTGTTACAGAAGCACATCCTTAGTCTGAGTAAAATCAGTAAACATAACCTCTGAAGAGAGAGAGGGTGAAATTAGATAACTGCACTCTGAAATCATCAAATAAATACCTACGCTCACATTTTTTTCATGTTGCAAAAAAGAAATAAAAGGAAAACAGAACAGAAGGTTACATGTCCAAGAAGGCAGGCATGTACAAAAAATCACTATGCATAGCAATTACGCACATCAACTGAAGACAATGTCAAAAGAAATTATTGCAAAATAAATTTTAAAATCTAGTAACATGTTTTGTCAGAAAGTGACAAAAGGCACACTCTAATAACTCTGAGAATATAAACATCTCCAGACTTACTTGCTACTATCTACATCAACAGAGTGACTGCTCTTAACAATGAGCAATCTTTAAACCAGTTCACAGCACTGAACTGTCACATTGAGAAAACATTAGCAGAGCTTGTAGTTTTCTTTACAGTTTTGACATATTCCAATTCTATCAGTTGCAAGAAACTGCATATAACACATCATATAATGGCCTATCAAAAGAAAATATTGTCAAATAGAATTTATCCATAAAAAATACTTCAAATCAGCTATAATGAAACAACAACGATTCCTCTCAATAATTCAATCCACAGAAAATAAGATTACTCTAAATGCCTGTTATAAAACAACATGAAGAATGAAAAAAATATATATAATTGACTCCTTTAGATATTTTCATCTATGAAACACTTTTCTAACTACAAGCTATTACTTGCATTGCCACAAATTTTTCAAACACATGAAACAATCCATATTGTTCTGGAGTTCCCGAAGTACATTACAGTATTTTTGCACTAATATTCTCCAGTAAATTCTCTTCAAGTATCTCAAAATGTTCTTGAAGGTCTCCGGTTAGATTCTGAGGCAGAGCTCGTAGGCTTCTCTTCTTTAGGTGGTGAACCCCCATCTTTGTTTGACTGCGAGGCTGGAGGATCCTGGAGAGAGAGAGATGGGAAAAAGGTCTTTTGGTTGCTTAGAAAAAAAAAGGTAAGAGGGTCTAAAAAATACTCATAAAATAATTACAAACACTTGCAGCAATAAATAAAATAAACAATTTATTTGTGTATCTAAATCTATGTTAAGAAGCCTAACCTGCACAAATTTATCCAATTCAGCACTGTTACAATCATATGTACAATAAAACTGCTATACAATGAGACAAGAAATATTAGAGATCAGTGCAACATAACTCATCATCATTATTGCCACATTGCTATACAATCTGAACTGCTTATTGGCTCTCAGGTTATTCCTACAAACATAATTACAACTGGCCCACTAAACCCACAGCACCATGCTAAACGACATGTTGGGGTATGCATGGAGTCAGCCTGCTCTATGCTCTTGGCTGTAGCAGAAACTATTGTTTATGTAATGAAGCAACCAAGAAGCTTTAATACTCCTTTTAAGGGCCTCAGACACAGCAGCTAAGCAAGCACACAAAGGCTTAGCTCACTCAAGTGAGGGGTAGTCTACGATGACATGATAGGACCTAACTTATGGGTTAACTAGAAAGCTACATTATACATTCATTCTGAGCAAGACAGTTGCTAATATCTTTCCCCCTTCTATACCAGGCTATTATTTATATGCACAGGAGCACATACTCTCTCTGGAGAAACAATCTGTTGAAACAGATAATCACTTGGACCTTGACAATGGGATTCAAAGTTGTCCATTTTTCCTGTTAATTTTCCCTGTTCAGAATATAAGTTATAAAAAAAAAAAAAATCTAGTGACTACCGAAAACTGAATCAACAGGGAGTTTCTATTCTTAAATAAGGCAAGAGCAGCCAATGATTCTCTAAAAATGATGGCTCTAATGAAATCTTTCCAAATAACTTAAACTACCTGCATTTACAAGTATGTTAATTTTGAATTTGTCATATACTGATTTCCCATTCTAACACTCACCTGGAACAATGAATAAGCATCAATCTTGGGTCAATAATACAGGCTGTGCAGGTAGGAGCTCATCTATGTGAGACTTACTACATAATAGTAACATAACAGTAAGCATTTTAACCAGCATATACATAGCAGACTAAAAACTATCCACTATACAAAATCATGTAATAAAATTTGTAAAAACATTCCTTATTGCCAAATCCTAATTTACCAAAGTTAACTGCAACTCGTAATAAACAAAATTAACACAGAAATTTGTATATAATATGTTATTGAAAATAATCTAGTGTAATATGCATGGTCAGCTAACAGCTCACTTCAAAAAAAGTATTTCTATGCTACAGCAACATAACTCGCAAAAAGTAATAACCATCTTCAAATAACCCTTAAAATAAACAAAACAAAAAAACATACCTTTTCCTTATCAGCTTCTTTTGGGTCTCTGAGCAGTTTCTGAGCTGGCTTTCTAATAACACGTGGCTTCAGTGCTAGGCGATTAACATGGCTTACATTCTTGGGTTTCTTGATGACCCTGCGAATTGTAGCTGTGCTTCCAGGCTTGCTATTGCCGGTTTCTCCCTCATCACCTTCATCATTGTTCTCACCATCTGCCCGATTACTACTACTGTCCTTGTTAGATCTATTGGTTGTTTTGCTCCCTCCAGGTGCACTGCGTGGGCCTCTTTTTGCCGTCAATCTTCTATATTCTATTGGGGAAAAAAAAGTCAAGAGAAACAAAGGTGAGGAAAGGGACTTTCAACTGCATAAACCTCATTAAAATGAAGCAATTACTGTTTCTGTTCAAGAGATCTGGAGCAATGATTATGAAAATCAGGTTTGAGAACTGCAGAGATTATCAACTGAGTTTGTGCAACCAGAACTTTGGCGCATGGTGAAGAATATTCAGGCTGTTTTAAAAGAAATATGCATTCATTCTATTGTACCTAATATTCTGACTGAATTTTTTGTTATGCTGTTCCTAGGACAAGAAGAGTATATGCTGCAATCCCTAGTGTGATCTTTGCAAGTCGAGTCATAGGAGTGCTACCTAACCACACAAAAAACAGCCCACTGGTTGACAACAGCACTTCATGTTACTGAGAAACACATGGATGAGAATCCTGCACGGGTGTATATCTGATTAGAAAAACTGAACTGATACGAAAGGAATATTGCTTGACTAGAGGTATCAGTTCACCACACACCTAGGCAATCAAAAATGTGGTCAGCTTCCTTGGCTTATAAGCCTGGGATCAATGCTAGTCCTATCTCCAACCAGCCAAGCCATGAAACAGGAATGCATGGCAGCTAACGTCTCCTGCAAGATAAGGCTCTACCCTATTCTCAGAGTTAATAATGAACTCTTGAACTACAGCACACTTTGCATATGAAAGCATCCATCAGTGCTACACTGCCTATAAGACTCTCAATGATTTGCTACGACAGACCACTACACTTTCGTAAACCTTGCAATCATAAGGGAGTTCCAATTACTGCTAACAAGAATGGAGTTGATCTCTGTGGCTGCATTCCCTGCATCCCTATCAAGTCCAGTGATGCAAGTTGAAATGCTGACACCAGAATGTAACCCTTTATTTCTAGGACCCCACAAAGTCTCTAGAAACTCGAGCGGAATTTTTTTTTTCTTTTTGGTTCTTAGATGTGACCTGGTTATACAAAGTCAAATCAATTATTATACTCAATTAGGTTATCACAAACAGGTGCTATAACCTTAGCAAGAGACCACAAGGGATAAGTAAATAAAATTTCTAAGTTGAAAAATATTTACCATTATCTAAGGGGGGGGGGGGAGAGAAGCACTGAAAAATATAACAAATGAACAGATAAATCAGTAAATAAATAATCACACGAACTTACTCTTTAGAATCCTATTTTTCTTTATGGGCAAGGGTCGCCTTCTGGCCTTTCCTCCCCCCAGTCGTTTCTTAGGATCACCTAGCCTTGACCTCTTCACCACTGATGACCTTTCACTTGATCTTGCAGGTCGCTTGGCCAGGAGGCGTGACCTACTTGGGGACAGTGGCCGTTTACTTCCCTCTGACTTCCGAGATTCAATCCAGAGCCTGAGATCATCAGGTCGTCTGAAACAGAAGCTCTAAATTAGATATGTGTAGAGCAGTCGCATATAATTCATATATCTATATCTATCAATATCTATATCTATCTGCATCTTTTTATATCTATCTATATCTATTTATCTATTTACATGTATGTCTGTTATCTTTCTATATACATGTCTATTCATCTATCTATATCTCTATTATCTATCTATATCATGCCTATTATCTATCTATATCCTATTATCTATCTTATCTCTATATATCTATGTATCTACTATTTATCTATAAAATTTGTCAAAAGCCAAACTGTAATTACCTGCTTCTCTTTTTATCTCTTGGGGAAGTTGCTCTTCGTGAAACTCTAGCCCTTAAAACTGGGCTCCTCCTTGTGCTAGCAGGGGACGGCCCAAGCCTATCTTCTATTCGTCTACTTCGGTCACGTTCTCTGCTGCTTTCTCGTCTTCTGTCCTTTGACAGTTCCTGGCGAGCACTGCGACTTGGAGGAGTGCGTGACCGTCTATCACTGCGACCTCTGTCTTTCTCTTGATTTTGACTACTTCCTGAGTGATTGTTATCCTTTGTCCAACTCCTAACATCGCTGCTGCTTCTACAGTCGGAGTTCCTTTCCACAGCTCTCCCTCGCTTCACAGAATCCGAGTCATGGGTTCTCTCTCTTGAGCTAACCCTTCTTTCTGGTTCTTTTCTCCTCTCTCTTTCGCCTGCTCTGCTTCTTTCACTTCCTCTTCTATCAGACAATGGTCTGCTCTCTCTAACGGGACTTCTCGCTGTACTTGAAATTCTTCCTTTACTCTCATATCTGGGAAGGGGGGGAATATATGATTAAATGAAACAAGTGAGTGAGAGAAAAAGAAAATCCCTCAACAAAAATTTATTACAGATAGCATTACTTATGAATAATCACCTGTCATCAATACAAGAAGAGTACAGTACAAGGCACCTGTCTTTTGAGCGGTCATAGCTTCTTTCTCTGCTCCTACAATGTGTGGAAAGATAAGGACTATGGGTGAGGGTGGTCTCCTTGCAGGCGGTGATGGCGGCCGTCGCGGAGGGGTTGTGCTGGGAAGTGGCGACAGGGATCGGTAGCGGCTCTGGCCTGTTGACGGCAATGGAGGGCTCCGTCTTCCACCTGACCAATACCCTAAGCATAGTGGATTAGTTAGAAAAGGTATTTATGTATAATCAACAATAATGGACATAATGAAGAGGTGAACTAAGGTCCACCAAAGGAAGCAAAGTACACATTTTCTTTAAATTCCAATTCTGAATCCTTTTTAGTTATATTGATCTACGCTTTGGCACTTCCACACCGAAAGCTTTCTTATAATTCCTTTACCAGAATCTGCATCCAGTTCCTACTTTGAGAGGATTAAACTAACCAATCCTTTGATAATATTAACCAAGAGCAAATCCAAATTATAATCCTCCATACAGTCTAGTCTTGCTTCAAATGTAGGCCAACAGAATTTGTTTTCTGGCATACTTAAATTCAAATACAACTCCTAACTACACTGCTGATACTGTGATCAGAATTCCTTTCCAAGCTCTTCCTTGCTTCACAGAATCAACCACAGATTCTCTCTCTCAGAAAAATTGGACAAATCTTCCATACGCCTGCTACTCACTTCGAGGGCTAGTTGTTGAGTATCTTGAGTACTCTCTTGATGAAACGGGCTGCGGGGATGGGGGTGTGGGTGGTCGACCGTGAGGAGACACTTGACCTAGGTTTCGAGGGTACTGACCTGGGGGACCATACACCACACTATCCCCAATAACATACCTAGAAAATCAGTATCATTTTAGAATGTTTTCTAACATGTTTGGGTATCTATCTACATCTACAGCAAGAGAATGTGAAAGCTTGCTTATCTCACTTATAAGTTGCTTTTCATATTTTATATGCTTCTTAATATGTTACCACAATCTTTCAAGGAAAACACCTTTCTGGATAGTATTGAAATCTACTTTTAAAGCTAAACTGCAAACACTTTATTTAATCTTCTCATTTCTATTTCAGAATATTAAAATAAAATAACCTCTGTTGTACTGAACTTACCTATCGAGATACTGTCTATCTGGAGACCTTGGTGGTGGAGAGTACCTGTCGTAACCATCATAGCTTCCTCCGACACCACCACTGAGAGGTGACCTGCAATACATTTTCCCAATATTTATGGTTATTACAAAAAAGTTCTAATCTACTCAAAGTCACTGCTAATGACTCCTCATAAAATTTGAAGAAATTCTTGCATACTTCTATATACTACAATTACAATAACTGCAAATGCTATATAATTTGACAATTTATAGTTTTTTTTTCTTTTTTATCAATTGACTTTATAGACACTGACTACAGCCAAGAATTCTATTCTGATCCCACTAGATATGGGGTTAATCGCAAACAAGTAAACCTTTTCAAAGTTATCATATATAAAATCTCTAGAAAGTTCATGTTTCCTTTCAGTACTTAGCTTCTCCTAACCTTAAGGTCCTAATGGGGCTGTAGTCTCGATACAGCTGCCGATCCTCTTCTGGATAGAGTCTGCTTCTTGTTCCTCCACCTATTTTATGGTCATAGGACAGGCTGCTCCCGCCAGCAGCCTTGTCACTTGCGTAACTCCCACCACCTCTGTGCTTGTCCCCACCATAACTACTGTCACCTCTGCTGTGCTTGTCCCCTCCGTATCCGATGCCCAGTTTGTCCGTCCCGTAGCTTGTTAGGCTTCCTCTTCCTCCATACTTATCCCCACTGTAACTTCCAGCACCCAAAGACTTCTCTGCACCATAACCACCAGCTCTGTGCCTATCACCCCCATAGCTGTCATATGAGTTATAATTGTCATATGAACTCCCCGACCCACCATAGTACGCATCACTCTCATGCTTGGGATATCTACTTGTTTTCTCCGGATAGCTATCATAATCATTTGTGAATTTGCTACTTCTACATTTGCTACTATACTGCTGACTACTGGTTTCTATTCGACACTTTTCTGGGTAACGTCCTTTTTCTGAATATCTCTGGGTGTATAGAGATTTCTCTCCATATCTTTCACTAGAGTAACTTACATCTCTAGATTTGTAAATATCACCATATATGTCATTTTTGCTAATTAGCTTATTTGGCACCTTATCATTAATCTTTCTCACGTCATTTCCTTTATATTTGTCATCCGAGTAAGGCTTGGGCTGGTAAGATGTCTTATACTCTTTATCGTATTTATCGTAAGTATCATCGTAACTCTTGGGCTTGGAGGAGGAGGAGGACGTGGAGGCTGAGGCTGAGGGGCCACGGACAGAGGCCTTACGGGGTCCTGGGGGAGCACCAGGAGGCGTACAGGGCCGGCTGTATCTTTCAGACATCCTGGAGTGGAGGCTTACCTAAGTGGCTGAAAGAGATAACTGTTATAGATCGAAGAATATCTGTAATTCCTTCTTGAAACTCCCTGAAACAATTCCCAAACTCCATTCAACCAAGAGAAGGGAAGAAAATATGAAGAACATTCATGAAAAGGGGCAAATCTGATTCAAAGTGGCACACAGGAGGTCAAGGAAAGTGTAATCATACATTGTAGAAATGCTGAGAAGAGTCAAAAGGCACATCAGTAACAAAAAAATCAGGAGAAGTGGGAGACATTGCAGAGATGCTACAAAGAGACAAAAGAAGGCACATCAATAATAATGCAAGTTTAGAAGGAGTCATACTATACTACAAACAGATCTAAGTATGATGAGAGATTAACAAGAACACAATCATGTTTAGAAGTTATGTAATGGAAATTTTCAAAGGTAAATACCACTTCAATCATTGTAAGGCACTTGGCCACATTCTATGCATTGGTTTCCATAATGCATTACCATTTTATAAGGGATTACTGAGATTAACTTTAAAAGCCGTCTTACCATCAACTACATAATATTCACAATTATTTCCCCAGCAAATCCACTATCAATCCTTTCTGACCTTAGTCGACGAGCAGGAGGAAGAACCCTTCTCGATTATGTGAATCGTGAGAAAATTACCTCTTTATGAATCAACCTATAGTGTATAAACAATTGAAAATGGGGGGGGGGGGACTACAACAACAACAATGAAAACCAGATGAACCAAAAACAAAGAATGGCCTGTGGAATGAAAGCACACTTTTCTCAGCAAAGGACAAATGGCTTCATTACTGTCCTTTAATTTTTTCGGGAACTTATCCAAAGCCTCATATCTCGGCAAGACCATGAAACAGATGACTTCCATAATATAAAAAGAAGACTTGCCTACAAACACTGGAAGTAACAAGCCATGCATTAGGTAAATTAAGCTTTAGGAGAAATCTGCAAAACAGAATACTAGGGGAGAGTGAGAAAGCTACTGTTGCAGTTCATGGACATTATATATATATATATATTATATATATATATATAAATTCAGCTAACAAGCAAAGAAAGAAAGAAGGGAATAGAGGAAGAATGGAGGGAGAGGGAGGAGGGAGAGGGAGAGGAGAGAGGGGAGAGAGGGAGAGGGAGAGGAGGGAGAGAGAGAGAGGGAGAGAGAGAGGAGAGAGAGAGAGAGAGAGAGAGAGAGAGAGAGAGAGAGAGAGAGAGAGAGAGAGAGAGAGAGAGGGAGAGAGAGGAGAGAGAGGAGAGAGGAGAGGGAGAGGGAGAGGAGAGGAGAGAGGAGAGAGAGGGAGAGAGGAGAGAGAGGAGAGAGAGAGAGGGAGAGAGAGGGAGAGAGAGAGAATGTAATTACTTTGGAATAAAAAAGCATCAGGGGAAGAAATTAAAAAGAGTTGAGAACAAAGTCATACCCAATAAAGACAATGCGTGGCTATAAACAAAACATACCTAAACACAAGAAAATATAGAACAAGACTCATTAAGAGATGAGAACATTTGTAACTTTTACATATGTACACTTACTTTTGTTCCATGTATAAGGTTATTTCAAGGATCCTGCATACTTCTAACAAAAACCATATTCCATGCTGATACTCAAAAAAATATTTTACAGCAGATAAGGCACTTTGCCAGCATAACCTTTTAAAAATAACTAATTTTCTATTCACATTTCTATATCTGTTAGTGGCATCTGTCAATCACTATATTATAAATTTTATAATGCAAACAATAAAGCCATCACATGCACATACTGTCAGTAATATTTGTTGATTTTCTATCCTTTACAGAGAGAGGTCATGAGTGTTGAATACTTTATAAGGCACGACATGTCTCTCACGTTTCAATCTTCAGAAATGCAGAGACTAATTGAAATGTGTCAACCTTCTAAACCTGTCTGGTTGATGACCAATATCATTCGTAACATCTAAGCATTTAGTAAGTGGATGTTGGTCCACTTATGCCATCACAATTGCAAGTTGTCAATGGAGCAGTAATTGTTTACTATATCAAATAGAATTTACATATATAATCTAATCTAACATTAAACATAGTGATAATAAGAAGATACCTCTAACCATTATTAATATATGTAAATGATCCTTTCCATCTACTCAAAGTAGAAAACTGGAGAATTAATTTTGTTACATTTAATGTCTTACTGCTCCTTTTGCTTTTGTGGATAAAACATTCTAACCCAATCCTTAAATGCATTTTTAGCAAAGCTGAACTATTCCTAAGTTTCAAAGTAAACAAGAACAAATCAAATAATTGATCTCCCTGTCTACCTATATCTATAAAAATGTAATACCCTCCACTAACAAAATGGTATGCTGCAATGCCTGCAAAATAATCATACTTAACACCAGGTACCTATAGAATCTTGCTCTACATTTTACATAAAAGCCTTAATTTTTGTTTCATTTATCAAAAGAATTAGGGTTGGTTTTGCATTATATGCCCCACATATAATCTTGTTTACTCAGCATGGTTCAAAAGATTTTGAGTTATAAACTTAGTTAGCTAATTAACCAATATGAAAAACATTTGCATGCTTACCTCAGTTTGGCAGAATCTTTAGAATATTAATGCTGACCACGAAGAAGCAATCTCCTGCCCAAGTTGGAGACTGATTCCTTTACATCCTGAAAGTGTGTGGCAGAGCTCAGGTCTTGACACACATTAGTGAGGGAGCAGAGCTCATGCCACTCTGAAAGGAACAGGTGTTGCATCAGAACTGGGCCAGTTGGGAATGCAGTCTGGTTGGAGGGTGACGGTCTGTCTTGGATTCAAGCTTCAGAAATCTGGGATCTCTCTCAATGCAACACTGCCTCAGGGGGTCAGGCTGGGCTGGATGGTGTGCTGCCGAAGAGGAGCCCGGATACCCCCGGCTCACAGACCCAGACACCTGAGGCACTTATCCTTTTGTAGCACCTGTTAAGGGCATCAGAAAGTGCACTGAACTTTACCAGCTGGCGTCAGATGCTGGGAGCAGTTGCAGGTAGGGCAACATATCACTAAGTGTGGACCAAATTAGCAATCACCACTCACCATCACTTCACACATCACACTAAAGAGGAATACAAAATACACACTTTCTTTCGAATGAATGGCATTTTACTTTCATATAATATACCAAAAATCACTCCACCGAACTTTCCTCTTCTTAGCAGACGAATATAAAAACACAAAATATATAATACAATAACACTGAACATTGCTTGCTGTGCACCTGCCACCAACAGATTTCCTGCTGTGAGACTCAGGAAGAGAACAGAGGTCAACTAAATAAACAGAACAACTACAAGGAGAGATAAAATAGAAAAAGCTGAAAATAGGGTTAACAAAATTACTCTTCACAAAACACTCAACAAACCTTTTTTTTTTATTTAATTATCAAAGTAAAAAAAGAGCTCTTAAATTTGGCTCACAAAATGGAGCAAGGGGAAAAAGTCAAAGCAAAATCTGGCCTCTAACAATACAATTGAAAAAAATATATAATCAAAATAACAATAATAATAATAATAATAAAAAAAACTTGTCAGGGGATCTTCATACCTCTCCTACCTTCAGCCTAGCTCTACAATATAATAATTCAAAAAATAAAACTGTATAGAAAAAAAATAAACTAATAAAACTATCAAGTATCCTTGTACGTGCTATTCTCCAATCTGTTCTAAATATGTGGTAGCAAAGTGTCAATCCTGCCTGAGCGAGGGTTTCAAATGTAGTCTTATTCATCCTATGGTTCAAATGGTACATCCCCTAACACCCCCCCTAATCTTAACTATCAATCAAACAGACCTTACATGGTCTGTTGAACCGATCTCATTGCTTTCCTTGTCTTTTTTTTCCAGAAAACATGTAAATTAATCTTTTACATAAGAAAATCTAAACCTTTTTTGTTTTGTTTTTTGTTTTTCTTACTGCCCCATGCCTAATTACCGTACTTTAATTGTTTGTAAGGCTCTCTACCAACAGGCCAAATTCCTAAAATGCTAATTTTGCACCAAACTAATGTTCAATATCTGTCAAGTGTTGAACTGTAGCCCTCCACAATTCAAACACAAACACACACACACACAATAAATGTGTAATGTAATGACATGTTTTCATGTTTAAGTTCACAGTGGCAAGATTAGATCTTTATGTTTCCTTTGAAAAAATGTAAATCATCACAGTGCAAATAATAATAATTTAATCTATGTAATGGATGTGTTTCCACATCTAAAATCTGCATCTAATATTCTGTAACATGAATAATCCTGACTCCAATTAGTGTTCCCTCATTATCTCATGTAAAGCTGATGGCTGCATCTGCATGGGATATCTCTTTTATATAGCAATATATAAGAGACAATCTTCCAAAATATTATATACATTGGCAGAAAATGGTGCTAAATGATAAAAGGAAAAAAATATAAAACCTCAATATAATTCTTACATCTATCAAATACAATAGTTTCACACAAATCCGAGGGAACATTTCTAAACTTGCCACTTTTGGGGGTGTTGTGAGCATGAATCTCATTATGAATTACTTCATTCACAGCATGCAAGTGCATGAGAGACAGAAACAAGATCAAGAAGAAAGGAGGGATAGAGGGGAGAAGAGGGAGGGAGAGAGAGGGTGAGGTGGAAGCGAAGGTGGAGTGGGGGGGGGGAGGTGGATGTGAAGGAGTGGGGGAGGTGGAGGTGAGGAAGGAGGGAGAGGGGAGGGGGAGAAGGAGGAAGGGAGGGGAGAAGGAGGGAGGAGAGGGGGAGAGAGGGGAGAGGAGAGGGAGAGGGAGAAGGGAGAGGAGAGGAGAGAAGAGGGAGAGGGAGAGGGGGAGGAGGGAGGGGAAAGGGGAGAAGGAGGAGAGAGGGAGAGGGAGGAGGAGGAGAGGGAGGGGGGGAGGAGGAGGGGAGAGGAGAGAGGGAGAGGGAGGGAGAGGGGAGAAGGAGGGAGAGGGAGAGGGGGAGCGAGGAGAGGGGGAAGAGGAAGGGGAGGGGGAGGGAGAAGGGGGAGAGGGAGAGGAAGGCGAGGGAGAGAAGGGGAGGTGAGGGAGGGGAGGGGAGGGGAGAAGGAGAGAGAGAGGGGAGGGGGAGGAGGGGAGGAGGGAGGGGGAGGAGGGAGAGGGAGGGGGAGAAGGAGAGGAGGGGAAGGGGTGGGAGAGGGGGGAGGGAGAGAGAGGGAGGGAATAGGAAACTCAAGGATCAAGCAAGTCCAAAAGTGTGCAGACAACTAGGTGTGTAGTGATGTAATGTGACATGGTTGTAAAATGTTGTACAGTGCTAAATCCTATCATCTGGATGATGTTATGGTCTTGCCATGAAAAATCTGGATCAAGGGCCTGGTGACGCAAACATGCTGTCATCGGGCAAAATGGCCGTGGGCTGGGTGACATGAACTTGCCATCATGAGCGAAGGCCAGGGTGATGGAAAAGACTCGCCACGAGTGCACAAACCTCTTGGAGTGTGCACTCAAAAAAGGCTAAAAAAGTTTACACAAAATAACTTTGCAAAGAAGACGCACAGTCTTGTCACCACTCATGGGTATTTGTGAGCGCCCGGCCTGTTGGCTACTTACATAACCCACTGCCCGTATTTTTGGTACCATGATTTCCATGATGCAACCAGATCCAACTGGTTAATACCAGTGTATTTATAAAACACACATGCATGTGCATGTATAAAGAGGTATAGTTGTATATTTTTGCAATTGCGTTAATAGGGGCATATAGGTAATGTAGTCTATACTTATGAACTACATCTTAGTTTTATCATCTGGCATGTAATTCAAACAATTCAATGCCCCAGATCTTAAAAACTGTCCATATATACATATATACACTAATTCTGTGTGTGAGCGTGTGTGCGTGTGAGTGTGAGTGTGAGTGTGTGTGTATCAAAGACATATTGAAGTTCAACCTTTTAAATTCTTGAACCATAATAATCTAATTACATGTCCCCTGAACTGATGGCCTTATTCCTTACTACAAAAAAATAATTTACTACATAATGGTTCATAAGAAAGTAAGGGTGCAGCATCAAAAAGAAATACTACTAAATAAACAAACTAAAAATTAACAGCCAAATAATAACTCAGAATAAAATCAATAACTTATTTTCAAAATAGAAGAAGAAACGTGAAAAAAAAAAGAAGCAGACAAAGATTATTCGAGTCTAGCGACAAAGATGATGGACGGCCTGTTGGAGAGGTCACCGCTTCTAATTATCACTGACGATAAATCCTGACAGTGCTCTACACAGCTAAACATGCCTACAACACTCACTTTCTGGTTTTCTGGATCCCAAAGGTTACAACTCTTTGGGCAGATCATTTTTTTTTCTACAACGTGAGCAATTCAGACCAACTGCAAAAGCAGGCGTGGCAAATTAATATATTTTACAGGCTTTGGCAAAGAAACTTGGATCACAGCAGATGAATAATCACTTACACCTGAAGCTCAGATGGGGTACCTCTTGCAGTTGTTGACGAGAGCCACCGCTCAGTACTGCCTAAAATCGCATTGCATCCGAGATGATCAGCGGCAACATGTTTCTTGAGTGCAAGCCAAATCAGGTACATCCTACATGTCTTCCAGCTTTCTCCACCCTCTTTATCATAACCATGGAACAATGAAGCACTATACAGTTATTGTTACTGTATCATGCTGGGTTTCAACTTTCCAAAGGT
This sequence comes from Penaeus vannamei, assembly GCF_003789085.1. Taxonomy (NCBI): domain Eukaryota; kingdom Metazoa; phylum Arthropoda; class Malacostraca; order Decapoda; family Penaeidae; genus Penaeus; species Penaeus vannamei. The sequence continues at coordinate 788,327 of NW_020872541.1, forward strand.
ATTTCTAGATCTTGCTCAATCTAAAATACCTTTTTTTAGAATTCCTGAGCATTTCTTCCCCGCCACAACAGGAAAAACATGTGAAGTGGCAGTAGATGTGACAATGCTTAGCTACTTCCCATACCATAACACAGGCCAGGTTTTCTTAGAGCCACAAGTGGTATGAAAAGCATCAGAATTCAGTAGAAAGTTTTAATTCATTCACTATTACCATGGTCTTCATGAACATTTCATCTAAGTGCAGTACCAAACTTCAGTCATTTGGCATCCTGGAAGCATGTAGGACAATGTGGACACCTGAGTGCAGGACTTGTGATGCATTAAACTTGGTCAGCAATGCTCAGGTGTTGTTGTCTTTATCTGCACGGGAAAGGGGCAATAGGACCTAACAGATCCAATGCCTCGTAGTACTTCACTGTGCAATGTTTGTTTTCTTTTGTCTATCTTGACTCTATAAACAATTGAATTCTTGATAAAAAGACAACTTTCATTAAGTCTTCACTTCGAAATTTTAATTAAAATCTGATCAGCTGAGACTAGTTAAGTTCACTCTTTCCTTGATGGTAGTTGTAGCTCCCGATACTTGAAGATTCTGATTACCTTCAGTCATCACAGCATGAAGACGAAGATGGTCACACCTGTAGGCTAATATGGTCTACCCAACATACAGGCCAGGCAGCCTGCCAAGTCTGAAGGCAGAGACAGTTGGGAGACCATACTGATGGTCCAGGACTGGAGAACAAGGTGATCTGTCAAGCCTGGAGGCCTAAGCAATCTGCTAAGCCTAGAGACCAAGGAGAAATGACAAGCTTGGAGTCCAAGATGATCTGCTAACCCTGGAGAACAATGATCTGCCACGCTGCACTGCCAAGCCTGGAGGCCAAGTGGATCTGCCAAGCCTAGGTGCTGAGGAAATGCACCATACTTGGGAGCAGCCGTCTCCTGGTGAACCAAGATGTGAAGCCATTGGCAGTAAGGGGAAGGTTGTGGTGTAGGATGCAGGTGGCTGGATCTCTCTCCCCATGTAGCCCTGAGATGCTGTGTTCCCTGAGAGAAGTTGGTGAGAAGAGGGCCGTGTTTGGGATGAGCTGGGAAGATAGTAGGCCATGTATCAGGTAACCCAAGTGAGCCCCAAGCCAGGCAACCACCCTAGGTTCCACCACCTCAGGTGTCCCTTCAGGCACACAGCTATGGGGGGTAACACTTGCCACACCACTGTGGGGCCAACCCTTCCCTGCCGTCCTTGACGGCTGACAGGCTTTGGGGGCACAGCCACATCATATAAGATGGGCAATTGGGCATGGCTGGCCACATGGCAACCTCCTGGGAATAGAATAGTTAATTAATCTTGTGAACATGCCTTTAATTCCAGACAAAATAAAGCCCTTTTCAGCCATGGTAAACGAAATGTCACCTTTTGAATATATATATACATATAATGAATACTATATATGCATATATATATATATTATATATATATGTAGAGATAATCAAATTTCATCAAAGAATATTATATACAAATAAAAGTAAACGCGCGACTTTTTCCCGATACAAAAATAAAATGTAATTGACAACAAAACAACTGAAGCACAGTCTTGCTAGCCTTCCATTCAACTACATTTATTCTCCATATCTAAGAGGACCAT
>NW_020872541.1:804972-817472 GCF_003789085.1 Penaeus vannamei
AAAGAGGTGATTTTAATGCAATTCTTCAAGAGTGAATATATTTATTACAACAATGAGTCTATTGCTTTGGTGTGCTTCTAGTTTGTTCATTGTTTTTACACAACGGATTCTTTTCCTGACTGTTCATTTGTTCCTTCTGAAAAATCTTTGCTCATAAAACTCTTGCATGAATCATCTTTATAAATCATACCAGAGCTTCAATTTGACAAAAATAAATATCAAACCTTTGTGTTAAACTTTCCTCTAATACTAAACACCAATGTAATTACACTTACATGCACTTATCAATATTACAGTCTGAGATAAACTAGATGACTGGAAGGTATTAAGTGGAAAAATGGTAAATTGATCAGCTAACAACTGTTGTGTCAACTTTTGCATACAATCAGGAATAAAAAATTAGTGAGTAATGCCACTGCAGTTAAGCAGTATTATCCATGCTGCTCTTTGCAATTAACCACTGATATAGGCAATACAGTGTAGAGGAAATGTCACCAGCTATGTATCTAGTAATTCAGCAAGTATTTTGATTTTCTTGTATACTGTGACTTAATAGCTCAATGCATTTTACAAGGAGTCAGTCTCAGTCTCTTTCTCTCTGTCTTTTACAATTTATATAAATATATGACAAATGAGTTATATATTGCATGCTTTACTTATTATATATACATTGGTGTTCTTTCTCGGATGTAGGCGATAATGAAGGTTCCCAAAAATAAAATTTTCCAACTCAATCACAGACTTTAATAAACTTCATACAAATAGTAACCTCATTTTCTGAGTAGTTTTGTATGCCCTTTGGAACATGCACAAATAATTTTACATATTCTAAAATTGCAAAATATATGAATACATTAAATGCTAGCTTTTTACCTAGGCAGCTCCAAATGCAAGCTGTTACAGTATTCAAGACAACTTTTTAGTGCATGTTAAAAATTTGGATGAACCTTTGTCTTGTTATAATGCATAAACACGAATTACCGTACCTGAAGAAATTGCCAAAAGGGTTAATTTAAGGATATCAAGGTTAAGCTTCCATTTTGGCAAACTGCACCAGGGTATCAAAATATTAAGAAACAGTGAGAATATCACAGATTTGTGATTTGAATTTATTGTTAATTTATAAATACAGTTTTGAATCTTACTTTTTTATTTTTTAATGTTTTTTTTATTATTTTTATTTATTTTTTGCTGATTCTTATAACATAAGTTAACACCTATTAGGTAACAAAAGACTCTATTACTAAACACCCAGTGACTGTTTCTTGTTCTTGATACACTCAACAATGGTTTCCAGTTTCCATTATGTCCAACCTCTTTTGCTCGTCTCGATGCACCCTCTTCCAATATCTAAATTACCGTTAATCGTCGAATGTTCCATTTACCCCTAGGACATATGCTCATGTTTGACCTAGCAATTTTCAGTTACAATATTTTTTTTTTTCAGTATTTTCAGTATCAGTAACATAAAAAAATAAAAAATGATTCAGTCTGTTATCAAAATTTACAGATAATAAATGACGTTTTCAAATCTATGAACTGGTATATGGATTATAATAATGACAGCCAGTATGAATTGCATAATCTGACAATATGAATTGATAGAGTTCTTATTGTTGTCAAAATTATTAATTCAATATATGCACAGCAAGGAATGCATGATTCTACCTAATATCTTGGCATGTAATTGCTATGGAACTAGAAAACTGTATACTGCAAAAAAAAAAAAAGCATTTCACCTTATTATTTACATTTTTGACTAAAATATAAACTTTGGTATATTTGGAAGCCAAACTTGATCCTTCTCAATACGGACTTCAGTATCCTGTGCATGCAGTAATGAAAATTGTTGCCCTAATGAAACCCTATTCAATGGCAATTAATTAGACCCACAATGTATTATGAAATCAACAGAATTATACAATTAATAAATGCATATTTCACCATTTGCGAATATTTCAGAAAAAAAAAGTCTTTCAAAGCCTCTATATGACTCAATAAAATTATCAGATGGACTCCTTGGTCATGCCAACAATTTCCTAGAGGAGACCATAGACGACAGAAATAATAATTGTCCTGCACAACCACTCTGCAGAGTTTAAATTGAAAACACTATCCCATAAAAGAGAAACATTGTGAATGAGATGCATAAACTCTGACATCAATGCATCCAACATTCCCACATTACTCTACAATATACAGCATAAAATGGATTGCACAAGGTAATTGGTCTGATTTCCAAGGCATATCTTGAGTAGTGAAGTCTGTTAGTTCAGTAAGTGATCAACATATTGACTCTGTCTATACTTAAAGCTTCTTTTTAAACCTAACTATTCAAACACTCGGGTTTGACCATATCACACTTCCTAATTCAGTCTTTACAAGCTCATGGACCGTCTCTCTCATGTTAAAGAGGTCTAAACATTCAGTGAGTATTAAGCCAAGACCTATTTCATATACCTACAATAAAGTCTGTGAACTAACAAGTCTGGGAGAACCAACCAGTGGTATAAAATTTTCCCTAACTTAACCTTTGATATTTTAAATTAACTACTTACTCCTACTCGTAATAAGGAAGATACACTATGGTTTCTACAAAATGGTAATCTTTTGTATAAACTTGTTCTTGTGCTATCTTGAACACAATATCTGTGTACTCTAAAAACTCTCATGCAAGTTTTTCTTGAACTTCAGATGATATACAATACAATCATAAAATATATATCTGAATTTCCTCCATCACTACTTTCAAACACTATAGTTTCTGTCATTGCTAATAAGCAATAATATACAGTTTACTTCACTCTTATGAATGACAGTTTCTTTATCACTACTCAAGAATGATGTGGTCTTCAGCCCAAAAATAGCAAGTCACCGGGACTAGTTGCACATTAATTTGGACATACAATAAACAACACTATTATCCATTTGGAACGATTAAATTATGATTTATACATCACATAGAGTAAAAGGGTTTAAGGTCGTTCTGGTGCTCCTCCAGCCAGCAGAATATGTGTAGCACTCTTCTGTGGATTGACGAAATCATTATTTTCTACTGTTGGCAAATATAGAAGGAAAGGAAAACCGATTGAGTAAGAATATACTGAAAAAAAAAAAAAAAAAACATAACATCAGTTAACAATAAAATCAAACAAACTAAACATATCAGTAAACAATAAAAGTATACTAACCATAACTTTTTAACTATTGCCCTCAGCTGATGGCTTAGTCGGAGTAGAAGGCGTGATGTCCATTGTCTTGCACACCCAGCCAGCTATATCAACATTTTCTCTTTCTGCACGCTTTATCCATTCATGATTCTGCAAGTCATCAGTGAAGGATGTATATATGGAACAAAATTAGTTTACAACATTTATAAATATAGCTTTCTTGGGAGTCATTATCAAATCAAAATGAACAAAGCTGTCATGTACAAAAGAGAAACACGATACCTGCAAAGTGGTAAGATCTGCTCTCTCATTGGGGCTCTTTTTAAGGCATCGATCGACCAAGTCTACGAATTCTGGAGAAAATACTCCAGGTGGCAGACGCGGAGGCGGTTCGTTCACAATGTAGTCCAGCAGCTCGAATATTGCCATCGGTCGTGGTTCTCCTGGCAGTCCAGCTAGACAGTATAAGGTAATAGAATAGATTTATAGTTTGCAACAATATTAACTGAAGGGTAGACCAATAATCATTCATAAAAGATATGTAACTACACTATTACAATTACATATACAACCTAATTAAAGTACATAATTTCAGGTAAAACACGGTAATAAGATTAAAAAAGATCAGAACAATTCTGACCTTCCTTAACTTTATAAACCTCTCCGTTACTTCTCACAATCCAATACCCACACTTTGCTATCCAAAGACTATCTTCACAAGTGCAATACAAAAAGTCTTCAAAACACCTGTTACCATCTACATTGTATGCACCTATAAAACCCACCATTACGTCCCACTTACGGGTCTTCGGGGAAACCAGTTACCGCAACTTACCCGACCTCGGTGACCTTGAAGTTGGAGACGGACTCACTCCCTCGACCTTCTGTCCAAAGATTTTCTGTAGAGTGGCAGGGTCTGGTGGCGGGATGGGATACATTCCAATAGCCATTTCTACAAGAGACAACCCTAAACTCCAAATATCGCTGGCAACGGAGTAGTGGTCACCGTTTAATCGTTCTGGCTGACAAAAGGAAAGGTTTAAAGTGCTTAAAACATGTAAATAAGGAAGAAAGTATCTTTAGTATATATTTAAATATAACCACTTGCACATGGAAAATCACATGTATAGCACTTCTCATGCAACTTACCGACATATAGCTTCTAGTTCCCACAAAGGTGTTGGCCATACTATCAATAAGTTGTCCTGACACACCAAAGTCACAAATCTTAATCTCCCCACGGGAATTGACCAAAATATTGGAGGGCTTTACGTCTCTATGGATTATCTGGTGTTTTTCTCGAAGATATGCTAAACCCTTAAGGACCTGGTAATGGAGAAGTTTACATTATTTCTGTACAGCACTGCCAAAATATCTCCTGCAGATAATTCAGGTTTACATATTTGGTCTACACTCTTATACATTAGTATGCTAACTTTATTAAACAATCATTGTGGAATATGTTAATTCTACATAACATATAATTAAATATGATTAGGTTCAGTGTGAACACATTATAACTAATGAATGAACACTTACATTGGATGCAACAACAGTCACGTTTTAACTTACTGTTGAACATATTTTCCCTAAGATTGGCTCTGGGATGCGTATAGCTTTCTTCAAGCACAGATCAAGTGACCCACCATCCATATACTCCATACAAATTGAAATTTCACCTTCACTGAAAGAGTAAATAAATTCACATAAATTAGGGCAAAATGTATACTCCAATGTATTCTCTTAACACACTGCAGTTTCCTAATACTTTTAATAATGATCATTATAATCTCAATAACACAATGTAATTGTTTTCCTGGATAAATAGTAAGCAAGAGTGGATGAGCATCAATCAAAAAACAGAATAAAGTCTTTTCTATTTCCTCTATGTTTTGAACTATAAAAAGTCTGTTGCTGATATGACAAAAAACACTCAAACATGTAAATGAAATTAAGCTACAAAGAAAACACGGGAATTGTTACTACATTCCATAATGCTGTTCGTATTTTACAACTAATGCTGGATGCAGGCTAGCTTGGTAGGAGTAGGCTCAGAGACCATATCAAGAATCAAGTAGTGTGACAGCAACTAACAAAATTAAAGACTAAAATCATTTAACAACAAGTAAATAGGTTTCATTACTTCATTCTCTTTATAACGTTAATTTTTGCCGGATTACTTACCTGTAAAATGCTCCATAGAACCCAACAATAAATGGAGAGTTACACTCATGAAGTACTTTCAATTCACGAATTATCTGGTTTCTAACAGCTGGCTTCACTTCTAAATGTATAAGCTGAAAAATAAAAGCTAGGATTTGAATCTAAATATTTCTACCTTTACAGAACAGTTCAGTATCAACTTCAGCATTACAAAGGGGGAAATAAAAGATTACTGCACATCATAAAATAATCAATATTTGCTCTAATCACTGATTCAAAGAGGAAGGAAATAAAGAGATGAAAGGAAGAAAGAAGGAAAGAACACATCAAACCACACCCTACCTTACGAGCCATTGACAATCCTGTGGGTTTGTGCTTTTCTTTGTTGACTACGCCTCCGTTTCCAGCTCCAAGCTCACCAAGTTTCTCAAAATCATCTGCATTCAGTTCACCAATCTGACAAGAAATAGAGGAATGGCAGCTGTTTATTGCAGGCATAAAAATGAAAATAATACATAAAGCAAGGTAATACAAATAAAACAAGACATAAAGAGGCATCACTGAAATCACAGAATGCTATATCATGTTCAACAACAAAGAAAATAAGGTTGAGAATGTGTGTAACTATAATAAGCACAAAACTAAAGACAGCTGAGACAATTTATGGGGATAAAGGAAAATGCCTAAATGTCATCTTCAAACATGAGAAATATATACAATCCTGAAGAAATAAAGGTAACATAAAACTGATCTGCGCAATCAAGGTGTAAGTACAAAAACGAGCAGATGAGGACTTGAAAATGCTCAAAGAAAAAGAAATAACGAGGGAAGTCCATCAGTATACATGATGCCCTCAGCGTTTCTTTGGTTAACCAAATAAAGACAGCATTTAAGATAAAACACTGCTCTCCTTCTGAGGAACCAAGACAACGGCAGAGAGGTAGCTGACCTGCTGTTTCTGGACGAGGAATATTTCCATCCGTCTGCGTTGTGTGTCATCCATGTCCAGTTCTTGTATGCACTTTAGAAGGGATTCTAAGGACATATTTCCAAAGCTACCTGTAGCCCCAGTGCTGGCTTTCCTCTGAGGAGTGCTGTGGGTTACATCAATCTATTAATATGAATCCTACCACGGAGAAAGAAAGCTTATCATAAATAACGAAAGAGAATACCAAAAGAGGAACTGCAGTGCTTTGTTCATTAATACTGTAGAGTTGTAAGTAATATGCAAGAAATAGAAACTTATGAAACATTAACTTTTTTCATCTACATTAATTTTCACAAACTTATCAGGCTTCAAGAGAAAAATATCTTGAAGTTATACAATAATCATATCGTAAAAGTAGTCCCTGAAATAAAATTCTTTTATCAAAATAGACAATACATCAAATTGACACTGAAACAACCCTTATGGCAACCTTTTATCAGAAGATCTAAACAGAATGTCATCTTAGATTCAAATTATTTGATCTTGAAGAGTAAATATGTATTCAAATTCCCTTAAATTTTAAAGAGGAAGCTTTAATGAAGAGTCACTTATTTACCTCAACATGTGCACTAATCCTAATAATAGGTGGTCATTAGACCTGTTGGTTTACCTGGCACCCAACTGTTATTAATAGCTATCGTCTCAAAACAACTAATCACTTAAATAAACAAAATTCTATTTACTTCCTTTATACTCTCTGGTAGATCAATACTACTTGGGTAAACCAGTCTCTTTATAGGTTCTCCTGTAGCACCTATACTCTTTAGGAAAGCAATCATCTTTCTTGAACCCATTATTTTGCTTATTACTTTTATACTGTTGCAGCCTTACTGTGAAGGAAAAGATATCTAATGAAAAACAACTCCCTGCACTCTAGAAACACTGTTTTACTTCTCTGAGATGAACCTAATTGTGCATACAAACATAAAAACTGTAATGGTAATACAAATTGAAATCAACAATAGTGCCCCATCAAATAAAGCCTCTTTATGCAACAAATGTAGAAAAAAGTATGAATACCTTCACAACATAAGATATGTATTTGACAGATTTTAACTATATCCTTGTCAGAAATACAAACATATAATCAGTCAAATAAATCTCCGTAAACATATTCTGTCTTACTCATATTTTTTCTACACAACAAGATTATATTAATATCTACATCAAAGGTGTCAGAATCATCTACTACTTTCTTGCTAAATATTAAAAACTATAGATTTACTTCTGCATAATGCCAAGTAAAACATATCTAGCATCAAGTTGTCAAATCATCTGCTACAATTTTTTTCCATATGACTGAAATATGCTTGGATCCTATAGTATACACCTATAAGAAAGTTCATCAATTTTCCCTTTTTGCCAATCTAAGAAAGAATGAAAAAAGCAACATTTACATGAGTAACTGGGGGACTGACATGAATTAAATTCACAGGAAGTCTTGATAAAAAAGTAAATTATCTTCTACAACTGGACTTCCCATGTGCCAGCCTTCCTCAGAATCTTTAGTTTAAAATTGCTCTATGCAACACAATTCTAAAATCTTTAAAAAAAAAGAAATAGCAATTATCATAGACCAGACTAAATTTCTGACAACTAAAAGTACTTCAAAATTTGGAATAGACACAATAACAAACATCCCCTCATGCTTCCACACTCATTGTTGTCATCATACCTACAAGGATTAAACTGTGACCTTAAAACTGACATATTTAACTCCATGAAGTTATTTGAATGGCTGGATATCATGCAATACTAAGACCTGAGTATCAGACCTAAGTGTTATACCCAGAACTAAGTATCAGACCCAAGTAAATGGCCTGTAAAACCTAGGTATTAGAACCAAGCATAAGACCTGTCAAACCTAAAACACTAATAACTGTTTATCAAACTCCAAGTATTTCTAGAGAACACTTACAATATTGCATTAACAACATACTAAATCTTAATAAAAAAATGATATCCACCTTCTTAAAAGAAAGAAATACCTGTGTCTATAGAGTACATGTTCAAGTTAAAGTATATTAAAGACAGTCAACAGAGTGCATCCTGGCTGACATTAAAGATGAACAGATCACATTCACAGTCTCTCTTATGTTACAAGCTATACTCCTTCCAAACTTCAGATGAAAGAAGAGACATTGCAAAAAAAAATCAAACAAAACACAAAACGAGCAGAATAACATAATTTGCTTCTTTATAAAACTTACCAAGATAAGGAAATGCCACTTGGGAATGGCATTTCCTATATCTTGGTAAAGAAGAAATATTACCCTCAAACCACTTTTCCTACTGTACAAATGTTTCCAAACACTTGATTTTAGTGAAATGGGTTAATCAACTAAGACATTCAATCTCCAAAATTACTTTTTAATATCAAAGCAAACTTATATATATATATATATATATATATATATATATAATATATATATATATATATATATATAAATGAAAAAAAATCCAATTCTGTAAGTGCTATTTGCTAAATGTCAAAAACTGGTGAGATTTTCCCCCAATACTGTCTTACTATGAATGAGATGTATGTAATGTCCTCTAATATATCTGTTACTGTTTTGCAAGGTGTTTTCTTCCTTACACCCCTCTCCACACTTTACTATTATGCATCACAGGGATAACTTTTGGTATAATGTCTTTTTATTACTCAAACGTGTAAATACTTCATATCTATACTTTTGAGGACTTAAAAATATATATTTCATTGTTAAACATACATATACATATATATATATAATTATTATATTATATATATATATATATATATATATATATATATATATTTGATTTTGATTCTTTCTCTTTTGCATAGTTACATGAATGACAACTTCTTCAACTTTGCTTTTTGATTACACTTGTATCTGAGATATGAAATGAAATATACAAATTCTTATGTGAAATATCAAGCTTTTCAAAATACTAAATAATAAAATAATATCAAAGGACAGGTCATCTGAAGGGTTTTCCAGTTCTTAGGTAAACAAAAATCAAAAGGAATGAAAAATAAACAAATAAATAAATAAATAAATAAATAAACAAACAAGTAAAGAAGCAAATAACAAAACGAGATTTAATTAGCTAACTCCTCTATTGAACGAATTTTTCCATTCCTGTACAGCCGCCTCAAAAGGCTTCTCTACCCTCATTCTCTTAGACAGGCATTCTTACTGAACTGCCACACAAGAGTAGTGGGGAGTACATATCCAAGCCGTCGTAATAGTAGACATTCCCATTTTAACCCAACAATGATTAGGAAAATCGAAGGTACAACTAGGAGAGGAAGAGCATTCCTTAGTTAATACCACTCCTGAGTATCTGTCCAACTTGCACAATCCCGTGATTATCTGCCAGAATATGACATCACCTGTCATCAATAGGTAAACTGGGGAGTGATTTGGGCTGAGAACTTTTCTGAGATAACTGTACCTAAATACAAATGTCCATTTACTGAGACTTCAGATATGCATGCATACACAATCTCCAAAACATCATTTACAGCAAATATATACAACTGATTTGAAAAAAAAAAGTTTTCTTCAAGATATCTTATCTTTAATATTGATTTCCTGCCAGCTTTCCCTTATCACTGATTTCCTGTCAGCTCTCCTTTTATGAACCCTAGATAGCCTATTCTGAACTGTCTACATAGCTACAAACTATTTCATACATAGGAAACACAGACCAATCTTCTTTGTCAGTGTAAATCATCAAAAAAATATATTCTAAAATATCAACTTTCTGACCAGAGTTTTAACATAATGTTTCACATACAGACATACTCTCACTTATCCATACATTACTTTTTTCACCATGATTATGCTACCTTTAGAAGACAAGCAATCATACTTTTTAAGAAGAGGCAACCTCCATACCCTAATAAAAATATAGCCCTACTGAGAAACACTTATGAAAATATAATTGCTGGATAAATATGGGAGAAGTTTGGGAGAAATGATGTGGAAGGATATATAAATGGATTACAGTTCAACTGGATACAGTGTCTGGATAATACTCAGGGTATAAATCCATCATAGGAGAATATGTGATGTTAATCTGTAAGCCATTATCCTCATTTTGGGCAGATAAAATTCTAAACTACAAATTTAACAATTTTTACGATCAGGACCAAAAATTAACTGAAAGTATTCTTTTAGTAGATCTATTTAATAACAATAGCTTTCACAATACACAGCACATGAAGCTGATAGCTCAATGAAACCTTAACCATATGCTGATGGGGATGGTATTCTTGTACAGGACAAAAATTGCAGTGGTTACTACAAGAAAATAAGCAGACACAACACTAATGCCACAAAAAAAAAAAGATTGCAGAAAGCTGCTCTGGCCTAAGTTCATTCGGTGCTCCTGCGTTTCAGCTTTTATCTTGCCGTGCATACCAAGGTGAAGACAATGTTTCCCTGGTAGTGTTGGGGGACAGAGCCCTGCATCAACCCTCCCCCTAGGCAGTGCCCTTCATAGCAACTTATACTGATGAATAAATTTTTTGACATGGAGTTGGGTACTTAGTCTCAGGCGTGTGTCCATACTGTAAAGAATTACCCACACAAGTTCAGGATTGTACCTGGCCGCTTGAACGTGGCAGAGAAACGAGAACAAAGACAGAGGATCTCCTCCTTTTACTTGCAGCCTTTTCACTTTCAATTTAATCCAAGTTGCTTGTGAACTGATCGGGAATGGTTGGGATGGATGGGTATGGATCGTCGTGCATTCCCATTGGACATGACACCATTTAGAAAAAAGAATGAAGTGCTGCTTTCTAGCTTTAGCTTTTAAAATCTTAATGAGTCCCGATTGTATATATCTATATATACAAGAATAAAGCTGCAACCTCGTTAATGGTTAATGCTAGGTGATATTGCATTTCTGATTTCTTTTGGCCAAACAAAACTTCCAAGAAAAATATATGTATAAGTAAACCATCCCAATAAACACATTATCTATCGGTAAGGTGGACAGGGTCAGGAAACTACTCATAGCATCTTTATTTTCGTCTATTTTTCTATGAAACTCTGGCACGAGTTTAGTGAATGCTGTTAGAATGGCGGAGAAATTTCTCAAATGGTTCTATACTTTTTAAAAATTCACTGAAAAATCAAAAGCTCAATGATCCTCTCTGGCGACTAATATTAGATTGCCGCTTTCATTACTCTTTATTATTTCTATTTTACTTAGCATCAATACTTTACATTGATGCTTAACTTTAGATGGTTTTGTGTCAGCCATTACCCATTATTGAGTCAGGGAGGCAGCAGAGCCTATGAGTACAGTGGGGTGGCAGCATCAGCCTGTTGCTGAGGCTTGAAGGTAGATATGTAATGCTTATGCATACTGTAATTCTTGCTAACAGCGCACACAAATCTTTAATTTTTGATACATCTATACGTATTCTTATTTCATCTTTATTCTATCTTACAATGTAGCTTTCTTTTTCTCTTTAATAATTTCTTACATGTTTGCATACATGTATAAAACCTTTCTGTAACTTGACAAAAAAGAGATTAATGATGCATCCACAAAACATCAATGGCAAATAAGTGACAAGACAAATAATGGGGGGCAACAAATAACGAGTATCCCTTGTATCATTACCATTTCTTTTTTATATTACAACAATGAATGGTCGCGCATACTAAGGTGAAAATTATTGTTAGAGGTGTTAGCACGCAAAGTCCCTCATAAACCCTCCCCTCGGACAGTGGTTGAAGGACACACTCAATCACAGGAACTTGAACTGCTTAATCAATTTTGACATGGAGCTAGGGACTTAGTCTCAGACAGTCCATCTATACTGTAAAGAATTACCCATTGATATTCCTTTGCATACGTACATGAATAACCATGGAAAAAATATTCAAGGTTTATGAATGCTTTGAGTAAAGTTGAATAGTAGCATAAGAGTCAAGATTATCTCTCGTCTTCTCATTATACCTTTGCAAAACATAAAAAGTTGGTTGTAACAGCCTATATATTGACAATGCATCCTGGAGATAAATTGTTACATATATAACCTGTCCCCCCTCTAGCCTGGCAATATATACTACATGCCAAATATAGACAGAGGCATCTACAGACACAAGGTTTAACGTGTCTTGATATATTTTTAAAATGCACTCTTTTTACATTGTTTCATTCTAAAATAGGTT
>NW_020872541.1:822472-842472 GCF_003789085.1 Penaeus vannamei
AACGAAAATGATAATGATAATAACGATAATAATAATAATAATAATAATGATAACGATAATAATAATGAAATGATGATAATGATAACAATATAATAAGGATAAAGATAATGATAATAGTAGTAATAATAACAATGATAATGATGATAATAATAATGATGGTAGTAGTAGTAGTAGTAGTAGCAGTATTAATAATGATAATAATAATAATAATAATAATAATAATAATAATAATAATAATAATAATAATAATAATAATAATAATAATAATAATTAATAATAATAATAATATACATGATAATAATAATATAATGATAATAATAATAATATAGTATTAATGATGATAATAAGTCAAAGGACACAGAGACCGAATACCTCGACTAAGGCAATAAGGTCACTGATGCAATAAAAATATTCACACATCTAGAATTACATTAAAACCACCTCTGTCTCCAGTAATTAAATTTTAGGCAGCACCGAATGCGCAGGTTCGGACCCGTAAAATAGGGTTTTTTTTATTATTTTTTTACTTTAATATGTTTATTGAGATAAAAACCACATCTCGAAGGAATGAGGTAACTTAGGTTAACCTCACTCCTATCTGAACAAGTCCCTGTTTGGGCTCACAATTCACACACAGAAAGTTAGGTATAAGCGCGGACAGGGAAGGCGTTTGGCGGGAAATATCTCTGGATCCGGATCGTGATTCGAATCACCACCGACACTTAATGGCGTCTAAGTTAGGTTAAGACACCTCTCCCTCCCTCCCTCCTTCCCTCTTCTCGGTCCAGCGCCTTCTCTCATTTCCTCTCTCCTCTTCTCTCTCCCCCTCCTCCTCCTCCTCGGTCCAGCGCCTTCTCTCATTTCCTCTCTCCTCTTCTCTCCCCCTTCCTCCTCCTCCTCCTCCTCGGTCCAGCGCCTTCTCTCATTCCCTCAATCCCTCTTCTCTCTCCCCCTCCTCTTCCTCCTTAGTCCATTGCACACATCTGATAAAAATATATATATAAATATGTCATGAAATTCTGTTCATAACATTTTGAGTTATCCTGCTAACCACCTAACCGACGAACAATTAAGAAAATTAACCAACGCTACCGAAAAAAAGCATTAACCTAATTGGTAATAATTATAGTAAAGATTCCTCCCCCCCCCTCTCTCTCTCTCTCTCTCTCTCTCTCTCTCTGGTTTTCGCTCGCTTTCCTGTCTGGCGTGACTGGCGGCGCCGATTTGGGGTATCGCACCTATTTCATCTTGAGTAATAAGATTTATGACTCTCGCGTAATCAAAGAGAAAGTCCATAAGATTGCACTTTAGAGACTATCGGCCGGTTTGTTAGAATTGTGTGAGGCCCAAAGAATATTCATATACCTGACATGCATAGATAAAGAAATAAATGCATATGTATCAGTCTATTTAACCATCAGTAAATAGATGGTTAAATGTTTATCTATCAGATATATAGACAGATATGCCTTTATTTCTGCATCTGTATTTATGGAAATTTAATGGGTCGGGCCAGGCACAATTTTAACAAACCGGCTGTAATTAATTTCATTTAGCTTATATATGTGTAGGTATGTGCATGTATATGTATTATCATTGTTACTATTATCATCAATATAATTACTATTATCATTATATCATCATTTATCATTATCATTATTATTACCATTAGTATTAATATTATCATTATTATTATATATATGTATATGCATATATGTATACATACATATATACAAGTACATATGCCATGCCTTTTTTGTTTATTTTCCCTCTTTATTATACCATACCTAAGCTGCAGCATGAGAAATACAAAACTGAACCCACATGAAATATGTGATATATACCTACAAATAATCGCTGAAAATCACCGCCTTTAAAATCATTCCAATGTGCAAATTGCTTGAATGTTACTTTAGTGTCTGCTCATTTGCTACCGTTTTCTGTTATCTTCCCCAGCCTACCGTTCTCTCCCCCTCCCCCGTTCTCAGTCAACACCCTTGTGACGTCATAGGCCTTATTAACCAAAGCTCCGCAGAACTCTGGTGTGACGAGACTTTGCTCATGTAGACCTTGCACACAAACGCGCGGCGGCACACACACACACACACACACACACACACACACACACACACACACACACACACACACACACACACACACACACACACACACACACACACACACACACACACACACATATATATATATATATATATATATATATATTATATTATATATATATATATATATATATATATATATATATATATATATATATATATATATATATATATATGCATGACACACAGTTGAACGAAGACGAATAGAATAAAGAATAAAGAATAGATGCATTAAAGAAAATATATTATCTGGCTGAGAGGAAAAAAATTGGTGATCATGCATCTATTATCATCTTCTTTATCTTGTTTATCTAACATAAAAGCATGATAGTGCAATACCTATATATTTTTTAAAAGTTTCCATCCCATTTATCGTCCTCATTAAAAAGAAATCATCTTCTGGCGATCCAAACCGCCATAAGGGGAATCGAAGAGTACATCCTTCGGATTCGCTACCTATTCGACTTCTTTCGTCTATACGGGTAAACAGATGGCTCAGGTGAACAGCTGACCGCTGCTTCCGGATCGGGAATTTCTGACATATTTACGCTAGTTGTGACTGGAGGGAGACTTATTCACACAAAAGAATACAGTGAGTCATTGATGTTTTTGAGAAAGTCGTTTTGAGTGAGTCTTATCCGCTGTAAATTGGAAAAATAGGAGAATTATTAGATTGCGTAATCGGGTTATGTATGATCTTCCACCCAGATTCAAAGCAATGGAAGAGTTGCATGAATAATGAGATGACTCTGGCGTTTTACATTTTGTCATATTATCAGCAAACTTGTCTTAAAGCTGAATCGCGGTTGAATAAAACACTATGGCAATATTTTAATGGAAAACATACAGCTACTAGCTAGGCCTATAGGATACTCTACATGTTATTTAGGAAAAGATCTGTGATAATTAATTCATATAATGTTCTTACAGTGTATTTTGCCGTTGCTGATTAGTCCTTGATACAGAAATTCTCTTTAAATGTTTATAACTTCTTTGATATCATTGTATTTTATATGAGATTCTGTGGTTATTTCAAAAGAAACTTCATATAATGTATATTTTTCTTGGACATCTATGGAGTGAGGATTATGTCAGCATTAATTATGTTTATATCAAAAAGTTTCATGAGATTGATTATACATATGATCAAGAAACGCAGGTCCAATTTGGAGTTCATAATTTTCCTAAGAATGGTTATGTAAAATGTATGCAATACCTATAGTGTTACACAATGTCTCCAGTTCTCTTCTTGCCTTTGTTGGCTGAGGGCATGAGGCGATTTATAACAGATGAATACACAAGTAGCCAGAGGTACAGAAAATCTTTCTCTTCAAGCTATTATCTGAAATCTTACCACCTCAATATATTTTTTTGTGAAGTATACTTTTTTGTTGCTTGCATTCACTTCTCTTATCATAATTGTATGTAAAGAGGAAAATGGCATTCAGATATATCTGCAGTTGGTTAGAATATCAGATATACTACTGAATTCTGTATGAATAGTATTGCAGAAAAATAATGGGTCTCATGGTCAATGGATATAGCTGACTGAAGCTCGGTGAAGGTAAAGTCTTTGATGGTAGTTTTGTTTAAAAATTTAGATAAAATGGAGTAGTGTATGATACAGTACTCTATGTGGGATACTATTGCAAGAATATAAATATAATTTGCTTGTATAAGAAGTGGATGATATGCCATTGGAATTATAAATCTTGTATTTTGTATAGGGTCTAAAATGTAATGCTTTACGCTCCCATGAATATGATTATCAATCCAAAATAAACAAATGATCAACCAATACTGAATAAATAGATAGTTGGTTTACTGTTTTCATTTCTCTTTGAGCCCTATTACAAAATTAAGATTATGTGACGGATATTTTTTCAGATATGGTTGCTCGTTACCTTCTAAGATTTGGCCTTTTGAGTGGGGGGGCTGTTGTTGCCTACAACGGAGATGAGGTCCAGACAGCAGCCATAGGTGGTTTGAGATTTGGCAGAGCTGCAGTTGCGGTAAGTGTAATTAGTTGCAGTTCTTAAGTATCTTCTTGGGTTGCATAATAGCTTTTATTTTTGAAAATTGTTATTAAATGTCCACTAATGCCATAACTGGTCCATATCTATTCTGTTTCTATTCTGTATTGATGAATATACCCAGTGCATAAATAAGCTTACTTAGTTTACCAGTTATATGGTAATGTTAATAGATTATATTACTGGTTTTCTTATGTTTGGCCCAGGGAGTTATCTTCGCTAAGTAGATAGCATTGCATGCAAGAAGGAGTAATATGAAATGTAACTTCAGTTCAGTATAGTTAATGATTTATAGATAGGCAGTAAAATGTTCTGCAATTTTTGTAGTAGTTACATGTCTACATTGTTTATGAAAAGAGGAATCAATCATTACTTGACAAAAATGAGAAGAGTGGCATTTTAGGAAAAATACAGGTCTCCCTCACCTTCGGCCAATTTCAGGCTTGAAAGATCCAAATTCTTTAGTCTCTTCATTATAATCATTCTCCCCGTGAAAATTCATAAATATGCAAAGAAAGGTACAGAAAACCTTCATATATTGAATGAAGATGGTGATGAAGTTGTTTGTTAGGGTGCTATCCTAAATGTACATGTGTTTGACTTTTTTCAGAAATAGAAAATTAATAGAAAATGTTACAACTCTTGAGCATATGCTTGATGTAGCATTTGATGTCATTTCACTTAAAAGATGTATGCACCAATCTCTCTTCTTCATCACAGCAGCAACTTCTCGGAGAGGTTAATGCATTCATGGCCAAACCCATCATGTTGCATTTCATTTTCAAAGAGAAGATATAGAAGGTATATTGATTGCTATACAGTAAAGTGTTAGTGCTCAGTGATTTTGGTTTTGGGTCTATTCAACATTACTCTATTGACTTTGCTACAGTTTCTGGTACACCAGCCTGGTCCTCCTCAAATAGTCCCTTCATATTTTGCGGTTTGGAGATGACAGCCTCTTGCCATGTCTTTCTCCTAAAGAAGGACTGTTGTCATGCTCCCCCCATCACAACTAAAGCCGTAAAAAAATCCTGTTGACGGTGAGCCTTCAGTTTCTTTCTGTGTTTCTATTTGATTATCTTACTTGTTGCACATTTTCACCCTTTGCGCAGGGATGGCATGACATTCGTGCCATGTCGACTGCAATTTTAGTTAATCCATTCTGTTTACACATAGATGGCTCCACAAGTGCTTAGACACCAAGGAGTCAATTTACCCTTTTTCTGTGATTTCCAGAAAGATTCTCTTTTATTTTTCATTTCCATATAATGATCATATATCAGTAATGATAATGATAATAGTATTGGTATTGACAGCACTAAAAAAACTGAATATTAAAGGAATAGGGAAACCAGGTAAGGTCTCCTCTTGAGTGGCAGAGCTCTTATGGATTCAACTGTGTGGAACAAAATTGATTAAAACTGCAGTGAATATGAAGGATTTAATGTTTGTGCCGTATGTTGTCTATTTGGACACAAATAAAAAGACGAGCATGATTTTATACAAATATAAGTATCAGAATATCTAGATATATTTTGCATTGATGTAAATTCTGTCAATGCAGAGACTGATTTTAGCTTGTCAAAAATATACATGTGTGTCTATATATATATATGTATATATTTTCTTACAGTGTGATGAGGGAGGCCTGTATATTAAAACTTACTCTTTATTACCATGCATTTCTTGAAGCTACTCCATTTAAGATTTGGTAATAAGTATTTTGTGTGTGATACGAAATGTGTAAGACATGATGTATATTATCAGGTGGTGAAAATTGTGGCCGATTACCGAAACACACTCTACTCGGGAACAATAACACCAGAGTCACCTGAATATGCTGAAGTAAAATCACAGGTAAGTTTTTTCTTTGTCTGTCATTTTTTTTTTTCTTTTCTGTTTTTTATATCTTCATATCCTCCTCCTCCTCCTCCTCCTCCTGTCCTCCTCCTCCTCCTCCTCTCCCTCCTCTCCTCTCCTCCTCCTCCTCCCCCTTCTCCTCTTCTCTTCTCCTCCTTCTCCTCTCCTTCCTTCTCCTCCTCCTCCTCCTCTCCTCCTCCTCCTCCTCCTCTCCTCCTCCTCCTCCTCTCCTCCTCCTCCTCCTCCTCCTCTTCCTCCTCTTCCTCCTCCATCCTCCTCCTCCTCTCTCCTCCTCCTCCTCCTCCTCCTCCTCCTCCTCCTCCTCCTCTCTTCCTCTTCTCTTTCCTCTTCTCTGCTCTGCCTCTCCTCCTCCTCCTCCTCCTCTCCTCCTCCTTCCTCCTCCTCCTCTTCCTCTCCTCCTCTTCTCTTCCTCTCCTTCCTCCTTCCTCCTCCTCCTCCTCCTCCTTCCTCCTCCTCCTTCCTCCTTCCTCTTCCTCTTCTCTTCTTCTCTCTTTCTCTTCCTATTCCTCCTTCTCTTCTTCCTCCTCCTCCTCCTCCTCCTCCTCCTCCTCCTCCTCTCTGCTCCTCCTCCTCCTCCTCCTCCTCCTCCTCCTCCTCCTCCTCCTCCTCCTCCTCCTCCTCCTCTCCTCCTCCTCCTCTCCTCCTCTCTCTCCTCCTCCTCTCCTCCTCCCTTCCTCCTCCTCCTCCTCCTCCTCCTCCTCCTCCTCTCCTCCTCTCTCCTCTTGCCTTCTCCCTCTTCCTCCTCCTCCTCCTCCTTCTCCTCCTACATAATGTAAATTTGTGAGAAAAAAAAATTGGTATTAGCAAACAAGCATTTTTGCGTTTTATAGAGTACAAACTTTATTGGAGTGATGAGTTATTAACAACGAGAAACATTGTAATGGGCAAGAAAACATTAACTGGAAATAAAATGTATGGTCACATCTGTCAGTCAGTTAAGTCACGTATATCTCCAATAAAGTAGTCCTAAGTAGGTACTTACAAACATATGATTAAGCTGCTTTAGGTGTCTTCCAATGCAGGAAATCTCTCTGGTTTCATATGCTAAACCCTGCATTTCTTTTGTTCTTTCAGACACATTTGCGTGCAGCTAACCGGTTGCTGGATCTTTGTTGTGCTAATGGTGGAGCTTTTGTGAAGGTATTGTATTTTAGAAATGTTTTTCCTTATCTTTGATTGTTGATTTTTACAAAGGAAATATTTGTTGAAATATTTTTAAACTGGTGTGATAGTTTTTTATTCTTTTAGAATATTTCTTTTTATCTGTAAGTAGTACAAATAGCTAAATAGCAAGGTGAATATGTATTGTTAACCCATTGGATCTGGATGTTTGACTGCCATCACATGGCCCAAAATACAGGCATTAAGCTTACAGGGGCTTGTAGGTCAGGCGGACATGAACACTCATGTGCGGTTACAAAACTCCATGCCTTCCCTTTGTAAAGTTATTTTCTGTTTTTCATCTTAACTGTTTTTAGCCTTTTTTGAAAATTTTCACTGTATATAGTTGTCATTTGATTTGCTTTATCCAGATGGTAATTGACTGTTATCCTTGCAAAGACTCCATATCATCTCTCTGTGTAGTCCATAACTCAGTGCAGTGATAATAAGAATAAGTAACATTTAGTTATTTCTGTTTTCATTTTTTTTTTTTTTTTTTTCAAAATTTCATTTTCAATATTCTGTAATACATGGCTGCTAGGAATAGGTCCCTGAGCATTGAAATAGCATCCTCTTTGGACCCAGCACTCTTTCATTAATGGCCAACACTCATTTATTATTCCTAAACACCAAATGACTTCAATCATCTTCCAAGAGCGATGTGCAATTGTGGCAAGTCATTCCCGTCATCTTGGCCTTCAGCTGAAATGTTCACGATGGGGAGTTTGCCTCACCCAGCCACTCCTTAAGCCAGATTTTTTCATGGCTTGATTGTCATTTGGATCATAGGGGTTAACACTGAAGTATTAAGTATTTAAATTTTGGTGGATAGCTTGTTATACAAAAAAAAGGATAGCTTATTATAAAAAAGACACAATGCACTACTATGAGATTTTCCACAGAAACAATTACAGGAAAATATAACAGAACTAGCAGGACTTGCTTACTTTACCCGACATATTTACCGTAGAGATTACTAAGTTTGATTCCAGCATTGATGATGAAGCTTGTTGTTATCATTTATTACAGGTGGGTCAACATATTGGTTCACTAGAGTATCTGCTGCCAACAGAATATGTGGAGACAATGAAAGTCCTTCACTCTAGTGCTCCAAAGTCACCACTTGAAAATGTCTATCAAGTTTTACGGGAAGAATTAAAATGTGAGGTAGGTATTTTAATACTCTTTTTATTTCATATACGTTTTATCAGTCATATGTCCAAGATTGTATGTTGTGTTGATTACTTTTAACCCTTTTTATTTCTCGTTGCAGCCTAAAGAATTATTTGTTGAATTTGACCCCAACCCCTTAGGAGCAGCTTCCCTGGCCCAAGTTCACAGAGCGAAGTTAACCGATGGGAGGGAAGTAGCTGTTAAAGTGCAACACCCAAGTGTCAAGGCACATGCTGATATTGACATGAAGGGAATGGAGGTCAGTTCTTACAAGATATGGCTGAGACATTGTCTTTATATGTAGAGTAGATACCATGTCTTTATAAAGGGACTTGTATGATTGGATGTTCAATTTGGATATTTTTTACATTTTATGATATGTGAGAGATTTAAAGTTATAAGTGCTCTGGAGATTTATTTCTTTAAGCACACAAGATTCTTCTTTGATATCATGAAAATTTGCTACTTTAGTAGTTATTGTACAGTTCACTAATCGTGTTATATCTATAGTCATTAATATTATTATTGTTTTTAGTAGGGTTGATTTTTTTTTAATGTATTTGTGATATATTTCTTTACACTATATACACATAACTGATCAATCAGATGATTAATAAATCAGTTGTGCTTTTCAGTTACTTGTCAATGTAGTTGCCCAAATCTTCCCTGACTTCAGTTTTAAGTGGCTGGTGGAAGAAATGAAGAAGAATTTGCCCAAAGAGCTTGACTTCTGTTATGAAGCAAGAAATGCTGAGGAAGTAGCCAGACAATTTTATCACTTCCCATGGCTGAAGGTAGGTAAGAAAATAAGATGTACAGATAGGTAATTCAGATTAGTCACCCTTAATTATTATTGTGATGGAAATTTGGTTTATTGATGGATAGAAACATATTTCATAATGGACAAGGATATGTTTTGCTTGGAATAGTCTGTTTTTTTAAGGCAGGTATATTATTTTATGGTATATGATGTGTTTATTTAACAGATTCCTAGTATAGACTGGAACTTAACAACATCACGAGTTCTGGTTATGGAGTTCTGTCAAGGGGGTCAAGTCAATGACCGTAATTACATGACAGAGCACGGCATCAATACCAGAGAAGTCTCAGAAAAGATCAGCAAACTGTACTCTGAAATGATCTTTGTAAATGGTTACGTGCACTGCGACCCTCATCCTGGCAATGTGCTGGTGAAGAAAAATGGAAACTCAGCGGAAATTGTTCTCCTGGATCATGGTCTTTATACAGTAAGTTTGTTGAATGACCATCTGATCTTAAAAGAAAAATGGTCTAGTTTTTTCAAGATTTTTTTTTTTTTAAGACTGTTTAGTTTTTAGTTTTTTTAAGACTTGATGTTGACGGAAAACTTGACTTCTTTAAATTGTTGATTGGCAAAATGTAAAAAGAGTCTGGTTAAATCATGTTTACTCTTTCATTCTTTATTTTTGTAAGTATATATAAACAAGTTGTATGATTAAGATTTACTACTAGATGTGATATTAGATATATAATCCTTTAACAGTGAATTTTGATGTTTTAATGGCTGGATGTTAGAATCAGAAATATGGTTGTCATTATGCTCTTCATCATTAAGCTAGATGTTGTGATTATAAGGTAACATTTAATTAGTCATATTATAAACAAGTAATTGCTTTTATTTCAGAATTTAACCAATGACTTTAGAGTAACATACAGTAAATTCTGGTTAAGCATTTTGAATGCAGACCTGAAGGAAGTACAAAAATACGGAGAGCAACTTGGTGTCGGAGAACTGTTTGGGTTGTTCGCCTGCATGGTTACTGCTCGCTCATGGGACTCTATATCCAGAGGGATTGACAAAAAGGAGAGGTCTTCAGATGAGGTAAGCAGTAATACAGTGATTGTTACTAGTTGATGTATCTGTATGTTGGATGGTTTTCCCTTTATTTTATTTGAAATTGAAGTAGCTTGTATGTCATTGTTTTGAAATTTCTCATATGGTAGATGATTAAAAGAAGGCATTGATTGTTTTGGTTCTTGGTCGGTACAAGAGATAATCAGGTAGTTAAAAAAATTACAGGAGACAATTTGTGAAAAGTTTTTTTCTTTTCAAATAAATTTTATGAGTAGTGGAACTTAGATGAAATATGTATAATGTTGTGCTTGATATATGCACTCATTATTTTGCTGACCTTGTGTAGAGAACATTATATCATATATTACTAGCAAGACCCATGTATTATTATTTAAGTTTCCAATAGCAAGCCCTTGGCTGTCAGATGCAGGGCATTTGAGAATGAGGAATTTGCATACACATTAGTTGCACTGCACAGTATTGCTTTGATTTAGCAAAATTTAATGAGGATTATGCACTAAGAGCAAATGCATTTCAAAACAATAATAATTGCTTAAGAGATTAGTTCAATAGCTTTACCAAAACTGCCTCAAAACATGCATTCATGATCCAAGAATAATGCATTGCATTGTAGCTGTCTCATGAATGTGTTTTCCGGTACTTTTCAATATTTACACACCTTTCTCTTGTAAGACATTTATTTTCTGATTTTAAGCTAGGGTATATCCTAGGGTATTCTAAGACATGTCTTCAAAACTTGCATGATTGCTAAAATCTCTATTTTTTGCCATGTATTACCCATAGATAAAGCAAGTTATTAATAGGGATAGCAGTGTTGCAGAAGCTAAAGAATAGTAGTTAAAGATCATGTTTTTTATTGACCTCATTCTCTTTTCTTTCCACAGCAAGATGAGATTAAGGCAGATGCAGCTAAATACTTGCCAGAAATATCAGCCGTGTTGAATCGAGTCCCACGACAGATGCTGCTCATCTTCAAGACAAATGATTTACTAAGGGGCATTGAATTTTCCCTCAATACTCAAGAAAGGTAGGATGCTTCCATTGTGTTTTAATGAAATACAGTAATGCCATCCACTATATAGCTGTGTTAAAATTTGTATGCAATATATGTATATATTTTTTTAAAAACTATTGCAATGTGTGAATTTGTTGGGATATTGGTTATAAATAAATATTCTCTCCCAATGTAAAATTTGAATCAATGGAGTTTGTGTTTTTATTTATTTATTTATGCCAGTTGTAGATGATTGACTAGTAGATGTATCTGCTGTGTTTTTGTCCAGGGGTACATTTACTGTGAAATTTGTTGCACACAGATGACTCCACAAGTGTTCAGCCACCAACAAGCCAATTAACAGACCACTGCATGAACTCACATGAAATCCCCTTTCCTTGAATATTTAATTTTTTTTAATGCAAGTAATATCAATATTTTTATTATTGTTGTCATTATGATTATTACTTTGTTATTAAAATACTCATCAGGCTTAAAAAGAATAAAAAAATCTTTCCATACATCAAGGAAAAAGGTAAACATGAGATAGGCAGGGACTGGTGTTTGACTCTATGGTGATAACATACTTGTTGAGACATCTGTGTGTAATCTTGATTGATAAACTAAAATCACAGTGGCCGAGTCATATATGTGACTCTATTTCAACACAAGGGATTAATAATGGCTTCTCAAAATTCATGTTAAGTTAATTTCAGGAGTGGTCCCCCTGGGTGTAAATATATAAGTAAGAGATACGACCACATTCGGTGCAATAGCCGTTTTCCCCTTAGTGTAACTGAAGTCCTTGTTTTTTTGTTTTTTTTTACAGCATGACATCATTCATAACCATGTCACGTTGCTGCATCAGGTCACTCTTCGAACAGCAGAGATTATCATGCAAGTCCTTCCTATGCAAGAGTAAAATCACCATTGCGGAGACTTGGGCCCAATTTCGGATCTCGGTGTACACTATTTATTTATGGTACTTGCATTCAAGACTTGGTAAATATCTTCATAATGTGTAAGTGGGTTGTACATTGAATGATAATGTATACTCCGGTCATCATTGTTATTGCTGCGTAGATATTTTATTACTGCTCAAAAATTATGTCTGTTGGTTTGGTTTTAAATATTTTTTAGTATTTATTTATAAAAGCAAATGGTGCATTTATAGTTTTATGTATGTACAGATCTGTATATATATATATATGCTGTAATATATTGGTCTGAATTAAAGTAATAATGTTGGTAGAACTGTTTTCTGTATCATTTGTGAATAGAAACATATATTTTATGTATACTGAATTACACCGCTAAATTACCATATTAAGTATGATTACAACTAGTGAATTGGTTCCATTACAAATAATCTTAATTAACTGAGAGCAACACAAGTAATAATCTTGTCATTTAATCTCAAAGCAGAGGTTGAGCCATCCACAAGTAGAAAAAAAAGTAATAAATAAAAGTTATTGGATGTTATTTACCGATTCACATAATGCTGGTATCTATATAAAAAATCCAGAATTTAGTTGTTGATTTTTGCTTCTTTGATCATCTATATCTACCAATTTTTGGTTATTTATTGAACATTTTCTGCCACATCAACATGTAAGGGCATTAGCGGCATATTCAAAATATAAGTAAAGGGTGATGCATATGTGGTGAAGCCCCTGGATAAGGAAGTTTTTTTGGTTCATAAGGTGATGTTTGTGGAGTCCCAGAATGGTTAAAGGTCAAAACAAATAACTATGCCAGATATCAAAGCACTATGATAAAAGTGTTGTGGCAAAGGGAGTAAAAATGAATAAATGAATTAGGACAAAATATGTTAGATATCAAAAGTTGTAGTGCGCACTAGGTAAGTATGCTAGTGAAATGGGTAAAGAGGGAAGAGCTAATAGAGTACGAAGGCAATTCAGGTCTGATCTAGCCTCTCATTCTTTTAGCATGGCTCACGATGCAAAATTAATTGTGGTGAAGTCTTGAGATCTAAGGTTGGGGGTAATCCCCTATATTGAGCCCGTCTCTGACTCCTAAGCTCCCTCCACCCCACAACAATGAGTAAAGAATTGGGGGAATTTTTGGTTAAGAGATACTGTTGAAAATAATCTGACTGCATGAAGGAGATTTAATCACAACAGCAACTTCCTATACACAATTTTAATAGTTTTTTTCCCCCAAACAATTGGCAGATGACTAATTAAGCAGTTATTAATTTGCTTGAAGTTGTGTCTAGAATTAGTAAGAAAAAAAAGATCAATGGATAAGCAATAATAATACATGTAGGTATAGGAGAATTATATATTGCAAAAATAAAGATCACAGAAATGAGATATCAATGTGAAATATATACACAATATTTTTGTGTGTATTCATTGGCAAAGAATACTGCTCCAAAGAGCCTAAGTGAGTAATTTAAAATGAAATCAGGGAAAACATGCTGCATTTGCTCAAGTTTGTTTGAATGTTCACCTTAAACTAAATTGTGAAAATGATACAAATCCTATGTATAATGATCATGTACACATGCATACAATTTTGCATAAATTTAGAAAGGTATCTTGCACATATATCAACCAGGTCAATATTTCAATTGCAGCATTTTTTTCCCCCCTTTAGGAAACATTTCTTTCTATAGGCAAAAACAAAGGTTGTGTGTTCGTACAGCATATATCACCATGTAATTCCCATGTAGAACAAGGTGTATACAAGTTTTATTTTCCTCATTTGCCAAAATTATCTACCAAGTCAGTTAATTACATGAACTACTGAAAAATTGAGGAATATGCCTTGAAAAATAGTTGGGACTTTTTCCTGAGTATGCAGATCCCAGAAAAGGGAAAGATACTAGATAACTATTAAACCCAATACTCTGAAAGCTGTGCCAAACAATTAAATTTTACTTCTCCAATAGCTATCAATTATCAAATCAAGATATAGGAGATCAACTTTAGATTAATGTATCATGCATCAAATTCTAAATCACTTTTTTCTAAGTCATATACAAATGAAGTGTTCCTTCTGTACTGACCTGTCTATCTAGGCCGTTTAAATGTGTGGAGCACAAGGGCTTTAGTCAAATTAATAGACCTGCCTAATGTGAACCAATTAACCTTCACTCCCCCCCCTTTTTTTTAATCATTAGCATTGCTAATATTTAAAGTCAAAAATCAAAATTCAAGAAACAAGGCATTAAACATGTACCCAGATTGAGATCTACGTAAATCTTGTAACTTAACACCCCAAATTGATTTAACTTTAAATCTGCTGTATCACCCAAATTTTTAGCACCATAAAGTAAATTTACTTGGAGCAGGTTCATACAGTTGTGAAAGAACAAATCTGCCAAGTGCAAGAAAAGCTTTAGGGGATACTGTCAACACTACATTTAATGTAAAGCAAGACCTTAAGGCATATACATGTCAAACTTGTAGCTTGAGATGTTAAGTACTTACAAAAGCCACATTTAGTATATTGCAAGGTATACAAGTTGTTAAACAAGGTAGGTTATAGCAAGTTTTAGGGTTTTCTCCATACAAGTTCTATACAACAAGCAATAATCAGTTATTCTGCAACTTGTTCCATTTTATACAAAACTTTGCAAAGGGTAGTCAAGATACAGCAGTGACTCCTTTCATCAATAGAAATTGTAAGGATTACTTGTATATTGGTCAAGGGAAACTTCCTTTTCAGGTAAGTGAGAATTTCAAAATGCATTTCAATTTCTTGCAAGTCACCTGTACTTTAAAAATTAAAAAGGACATATTTAATAAAAAAGCACACCCTTTTTCCTTTTATTGGAAAAGTCACTGGTATATTCATACACTGCACAAGGACCTTTGTCATCATTTACACTCACACAACACACGGCCACGGGAAGCATTGTGCCAAGTACAGGGAGATAGTTGGTGGAAGACATTGAAGCTATCAAGGCTTGGGTCAAAATTAAACAATAATAATAACTTGACAAGCATCAATGTCATCCACACACCTGCATAGCCTTGGATGAAGTTGTTACATATACTAATTTAGAGCATTTCTTGTTAATCAACAGATTTGTACCATTCCCTATTCCAGTCACAAATATTAGAATGCCCCAAGTACAAAAAATATATCTTAATGATTAGGAATGTCTGTAGTCAAAAATAAAAACTTTTTTCAGATCACTTTGAACCAAATTGACTGAACACTACAGAAGTACACTGATGTTAATACTCGATATCAAGTACGGAATTTTTTATAGCACTGATCCCAGCAATCCAGACAGACTACTTTCCCTTATTCGATTGATTTTTCCATGGGATCCAAGAAAATTTAAATCCATTCCCAGTAGTCATACTGCTAGGACCAAAAGCAATTTGTCTCTCGTAAAACAACTTTCAACATTTTTAAAGTTCATCCTTTGCTGGCACATCACCATCCTCGTCAGTCTCCTCATCATCCTGAAAGTTGACAATATAAAATTAAATAGTTTGAAACCCACATTCCACTACATTATATCAATATTTCATGAATTTTCAAAAACTTGCAAAGCAATTTCATTTGGGGCAAAAAGCAAGGGTTCAAAATAAGTGCAGGAAAGCTCCGAGGAAGAAAAGTCTTAATATCCTTTGATACAGTTCCAATTCATGGTAATCTACAGTATGGGTCTTGGTAAAGAAATCTAAACAGTCCTGGAATGGCAACTATACCACAGATCATGCAATAGAATTTATAGAAAGATGCTATGTCAAAGTACCTGATCATCCACAGATTTGCCCTCAAGGAAATCACTGAGGGCCTCCAAAGTCCGTGCTCCATTGTAATCTACAACCTATAAAAAGGGGCAAGGAGTGTTAAGTCTGCATGAAAGTCAGCAAAAGTTACTTCTAAAAACGACACCAAACATTAAGAATCGTAGTGCTTGGCATCAACTGCCCAATCTGCACAAGATGGGTCAAAATGTTAGGTTTCGTTAAAGGAGTAAAGTGCGGCAGGTGATGCTGTAGCTACAAAACAGCCCTCGGAATGCATTTTGGCTTTTGCATCAATTCCTACCTCATCCTCAGGTGGCGCTTGGCCATAAACCCCATCAGTTTCCAAAAATTTGGACATTCCAGCCAATGTGCGTTCTCCATTGTATTCAACAACCTAAATAAATGGCCATTAAATATTAAACTTGTATAATGATAAATCCTGCAAATAGGAACATGCTTTTTAAGACATTTACTGATAAAGTACTGCCAGTGTGAATCATGAAACTAATCTTAGTGATTATCAAAATTTCCATTTTTAATCACTTCCATCAACTCCATATAAAATGTTTTAGCATTTCCCAAAAGCAGGATTACTCTATAGCACAAGTAGGGCATTTCAAATTACCTGGAATTCAAAACCAAGAAATTATATATTTCATATTCCAAGGTTCCACAATTTTCATAAAAATTAAATCTTTCATACATTGAGACGTCAATCTTACCTCATTAGTTTCCTTCTTGTAAAGTTTTAATGTAGGGAAGGACTGAATCTTCGTATGCTCAAGCTCATTGACTGTAGCATCCATTTTCGCCACAACAATAGTGTCGTGGTCCTTGTATTTTTCACCTAGCTGGTCATAGATAGGTGCCAACTGTTTGCAGTGTCCACACCATGGTGCATAGAACTCTACAAGGACGTCTTTCTTCTTGTTCAAGGCAACCTCATCGAAGTTGGAGGATACCAAAACCTGAAATAGTGTAATTACATTATATTTCCTATTTCATCTGACTAATGAAAATTCTTTCTGGACATCTATATTGAGAAAGTACATAGTACTGATAATCCTGAAATCCTTTCTAGTAAACTACACACCCTTCCTGCATTCCATTCTCATAGCACAATAGTGCTGTCATGATATTAAAGGCACAAATATCTACATTAATCATTTGTTCACACTATTTCAAACCTATTACTTTTAATACTGAAAGCATAATCCCACTCCATATTTCAAAATCTTGTATACACTTTGAAAAACTTACCTTGACTGGCTCTTTATCCCAGTCTTCTGGAAGATCCTGAGACAGAAGGTGCTGCTTCAGCTTTCCATCAAGGAAACTCTGGACAAAGCCGACAAGCCCACTCTCACTGAGGTCATAAGCGTCGGGCTTGTACTTGGCCATATCTTCCTCTAGCTTGATAATACGGAGGCCTGGGATCTGGAAAACCATGTTGATTAATATACTGCTTATTTTTGCATATCAAAAATAGTGCTACACCTATAAAATAACCCCCTCTATCAGTGAGAAGGAATGTTTTCAGACAAATTGATATTACAATATAGCACTAACTCAAACACAAGACATACTAATACAAGATACTCACCTCATCCTTCTTCATGCCGAAGAACTCGAGGATACGAGAGTGATCCTCCTCATCTGTGTTAATGGTCACAAAGAGAACTTCTCCCTTGAAGCCCTTAGCAGCTGCAGTGGCAGCACTCAGGTGTGTATCATAATGTCCAGCTTCCTTTGACAGGAAGATAAGGAGATGGGACTTGATATCGCCACCGAAGATCTTTGATGCAGTTTCGTGGTTGAAGTCCACAACAAGGGGTAGAGAGTTAGCAGCAACAAACTTGGATACACCATCCTCAGTCACCTCACCCTCATATACATTCTTGCCTTCATCAAAGTCCTTGAAGAGGACAATACCATCAGCACTCAGGCCATACTCAGTGAACAAAGCTTCCTCTGAGGTAATTCCAAATGGATGGTCATCAGTGGCCGATGCAGCAGCCAAGAACTGCTTGGCAGCATCAGATTGCTGGTCCTTGAAGAAACCAATAATGACAACAGGCTTTTCAGCAATAAAGGCCTTGGCATCATCTACAGTAGCCAAAGGCTTTGCAGGAGGACCAGTCTTCTTCAAAAGCCAGTTGACAATATCGTCAGCCTGACGACCACCACCATAGTCGACAGATTTGCCAGAACGGAAGAACTTGAGGGTGGGGTAACCTCGAACACCATGCTCTTCTGCAAGATCAGTTTCCTCTGTGGCATCAACCTTGCCCAGTGCAATAGCAGATCCCATTTCTGCAAGCTTTCCAGCAGCTTTGGCATATTCGGGGGCAAGAGCCTTGCAGTGTCCACACCATGGTGCATCTGAAAAATAAAAATAGACATGTAATATAGCACAAATTTATTAGTTTCTATTACAGCTAGTCAGGAAATTAAATGCTTAAGTATCCCCTATCAACCCTATCCAAGTCCTAAAGGGAGGTGTATATAGTACACATTGGCAACATATGGTATAGCTTTCCATTGAAACTCCCAAGTGTCAACATCCTTCAACCCGCTTCCGTCATTCCTTCCGCACATGTCGCTGATTAACGGTCCGCCATCCCTTGGCGAGGAGGCGCGAGGTGCGAGAAGCGAGGCATGGCAGCGTGAGGCGGCGGTCGTTCACCCGCAAGGCGATCCCGCCGCCTTCTCCGTTCCCCCGAGTCCTTTCCGCCTCCTTCAACCCCTTCCCTCGTTCCCCCGGTGCAGGATTCGCTGATCCGCGATTCGCCGCTCCTCAGTTTCGACAACGAGGCCAGCCGCGGTCATTCCTGCACGAGAAGGTGCGGTCCCCATCGCCGGAGCACCATCGGAAAACCCGTTTCCATCACCGTTTCCAAAGCGAGCTGTGTCGCCCCCGCGATCAGGCCCGGGGGCTTGCCGCCTCCACGCAACAGTGACCGTGAACTTCAGCAGGAGTTTAAACACCCGGTAATTCTGCCCACACACTTGGCATCTTCGCTCTACATGACACGTGCTCCTTAAAAATTATGGCCGTATTAAGAGATTTCATTTCGCCGAGATTAAAATTTGAAATATTGAAGCGATGGTTTTAATATCAAACTTTTAGACACCGGAAGATAATTCGAGATGACGTTTCCCCGGGTATACGTGGGCCATGTCAGGCGACGCCAGTAATTGCACTCCTCAATGACTACGTGCAAGGCGTGCCGAATTAACCCCAACAGGTCTGAGTGCTCCGCTAATGGACCGACGCCATTCAGACCCCTTTAGCGGAAGAAAACGCTCATTCCCCGCGCATTCCTCCCCCCTTGCCATTCTCCCAGCCCCTGCCCGCCGTCCACGATCAACTGCAGGAAAAAATGATGCTGGCTGGCTGACGTGCACGCCGGGAGCAGAGACCGGTGGCCGTGCTTGTGCCACGTCACCCCGCCCACCTCCTTCGGGATCCAGACGCCCCTTCCTCCTGCACGTGAGGGAGCGGCTCGCCCTCCCCGCGGCTTAAATGCATAATGAGGCAGACCTGAGAACAGATGCACAGGCTTGTCATCTTGTGAGGGCGGTATTGCGACTCGGGAGGGAAGGGTTAAGTCCATATGTTTCGACTGTCAGTTTTAAAGCGCTGAATGAAGAGATCGCGAACGAGTTTTTTTTTCTTTTCCTTAGAGTCTCGGCCTCTTTGCCATCCCGATCTCGGCAACTAATACGTGACAGCAGGCGAGTCATTCTCCTCTCGTTAAAAAACACCCGGACACAATCTGGCCGGTCGGTAATACCAATTCGGATTAAAAAAAAAAAAAAAAATAACACCGATCATACTCACAGAATTCGACCAGGATAAATTCGTTATCTTCTATCGCCTTCTTGAAATTCCCCGTCTTCAGCACCAGTACTCCCTCGTCTTTGTCGATGGCCTGGTCAGCCACCACAGAGGCGACCAAGGAAGCCACAAGGACGGCGGCGGCGACGGTTGCTCCCACCCTCATCGTTCTGGTTCTCGTCACAGACTGGCCGAGAGCTGTG
>NW_020872541.1:849972-852472 GCF_003789085.1 Penaeus vannamei
GTGTGTGTGGGGGGGAGGTGGCGTGTGTGTGTGTGTGTGTGTGTGTGTGTGTGTGTGTGTGTGTGTGTGTGTGTGGTGTGTGTGTGTGTGTGTGTGTGTGTGTGTCGTGTGTGTGTGTGTGTGGTGTGTGTCGTGTGTGTGTGTGTGGTGCGATGTGTGTGTCGTGTGTGTGCTGTGCCGTGTGTGTTGTGTGTGTGTGTATAATGTAAGGGTGTTTGTGGGGGGGGGGTGGGCGTGTGTGTGCGTGTGTTATTGTGTATGTGTATGTTTGTCTGTATGTGTTTATGTGCATGTGCGTCTGAATGTGTGTGTGTAAGCATGTGCGCGTGTGCGTGTTTGTGAGTGTGTGCGAATGTAAATGTGAACAAAATGCTCATAGTGTCAGATTGATGCGCTGTCATTATTGTTTTATGACCTTTCAGCTCTTACGTCAAGAATTAATTAGCATATATTTTTTTTCCTCTGACATCGTGTCATTAGATCTATACCATCACAATCATGATATCAATCTCAATATACGACGAAGTAATTTTTTAATGTTATCATCTTTCGTGGATTGGCAATCTACTCAATTTTCAAATCATTTTAGGAACAAGGTTAACTTAAACTTAATAACGATTTAAAATAAAGAGATTCAGATTTCTCAACTTTTTTTCTTGCTCTTATCGTGTAATATATAAGATTTATTATCTTTGATAAGGGATACCACGTTCTTCTCAGTCAGTGATATAAGCATTCATAACGATTTTTTGTTTCATTTCGTCTAAAAAAAAAAAGAAAAAAAAAAGAAAAGAACGTTGTGTGATGTATTCATGTCCAAATTAATTTCTATTGGTCTGTATCTGTCCTAAAAAAAGATACCGTATATACAACAGTACTCTTATATCTGTATCTGCCCTAAAAAAAGATACCGTATATACAACAGTACTCTATAGTTATCACAGGACCTATACCCTCTTTTCATCTGTATAAAAATAACATACATACCAACATACATAACTGCCAACCCGCCATTAGCTGTAATCGTCTTAATTTTTTATGGTAACAACCGAACAACTCTTTTCATGTTATAGCCTAGTTTCCTTTTACCAAGTAGATGCTGTGTTGTACTCTTAAGCCTAAATAAGCCGATATGCCATACAAAATATACGGTTAAAGTTGCTAAACTCACCGGTAAATATTTGAGACAGTTCAGTCATCCCCAAAGTTGACAAGGGATTGGTGTAGCTCTACGTATACGCACGGAGGAAAAGAAAAAAGAAAGAAAGAAAGAGAGGAAGAGAGAGAGAAAAAAGTCAAAATCCTACTTTTATCAGCGTTTGTTGGTTTGTCCGTTTACTGAAGAAGTAAAGAAAGAAAGAGAGGAGGAGAGGGAGAGAGAGAAAAAAAATCAAAACCCTACTTTTGTTAATTTTATTTTCAGTGTCTTTTGGTCATCGTTTATTGGTTTGTCCGTTTACTGAAAAAAGAAAAAAGAGAGGAAGAGAGAGAGAAAAAAAATTCAAAACCCTACTTTTGTTAATTCTATTTCCTTTGCCATATTTGTTTATTTTATTTTTTATCCGTTTACTGGTTTATCAGTAGGTCTTATGGTGGATTGTAATGATATATATGTATACCATAAGTGAGAATATGCATAAAAAATAGATTCGCTTAGGATAGGTTAGGAAATTCATTGTATTTAACTGATTTGTAAATGTATTTTAGAACTGGCTTTCATTAAACTCTTTACTAAATGTATACCATAAGTGAAAATATGCATAGAAATAGATTCGTTTAGGATAGGTTAGGAAATGCACTGTATCTAATTGTTTTGTATCATGTATTTTAGAACTGGCTTTCATTAAACTCTTAAATCTCTGTGCTTGTCTTGCTCTATATTTGAATATTTTGTTCGATTTATGAAACTGATAAATGTATACCGTAAGTGGGAATACACAATAGAAAATAGAG
Organism: Penaeus vannamei; assembly: GCF_003789085.1. Lineage (NCBI taxonomy): Eukaryota > Metazoa > Arthropoda > Malacostraca > Decapoda > Penaeidae > Penaeus > Penaeus vannamei. Next base: position 851,926 of record NW_020872541.1, read on the forward strand.
TCGCTTAGGATAGGTTAGGAAATTCATTAAATTCAACTGATTTGTATCATTTTAGAAATGGCTTTCATTAAACTCTCCTATTAGTCTATGTGGATATTTTTGGAGTTAAGCAACATAATGTTTTCTAGTTGAAGTTATCATGTTAATTTTCTTAATTTCCTGTCAATCCATATTATCTTTATTAATATCTTTATCATAAGGAATTGTTATTGATATTACTATTATTGTTAGTGTTGTCTTTGGTTATCATCATCGTCATTGTTATTATATACATAATTAATATTACTTATACCGATTTTTATTGTATTAATTTCAGTCTTTCATACTATTATTAATCGTTTTCCTGTCTATAATATCTTTTTATGACCATTATTAGCTGTAAAATAATTACTAACATTACATCTCTCAGAACACGTTTTTCTAATTACAATCATTACAAGATCATCACATACTGTAATAAAATCGATACCCAATCATCCTCATTACAGTAATTAGTATAACAAATTTGAAAATACACTTACGATTTGTCTTCCGCGTGTAAAATTTC
>NW_020872541.1:857472-864972 GCF_003789085.1 Penaeus vannamei
TAAACATATATATGTATATATACATAAGTATATGAATTTATATGTATTTGCACGCATATAAATATAGCATCACGCTGGCAAGTTAGAAATTCTCTTGTCTCTTGTCTGTCTGTCTGTCTCTCTCTCTCTTCCCTGCTTCTCTCTTTCCAGTGAACACGAAGAACCATTTTCTGTTGTTTGTTTCCTTTCATCCCTTATTAACCTGAGACCAAAAGCCTCGATTCAACCAAATTTCTTTCTTTTTCCCTCTCATATTTTTCTTTATGGTAGGGTATTTACTTCATTTTTATTGGGACTTCTCTTTGGGTTGTTATCTTTGAGTAATGAGTTTCGAAGTTTGAGTAATTGCTCGTAATTTCAATCGTCTGAGTTTACATTGATAACTAGCGGTTAAATGGCGGTAGTTCGCCATTTTGGTATCGAGAAATGACATTTATTTTCTCTCTATCACTATTAACTCGATTTTTAAAACGTAACTGGTTTGTCTTAGGATGTCCATGTGTTGTCAGCATATTCTAATGATTTATTTTACCAATTTAAAAAGAAGACAAAAAAAAAACGCAAAAAACAACAACAAAACTTTAGCCCAGTTTACTCACGAAAATAACAAACATAATTAGTTATCCAGTGCTCAAAATAACATGGAAATACAAATCATTTAACCTTATCCTTAATCAGAGTCGACATATACCTGCATTCTTTACCTTTATTTGTAGTTAGTGATAAGATTGATACTATATCTTTCGTGGCCGGCAGCTAGTATGACCAGCATGTGGGAAGATCAAATTGAAGAGAAAAGAACAATGGCAATGTTATGCGTTGTTATTGTTTGGTCTTTCGTTCACTCTCTTTTTTGAAATCTTGTTGGATAGTATATAGTATATGAAATTATATTCTGACAGCTAGTTTTATACTAAAAAGAAGAAAGATAAAAAATATGTCCACACGCAAATGAGATCTTGTATATGAAACAATATTTTGAAAGATAATTTACACACACACAAACATATATATATATATATATATATATATATAATATATATATATATATATATAATATATATATATATATATACGCAAACATATATACGCACATATATATGCCCATAAGATGTTGGTCACCACAGGTCAACTAGGCTCGGATGCGGCAGGTGCAAATCAGCTGCTTCCTCAGGTAACGTAAACACAGGAAGAGTATATAAACATATAGGCCTATGTATGCGTTTAGATATGCGTACACATGCATAAACATATATACATATATTAATAAATGCATACACGTGTGTGTTTATACATACATTGACTGCTATCTTGATTATAATCTCACTTGTCATCGTACCACCGCGCTTACTGAGGACTTCACGTGGACATCGGGAAAAAGAGGAAAAATTGCTTTACTACATTTATTACCTCGTGGCATTATGCAGTGCGTCCTGCCACTAAATATGCCTTCTCTTTACCTATCAATATCATCTATATAAAGAGATAGATATAAATAAAACTGATAGAGACAGATCTTCATCGTTTCCTCTTTGGCTATCGATTTATCCAGTCTCTTCTTCGCCTGATGTTTTTGTGTCACTTTTATGTGGTATTCTTTTATTCATATGTTCTATTTTTTTACGTTTTGACCGTTCTTCCTTCCTTCTGCTTTCTCTCATTGTCATTCTTTTGGGATTTTCTCTCTTTTTACCGTCATCTGTCTCTCTCTTTCACTTTATCTTCTTGATCTCTCTCTCTTGCACCATTCTAACTGTCGCCAGTGACGTCATCTTTATACATCAATTACTATTCTATTTTTCTTCGGTAGATCTCAGGTCAAATAATAGGAAATAAGTGTGCTTATTTTTCAATTCTCTATCATTTTTTCTGACACTTATGATATCTATGGAATAACGTGAAATAATAATAATAAAAATAGTTTTCTCATGTCAATTCGTGTTGGCTGTTATCTAATCAAAAAAAAGAAAGACAATATTCAATATTCTACTCCTCAGCTCTCTACAGTTGTTTCCCCTCAATAGCGCCTCTTTCCCTTCTAGACATCAGTACTTCTTTCCCCTCTAGACCTATTCTAATTTCCCTCTAGATGTCAGCTTTTCTTTCTCCTATAGACATCAGTTCTTTCAACTCTAGACATCAACTCTAATTTCACCTCAAGACATCAACTCTACTTTCCCATCTAGATATCTTTTCCCCTTACTAGATATCCATTATAATTTCCCCTCGAGAAATCAGTAAAAAAATCCCATCTAGACATAAACTCTTCTTTCCTTACTAGATAAGTTCTTTTACTTCTAGACATAGGTTCTACTTTCTCTTGTAGACATCAGTTCAAAGTTCCCCTCTAGACATAAACTTTTTTCCCCTATAGACATCAGCTCTTTCAGTTCTAGACATTAGCTTTTCTTTCCCCTGTAGATATCAACTCTTCTTTCAGCTCTAGACATCAGCTCTACTTTCCCATCTAGACATCAACTTTTTCCCCCTCTAGATATCCATTCTAGTTTCCCCTCAAGACACCAGCTCTAATTTCCCCTCAAGATAACAGCTCTTCTTTCAGCTCTAGACATCAGCTCTCCTTTCCCCTCTACACATTAGCTCTAATTTCCCCTCTAGACATAAACTTTTCCCCCTATAGACATCAGCTCTTTCCCCTCAAGACATCAACTCTTCTTTCAGCTCTACACATTAGCTTTAATCTCCCCTCTAGACATGAACTTTTTTCCCCTATAGACATCAGCTCTTTCAGTTCTAGACATTAGCTTTTCTTTCCCCTGTAGATGTCAACTCTCCTTTCATCTCTAGACATCAGCTCTCCTTTCCCATCTAGACATCAACTTTTTCCCCTCTAGATATCCATTCTAGTTTCCCCTCAAGACACCAGCTCTAATTTCCCCTCAAGATATCAGCTCTTCTTTCAGCTCTAGACATCAGCTCTACTTTCCCCTCTACACAGCTCTAATTTCCCCTCTACACATTAGCTCTAATTTCCCCTCTAGACATAAACTTTCCCCCCTATAGACATCAGTTCTTTCACCTCAAGACATCAGCTCTTCTTTCAGCTCTAGACATCAGCTCTACTTTCCCATCTAGACATCAACTTTTTCCCCTCTAGACATCTTTCCCCCCTTACTAGATATCCATTCTAGTTTCCCCTCAAGACATCAACTCTTCTTTCAGCTCTAGACATCAGCTCTTTCACCTCTAGACATTAGCTTTTCTTTCCCCTTTAGACATCTGTTCTACTTTCCCATCTAGACATCAACTTTTTCCCCTCTAGACATCTTTTCCCCTTTACTAGATATCCATTCTAGTTTCCCTCTAGACATTAGTTCTAATTTCCCCTCAAGACATGAACTCTCCTTTCAGCTCTAGACATCAGCTCTACTTTCCCATCTAGACATCAACTTTTTCCCCTCTAGACATCTTTTCCCCCGCTATATATCCACTCTAATTTCCCCTCTAGACATCAGTAAAAATGTCCCATCTAGATATCAATTCTTTCCCCTCTAGACATGAACTCTACTTTCCCATCTAGATATCCATTCTAGATCCATTCTAGTTTCCCCTCTAGACATGAACTCCCCTCCCCCCCCTCAACAGATATGACTTCGAGTGTGTCCAGAGATAACAATGAATAATATACATAAGATTGATGTATACCGTAGAGATAACAATAGGTAATATACACAAGACTGATGTATACTGTATGAATACGTATTACAGAACATATTGTATTTGGGGCCAAGATTATTCAGAAATACATTTTTGAAGATCTTGGTTCGTGTATACATCTTACAAAATATATTGTATTTGCGGCCAAGATTATTCAGAAATACATTTTTGAAGATCTTGGTTCGTGTATACATCTTACAAAATATATTGTATTTGCGGCCAAGATTATTCAGAAATACATTTTTGAAGATCTTGGTTCGTGTGTATACATCTTAAATATATTGTATTTGCGGCCAAGATTATTCAGAAATACATTTTTTGAAGATCTTGGTTCGTGTATACATCTTACAAAATATATTGTATTTGCGGCCAAGATTATTCAGAAATACATTTTTGAAGATCTTGGTTCGTGTATTCCCAAATTCTGCAAAATGCTTGGTTCCGGTTTCACGGCTGCCGCTGCTGGGAACCTGAAATTGAAAGTATCTTTTTTTTGCAAAACATGAAAGAAAAGTAAGCTGGTCTAGATTCTTGTATATTTCTTTACACAGGCACAGACAGACACACGTATTTAAAGCTGTGTGAGTGTGTGTATGTCTGTATGTACATATGTATGTATGTGTATATATATATATACACACTATATATATATATATATATATATATATATATATTATATATATATATATATGTGTGTGTGTGTGTGTGTTGTGTGTGTGTGTGTGTGTGTGTGTGTGTGTGTGTGTGTGTGTGTGTGTGTGTGTGTGTGTGTGTGTGTGTGTGTGTGTGTGTGTGTGTGTGTGTGTGTGTGTCTCTCTGTCTGTGTGTGTGTGTGTGTGTGTATGCGCGTGCGTGCGTGCGATCGTGCGTGCATGCGTGTGTACGTGCGTATTTGTATATGCGTGCGGGCGCGTGCGTGTACATACCTACAAATAAAACCCATCAACTCCATCCCGTGTCGTACCGTGAACTAAACCTTGCTCGAAGTCACTATCGCGTGGGCTATTTTGACATATTGCTTACTCAGTGTCTGGAGATTCCTTTTACAGACGGAGATATCGCACCGGGTGCCGTGATGCGGTAGTTGAAGGAAAGTGAAGTTAAAATGTTAAATGCTGTCCTGTGAAAATGTGCTTGATCACGGCGCGGATCCACGGCACTTGGAGAGAGGGGAGAGAGGGAGAGAAAGGAGAGAGAGAGAGAGAGAGAGAGAGAGAGAGGGAGAGGAGGGAGGAGGGAGGGAGAGAAGGAGAGAGAGAGAGAGAGAGAGAGAGAGAGAGAGAGAGAGAGAGAGAGAGAGAGAGAGAGAGAGAGAGAGAGAGAGAGAGAGAGAGAGAGAGAGAGAGAGTGAGAAAGTGAAAGAGAAAGAGAGAGAGAGAGAGAGAGATTGACACGGGAGAAGATCCAGCCCAAATGGCAATTTTTTAGTTAATTATTTCTCTTTCCAATTTATAAAGTGGATGAAATTGGGCAATGTGGATATCAGTGGCGTAAACAGATTTGAATATTTATTTGCATAAATGAATGATTACGGATTTCAGGTTTGCGTGATGTGAATTAAAACGAAATTATTAGATTTCCGTTACTTTGGAAAAATAAGTGATATGTTTTTTTAACGAAAATCTGTAACTATTCTGCCTTGAGATAATATATCTTCTCTCTTTTTCATTATTTCTCTATCAGTTTCTCTATTAGTCATATTGACAATAGATATATTTCTTCATATTTTCCCCTTGAAGATCAATTCTTCATAAAAAATGTGAAAACATTTGAATCTATTTAAAATGAAATTGATAAAAAGAAAAAAAAATTGCCAATGATTATTGATGTGGAAACTCTATGTGAAAATATTCGAATCTATTTAAAATGAAACTGATAAAAAAGTCAATGATAAGGAAACTCTATAAAGACAAAATATACTCAAAAAGAGCTAATCAAAGTCAATGCCGAATTAAAAACTCTACAAAAGCTCATTAGAACTCTATAAGTATCCAAAACATGTGATCTTTACCCATCGAGCAGTCCAACCACCCATTCCTCCATTCAACAATACCATCTTCATTCATAACTATACCACGTCCCATACCAACACTACTATTACTGTCCCGACCAAATGACTGAATTTACTACAACCTGCAATCCATCATACAGCCGAGAAGACCATGAAACGAAATACATGGTTGTGTACACGGTGAAAGGGTCATTGTACAGCTGTATTACGAAGATGGTGGTTCCGTCATTTTCATATTTATGTTACCGGTTAGTTATTCTATAGTCAAGCTTGTGTTTTGTTTGTTTGTCTGCACATTGGTACACATAGAGTACATAAATACATACATACATGTACATATATACATAAATACAGGCACACACATACGTCCATACACACATGTATATATACACATACATAGAGACACGCACACACACGCGCACACACACACGCACACACACGCACACACACGCACACACACACACGCACACACACACACACACACGCACACACACACACGCACACACACACACACACACACTCACACACACACACATATATGTATATATATATAAATATATAATATACTTATGTATATATATATATATATATATATATATATATATATATATATATATATATATGTGTGTGTGTGTGTGTGTGTGTGTGTGTATATACTTGTGCTTCCTCGACCCTTCATACCCAGATACTTTCACCACTGACTCACAAAGTTCGAAAATGCAATCCTCCTCCACTCCTCTTAACCCTACCCCATCCCCATCCCCCATGGATAGCTGATGGCCCTATCCCATCCCCCCCCCCCTATGACACCTGATGACTCTCAACCCCCCCCCCCCCCTCCACGCCCCAACCCCCAAAACACCCTAGGAAACCTGCCGGCCCCCCATCCTTCCCCCCTCAACCCCACCCCATCCCTTAGGACCCTAACCCCCCCCCACCCCAACCTCCCCCCAAGCCCTAAGGACACCTGGAGATCTCTGGCCCCGCCCTCGAGCCCACGTGCTCTGACGTGGCGCACCCATCTCACCTGCTCAACTCTCGAACAAGTGTGTGTGTGTGTGTGTATGTCCGTATGTCCGTATGTGCGTGTGTGTAATATTTTTATTGTAAACCTGCGCCTTACGTACGCGTGTCTGTCCGCCGAGTGGAGAATCCTACCACCACTTGTATTCATCTATTCCACGTGTCAAAGCACCGCTAGAGTTACGTGTGTTTCCGGCATACGGCGAGCAGACCTAAATGCGCATGTGCGAGCCGCTATGGCCGACCTTGTGTTTTCCCATTAATACTCTTTGATGCCTCTCATGCACCGCAGCGCCCCATCTCATGCACAGCCGGCGGCGGGGATTCAACGTGTCTATGTCTGTCTGTCTGTCATGATTCCTTCATACAATCATGTGCTGTTTGGTCTACTTTACATACTTCGTCGTGTCTGTCTGTCATGATTCCTTCATACGATCATGTGCTGTTTGGTCTACTTTACATACTTCGTCATATACGTATTGAGGCTTAAATACACATAGATAGATAGGTAGAGAGGGTGAGGGAATGAGTGGGAGAGGAAGAGGGATAAGTTGAGGGTGAGGGAAAGGGAGAGTTATATGAGAGAGAGAGAGAGAGAGAGAGAGAGAGAGAGAGAGAGAGAGAGAGAGAGAGAGAGAGAGAGAGAGAGAGAGAGAGAGAGAGAGAGAGAGAGAGAGAGAGAGAGAGAGAGAGAGAGAGAGAGAGACAGAGAGACAGAGAGAGAGAAGAGAGAGAGAGAGAGAGAGAGGAGAGAGAGAGAGAGAGAGAGAGAGAGAGAGAGAGAGAGA
>NW_020872541.1:869972-880390 GCF_003789085.1 Penaeus vannamei
CAGACACAAACACAGACAGACACACACACACAACAAAGACAGACAGACACACAGACACAAGACAACAGAACACAGACAGACCAACACACAACAGACAGACAGACAGACAGACACACACAAACACAGACAGACAGACAGACACACAAACACAAACAAAGACAGACACACACACACAAACACAGACAGACAGACAGACACACACACACAAAGACAGAAACAACACAGACACACACACACAAAGACATACACACACACACACACACACACAAAGACAGACAGACACCACACCACACACAACAAACAGACAGACAGACACACACACATACACACACCAAACAAACAAAGACAGACACACACACACACACACACACATACACCTGTGGTTTCAGATTTTCTAGCAGTGAGTTGTCATATCTGCAGTCTTATCTCCTACTACTGTTATCTATGGTAAGGTTTAAAACACCATGAAAACAGCTTACTTTATGACCTTGTGTTACTATCTCCGTTGATGGTGGTTGGGTCATGAACTTTCTTCATGATAAAGATGATTTTCATTTAGGTTGGGCTCTCGCTCTTTCTCTCTCTCTGTCTGTCTCTCTATTTCTCTTTCCCTCCCTCCTCTCTCTCTCTCTCTCTCTCTCTCTCTCTCTCTCTCTCTCCCTTTCCCTCACGGAATTACTTTTACTTTCTTTTCCTCACACTTTCATTCCTTTTCTTTCTACCTCACGCACTCACTCTCACTCTCTGTCTGTTTCTCCCTCTCTTCCTCTCTCTCACCCTTTTTATCCGTCTCATATCTATCTAGATGCTTCATAACTGCTTTTCATTCTCGTTCTATCACACAGTGTTCCATATTCATCTTTCAACCATTTTTCATTACTTGCTTAAAAAAATACAAGTCGATTCCGGACTTCACACATCAGCAGACACGTGTTCAAGTTTACAGTGCTAAAATTCAGTAATGTATTCATAGTCGTTTTAAAACAGAAAACACTCTGCAATTTCCTGTCTTTCCAGCTGAGATGCAAATGGCAAAAAAAAGATAAAAAAAAAATAAAAAAAAAAAAAAATAAAAATAATTAAAAAATACAAAAAATAAAAAATCTTTATCTCATCTCTAGTATGGCAAGAATACTGCAGTTCTAATTAGTCATATGAAGGCAGAGCTGTCTTGGAAATTAAATTATTGCCAGAAAATAAAATCAAGGTATGATTTAGGTTATCTTTCCCTGAAAGAAATTGAAATATATATTTTTCAGGTTGATTCTACCTCTGTGATATGTTATCCTCAGTTGACTGTGACAGTAACTGTTAGTTAACCTTGCTCAGCTAAGTCTGAAACTTTCATTTCATGTTTATCTTTCTCTTAGTGAGAATTATAATTTATTCATGTAGGGTATTAGTTAAACAAAAATGTAGGAGCAAAATTAATCATAATTTTCTAAGGTTAAGTTAAATCTTTATACTTTATGTTTAAAAATCTATTATTACAGTTATTACTTCTATGACAAAATGTTAATAAAACCGTTTCGTGTACAATTTTGTAAAGGAATATACGAAAGACAAAAGATTAAAATGAAGGGAAAGGCTAGATCAATAGCAACTCGAGGAGGTGTCATGGCGTCATTCTATTTTGGAAAAACAAAACAAAACACATGGGGTTTATTTTGATGACGTCACAAAAGTTACGAATGCTTTGTAAATATGGTCGATCATTTTGGTCTCTTCAATTTTCAAAAAGGATGGAAAATAATTACTTTAAGGGTTATAATTTCACTGAACAATCGTCAAAACAGACGCCATGAAACCTCGACTTGCTACTGATCCAGCCTTGCTCTTAAAATGAACCAGCTGTCGTCAAGCAATCTAAATTCTGGCAAATCTACCCCGTTTTTAAATTGCGTTTTGTCCACAAAGTCCATCATGTTCACATAGATAATGATGTGTTCTTCACTGTAAGCTTTCGTTATACTACGGTAGTCAGAAAAATGTTTAGTAAGTTATTTACTTTTATTCATTTATTTATTTTTATTTTATTTATTTATTTATTCATTTATTTTTACATTTTCACACTACTGCTCATCTCTTTGCTATGGTTTTGGTGGATTCTAGTTTGCTGCAGATAGTCTATAAGTGGAACTCAGGTGAAGATGATACCTAATTAAAACATTATCATTTAGTTGTAGAGTGGCAATGGCAGCTATTAGTTAAGGGATGACATAACCCAGTTTTTATTCGCTAAAGCTAATTAACAATTTCGTCCCAGTCATAGAAATGAGAAATTTGACGAATAAATCCCTTGTGCCACACTCCTAATTCAATATAAGTGCTAAGGACCATTTTTTTTTACAGACTACAACTTAAAAAGGAAAAATTAACCTAACACAGCAACACGCCTAACATTGCAACGAGACAGCTAAAAAACTGGCATTTCCTTTACCAAATTATTTCCGAATGTATCTTCATCTAAAAGTATAGCACATAGAAATAATAATAATAATAATAATAATAAAATAATAATAATAATAAAGTAAAACTAAAAAAAGTAAAACCAAGGACATCCACCTATTCTTGCATGTTCGACCGCCATTTCTTTATCAAATCCTAAATACAAGTTCTTTTTTCCACTTTGCACTAACCTAACATCTACGCTGATAACATATCACTTAGAGAAGTGGAAAAGGCGCTGAGATTAATGAAATCAAACAAAGCTGTTGGACCGGATAACATCCCGATAGAAGCATGGAAAAGCCTTGGGGAGGCTGCTGTAGATGTTTTGTGGGACCTTTTAAATAAAATATATGAGCAAGAGAAAATTCCATCGGAGTGGAGGAAGAGCACTATTTGCCCATATATAAACAGAAGGGTAACATCCAGGACTGCACTAACTACAGGGGAATTAAATTGATCTCACATACAATGAAGCTTTGGGAGAGAACTATTGGAATGAGGATCGAGGCTGAAACGGTCATCAGTGAGAACCAGTTTGGATTTGTTAAGGGAAGACAGACATCAGATGCTATTTTTGCCTTAAGACAGACAATGGAAAAGTACAGGGAGAAACAGAAGGGACTGCACATGGCTTTCATTGACCTCGAGAAGGCGTATGATCGTGTACCGAGGTCAGAGGTATGGAGGTGCATGAGAGAAAAGGGAGTGAGCGAGAAGTATGTAAGATTGGTTCAAGATATGTATAGAGATGTAACATCACAAGTTAGTAGTTGCGTCGGAATAACGGATGAATTTAACATCAAAGTAGGACTCCACCAGGGCTCTACTCTCAGTCCGTATATATTCGACCTTATAATGGACGTTCTAAGCGAAGGGATTCAAGAGGAGGCACCCTGGACAATGTTATTTGCAGATGACATTGTCTTGGTGTGTAAAACAAAAGAATCATTTGAGAGAAACTTTCGCAATGGAAGAGGGCTTTGGAGGACCGAGGCTTGAAGATAAGCAGAACAAAGTCTGAGTACTCTCTCATTTAATAATTTTGAGGAGGAAAATGGGTGGAAATGGATGACGAGATCATTAGAGGGTCCCAGCTTTTAAATATCTAGGCTCACATGTGACAGAGGACGGTGAACTGGATGTAGAAGTAAATCAACGCATTCAGTCAGGGTGGCAGGCATGGAGAAGGTTTTCAGGAGTACTCTGCGACAAGAAGATCAGCGCAAGACTCAAAGGGAAGGTTTACAAAACAGCTGTGAGACCTGCTATCCTTTATGGGAGCGAGACATGGCCAATTAAGAGGGTGCATGAAAAGAAGGTGAATGTAGCAGAGATGAGGATGTTAAGGTGGATGTGTGGTGTCACGAGGAAGGATAAGATCAGGAATGACTACATCAAAGGTACAGTCAAGGTCACAGAAGTGAGTGCAAAGATGCAAGAAAAAAGGATTAACTGGTATGGGCAGTCATCAGAAGTGAAGAAGGCTATATTGGAAACCAAGTTATGGAAATGCACGTGGATGGACGTAGAAGGAGAGGTAGACCCAAATTAAGTTGGAGGAAAGGCTAAAAGAAGATCTGGAAGACAAGGGACTCAGAAAGGAAGATGCAATGGACAGAGCAAGATGGAAGAAGCTAGCGAGGAACAGTGACCCCATATAGAAATGGGAATAAGCTGAAGAAAAAGAAGAAGAAGACTAACCTAACATCTACAGAAGTGGAGCGAGATTTAAAGTTTCAATATTGATGTCCATTCCACCAGCCGTTCCTTATTTACCAAATACAGATCATAAACTCCTCCTTTCATACCAACCCCGTTTACCTATCTGGAAACTGAGAAAGAGACGAATACATATTTAAACTGCAACAAGTCTGCAATAAAATTTTGGTACAAAATACTTCATTTCATAAAAATTGTAATCTCCCTCTCCAGGTTTTATTAACGGCTTGATACTGATGACTTCCTGTCGAGTAGATAAGGCTACCTGTATACCTCTAGTCTCTGCAGCCTAGATCCCCTACTAATTGGAACTACAGGCAATAAATAAGGCGAGAGCGAGGACGAAGCCTCATATAATATTTATTCATATTGATTTGCCCCTTGGACCTCCTATAAGCAAGATAAAGTAAAAGGTCTTGCTCTGACACAGCCGTATGTGAACGCGTTATTTTCATTACAAACTCTGACACAACCGTATGTGATTACGTTATTTTCATTACAAACATGAATCAACGCTTTCGAAATCAATACAAGTATCATGTTAAATGTTAGGGAAAGAGAAGAGAGGCGAGGATTTAAAAAAAACTCAGGATGAAACAGCTGTGAACAGGTTATGAGCTGACGAGGCATCGACGCGGGGAGAGAGGGGGAGGGGGGGGGCTCCAAACCTCCAAGAAGTGTTTGATTCTTTGAAACCATTATATTAAGCCACTAGTAATTACACAAAAAACGCAGTAGTATGTTGATTAGCTGTATAGTCGATATTACTAGTTTAATCAGTTCTCTCTCGTCACAACAACATCAGCGACGTCGAGACAATAGGAACTCCCAAATATTTTTTTAAAATGATTCGATCAGTTCTGGGACAAGTAAGTGAAAAAAAAAAAAACACTTGTGTCAAGTCACGCTGACATGCATGATATAAGAACTGTAACGACGAATCAGCAAAAGGAAAATTTCATCATACGTTCAGCACAGTATCCGCGAACTAGCGAGAATCCACTAAACTCGTTGAAATTTGGAATTAGATAGCAGATTCCGCTAGTCTGTGGACGGGGGGGGGGCATCAGTGGAAGAATAATTGATACGGGCAACTGACCAGTCCAGCTGAGATGTCAACCCTCCCCCCCTTCCCCTCGGTGGGAGAAGATAACGCTGTAATATATATGGATTTGATGACCTTGTATTCAGGATTTGATGACCTTGTATTCATGATTTGATGACCTTGTATTCATGATTTGATGACCTTGTATTCAGGATTTGATGACCTTGTATTCAGGATTTGATGACCTTGTATTCAGGATTTGATGATGTATTTGATGACCTTGTATTCATGATTTGATGACCTTGTATTCAGGATTTGATGACCTTGTATCCAGAGATATATTTTGTGGAAAGGACATGAGGTGCAACATGTCCACCTGGTTGAGAACAGTTTTTTTCTTTCTTTTTTGTATAACACACTAGCGAATAGTGGTAAGCTGAAAAGGACGAATCGAAAGCCAAAAGAACAGAAAAGGAAATAGTAAGAAATGTTGCTGTTCATAACAAAATCGCCGAGGACGGAAGGAGAGTAAGAAACAAGGTTAGGAGAACGAGAATGAGAAGCCGATAGTAGTAGTAGTAGTAGTAGTAGTACTAGTAGTATTAGTAGCAGAAGTGGTGGTAGTAGCAGTAGTAGTGGTAGTAGTACTAGTAGTAGTAATAGTAGTAGTAGTAGTAGTAGTAGAAGTAGAAATAGTAGTAGTAGAAGTGGTGGTATTAGCAGTAGTAGTGGTAGTAGAACTACTAGTAGTAGTTGTAATAGTAGTAGTAGTAATAGAAGTAGTAGTAGAAGTAGAAATAGTAGTAGTAGAAGTGGTGGTGTTAGAGTAATGGTAGTAGTAGTAATATTAGTAGTAGAAGTGGTGTTAGTAGTAAAGTGTAACTAGTAGTAGTAGTAGTGGTAGTAGTACTATTAGTAGCAGCAGCAGTAGTAATAGTAGTAGTGGTAGTAGTAGTAATGGTAGTAGTAGTCGTGGTGGTAATAGTAGTAGTAGTACTAGTACCAGTAGAAGTAGAAATAGTAGTAGTAGTAATAGTAATACTACTTATAGTAGTAGTAGTAGAAGTAGAAATAGTAGTAGTAGAAGTAGAAATAGTAGTAGTAGTACTAGTAGAAGTAAAATAGTAGTAGTAGTACTAGTAGTACTAGTACTAGTAGTAGTAGAAGTGGAAATAGTAGTAGTGGTAGTAATAGTACTATTACTACTACTAGTAGAAGTAGAAGTAGAAATAGTAGTAGTAGTAGTAATCCTAGTAGCAGCAGCAGCAGTAATAGTAGTAGTAGTACCAGAAGAAACACCGGAAAGTTGGAACATTTCGTCCCCGATAAAGAAGCATCCAACAGCCCGAGGAAAACCCAAGGAGCCTGGAAGAGAAGCAACGAAAGAAATCGATCTCTATTTCGTTATTCTGTGTCGCAGATAAGGAATATGTGAAGTAAAAGAAAAAAAAAAAAAAAAAAAAGGAAATTCCATGGTATATCCTATGGAAAGGTTAACAGAAAACAAAAATTGTATAGTCTTCGGTTACTTCTATAAATTACAATGAAAAGAATACAGATCAATGGCGTCATAAATGTATTATAAATTCCTTTTTCTATCTTGAATCAAATACCATGGAAATAAGTGATAGATTTTTTTTTCTTGCAATCCTGAAATGGAGAGAAGTGGAGGGTGAGATGGCACTATACTTTTTCTATTTATATATCCACTGCTCTCTCTCTCTCTCTCTCTGTCTCTCTCTTCTCTCTCTCTCTCTCTCTCTCTCTCTCTCTCTCTCTCTCTCTCTCTCTCTCTCTCTCTCTCTCTCTCTCTCTCTCTCTACTCTGTGTGTGTGTGTGTATGTGCGCGCGTGTGTGTGTGTTCTGGGGTGTGTGTTTATATGTGCACAGTCATCGTGTATGTAAGTGCGCATGCGTGTATGTGTACATGTGCGTGTTTACTCTATTCGATAAACCCAATGATGCCATTTCATCGACCTTGCAAGAAATGTCTTCCTAAAAAGATAACATATTTTTCTTGTGAATAAACAACTAACATATGTTTTTCTTTCATGAATATCCGCTGTCGACCGGAAATAAAAAGAAACCAGATTCACATTCACTCAAAAGGGATATCTGCATAAAAAGAAATTGAATCCGATTCTAGATCTAGATTCATGGATATAGATTTCATGGACGTGTCTATCAACAAGGCCACATGGCAGATCAATACAGGTGGACGGGGACCACTGAGCATACAACTAGGGACTGGTCTTCTAGATTTAAGGGAAAGACTATTTGTGGAATTCGTGCCCTGTCAGCCATGCCGTGAATTCTAAAGAGGCAGAATGGAAACATGTGCATTGATTAATATGAATAGTAGCATTCGAGGAATTATTGAATGAGTGTTGAAAGTGCCAAAAAAAAAGTTGAGAAGGCAGGCATGCTCGCACGCACACGCACACACGCAGGCAGGCACACACACACACACACACACACATACATAAACACACACACACACCACACACGCACACACACGCACACACACACGCACGCACCCCCCCCACACAACACAAACACACACACACACACACACACACACACACACACACACACACACACACACACACGCCCCCCCACACACCCACCACCCCTCACCCTCCCCACACACACACACACTCTGCTCTACCCATTTGGCTTAGACTTCCAAACGGGGACGTGCATGTTCACTTGACACGTCACGATGCGGACACAGCGCTAGTGCCCACGCAAACAGAATGCGGCGAGAGAACATTTCCCAGTACAAACATATCCTTGGGAAATGAATCGGCTGTTGTTTGAAGTAGGGTGTGTGTAGCGTAAGCACTTGTTTCCCAAAATTGCAGGAAAGGGCAAGCAGTACTACTACTCATTGAACCTTTTTTCTCTGTCTCTGTCTGTCTTGTCTGTCTGTCTGTCTGTCTTCTCTCTCTCTCTGTCTCGTCTCTCTCTCTCTGGCTCTCTCTCTCTCTCTCTCTCTCTCTCTCTCTCTCTCTCTCTCTCTCTCTCTCTCTCTCTCTCTCTCTCTCTCTCTCTCTCTCTCTCTCTCTCTCTCTCTCTCTCTCTCTCTCTCTCTCCTCTCTCTCTCTCTCTCTCTCTCTCTCTCTCTCTCTCTCTCTCTCTCTCTCTCTCTCTCTCTCTCCTACCTCGCCATGTTATCAAAATCCCAACAACTACAGAAGAAAAGTGTTACCCGAAACGTTCTAAATATTTTTTGTATATACAACTCCAGCCACAGAGGCAGCACTGCCAAATACAGCTTAAGAATCACAGCAGAACCTAACAGAAGCAAATAAAAAGGGACCTGCCGTTGTTTGTGAAGAAAATGGGGACAGATCCATGGTGCAGCAGTAGATTGCATTTCAGTTTTATTCCCAAGAAAGTGTGTTTACACTTTTCAGCCTTTATCAGTTACTTATGTAGTCTATTCCTATTCATCATTCGGCAAACAGTTACTCACATGAACATCCTGTTTGTTCCTTGGGACATTCTGAATGAACTAAATACTAGTGTTATTTTTACATGTTTATTCATTTATTTGTCGACGAGTTCAAAGTTATCCCAAGAATCTGATTGCTTACTGCAGCTGTTGTGTCTAGCTATTGTTTGAATGGGGTCTTCTGCAATCGATAGAAGTAGCTACTTGCAGGACATGCAAATTGTCACGTAGATATACTATGGAGATGCTGTCTGTCTATCTCTTTCTTTCCCTTTCTTTCTTTCTTCCTTTTTTTTTCTTTCTTTCTTTTTGTTTGTTTGGTTCTTCTTCTTTCCTTTCTCCCTTCATTTCCTTCTTTCGCTCTGTCTGTCTGTCTGTCTGTCTCTCTCTCTCTCTCTCCCTCTCTCCCTCCCTCCCTCCCCCTCCCTACGTCCCTCCATCCCTCTTCCCCTCCCCCCCTCCCCCTCTGTCTCTCTCCTCTCTCTCTCTCTCTCTCTCTTCTCTCTCTCTCTCTCTCTCTCTCCTCTATCCCTCTCCCTCTTCCTCTTCCCTCCCTCTCCTCCCTCTTCCCTCCCTCCCTCCCCTCTTCCCTTTCCCTCCCTCCCTCCCTCCCTCCCTCTTCCCTCTTCCCTCCCTCCCTCCCTTCCCTCCCTCCCTCCCTCCCCCTCTTCCCTCCCTCCCTCCCTCCCCCTTCCCCTCCCTCCCTCCCTCTTCCCTCTTCCCTCCCTCCCTCTTCCCTCTTCCCTCCCTCCCCTCCCCTTCTCCTCTCCTCTTCCCTCCCTCCCTCCCTCCCTCTCCCTCTTTCCCTCCCTTTCTTCCCCTTCCCTCCCTCCCTCCCTCCCTCTTCCCTCTTCCCTCCCTCCCTCCCTCCCTCTTCCCTCTTCCCTCCCTCCCTCTTCCTCTTCCCTCTCCCTCTTCCCTCTTCCCTCCCTCCCTCCCTCTCCCCTCTTCCCTCCCTCCCTCTTCCCCTCCCCCCCTCCCCCTCTGTCTCTGCCTCTGCCTGTGCTTCTCTCTCTCTCTCTCTCTCTCTCTCTCTCTCTCTCTCTCTCTCTCTCTCTCTCTCTCTCTCTCTCTCTCTCTCTCTCTCTCTCTCTCTCTCTCTCTCTCTCTCTCTCTCTCTCTCTCTCTCTCTCTCTCTCTCTCCCTTCTCT
This sequence comes from Penaeus vannamei, assembly GCF_003789085.1. Taxonomy (NCBI): domain Eukaryota; kingdom Metazoa; phylum Arthropoda; class Malacostraca; order Decapoda; family Penaeidae; genus Penaeus; species Penaeus vannamei. The sequence goes on from NW_020872541.1 coordinate 879,796, forward strand.
CTGAAAACTAAGGGAAAATCAGCTGGACGATTTAGGTAATATAGTCTTTATTGTTTTCCATATATCCATTTAAAATGATGGGAGAAAATGACCACAGAATAATAAACATGGAAAATCTTAAACTTCAGACGCATCTCCTCTTTCCTGAAATTGAAACTGATTTTATACTCTTCATTTTTCAAACAGAAAGTATAAACAGTAAATAAATATATTAATAGAAAATAAAGATCCTCTATGAAACGATAACCACTTAGCAAAACCCTAGCAAAAGTCGCTACACGCTAGCGCTTTTGTGAATGGGAGCGAGCGCAGCAACGTCGCCAGAATGTAAACAATAACAAACGGAGGAGGAGGCGTGTGGTAACATGTGATTTCAAGATAATCGGTGTTGCAGATCATGTCAGGTGGAAGAAATGGAGACAGAGGAAGAAGAGGACGAAGAAGGGGTTATGGCCCTAATGGATTCGAAGAGGCTGTGAGTAGATTTGTCAAATACGTAATTCTTAGTTGCATGCCGAAAAGACGGAATAGTTTAAGTTGGATTACGTCATGGTTTTGTTCTACCGAAATCTACGGATGATGTATTTAAGTTGGA
>NW_020872542.1:0-36087 GCF_003789085.1 Penaeus vannamei
CGTCCATTGTGCATGCTACTCGATTCACCCAGTCTATCTATCTATCTATCTATCGATTCTCTCTTTCACTCTCTCCCATTCGCTCTACTCACTCCACTTTCGTGTATTTAAAAGAGAAAAATTAAGATCCTTCTTTGTATATCAAGTGATTCGCTCCATTGTGCATGCTACTCGATTCACCCAGTCTATCTATCTATCTATTTATCTATCTATCTATTATCTGTCTATCTATCTGGTTCTCTCTTTCACTCTCTCCCATTCGCCCTACTCACTCCACTTTCGTGTATTTAAAAGAGAAAAATTAAGATCCTTCTTTGTATATCAAGTGATTCGCTCCATTGTGCATGCTACTCATTCACCCAGTCTATCTATTTATCTAACTGATTCTCTCTTTCACTCTCTCCCATTCGCCCTACTCACTCCACTTTCGTGTATTTAAAAGAGAAAAATTAAGATCCTTCTTTATATATCAAATGATTTGCTCCATTGTGCATGCTACTCGATTCACCCAGTCTATCTATCTATCTATCGATTCTCTCTTTCACTCTCTCCCATTCGCCCTACTCACTCCACTTTCGTGTATTTAAAAGAGAAAAATTAAGATCATTTTGAATATATTAATTATTTCACTCTATTGTGCATGCCACTCGATTCACCCAGTCTATCTCTATCTATCTATTTATTTATCTATCTATATATCTGATTCTCTCTTTCACTCTCTCCCATTCGCCCTACTCACTCCACTTTCGTGTATTTAAAAGAGAAAAATTAAGATCCTTCTTTATATATCAAATGATTCGCTCCATTGTGCATGCCACTCGATTCACCCAGTCTATTTATCTATCTATCTATTTATCTATCTGATTCTCTCTTTCACTCTCTCCCATTCGCCCTACTCATTCCACTTTCGTGTATTTAAAAGAGAAAAATATATGGTCCTTCTTTACACATCAAATGCATGCCACTCGATTCACCCAGTCTATCTATCTATCTACCTATCTCTCTGATTCTCTTTCATTTTTATTCGGTCTGTCAGCCAGTGCCATCAGCAATTTTAATCCACTTGGCTCACCCCATATCCACCTCGTCGCTTCATCCACCCGCGGCATCCCATCCACCGCTTCATCCACACGCCCACCCCGTCAATCCACCCACACCGCTCTCGATGTTCCCTCCCGTCAGCACCATACCCTCCCCTACTCCTTCCCTCCTTTCCCTCCTTTCCCCTACCTCTGCCACGTCCCTCCTTCCCCCTCCCTCTGCCACGTCCCTCCTGCCACACCCCCCTCCTCTCTCCCCCTCCCCCTACCACTCCCCTCCGCTCAAAAGCAACATCAACACCCCCCTCCCTCACCATCCCCAACCCCCACCCCATCACCCTCCTCCCCTCGTGCCATAGGCAGTACCACCCCCTTCCCCCCATCTCCCCTTCGCCCTCCCTCCCCCCACCCCCATCGCCCCCCCCCCCCGTTGCCATGGCAGAATCATGAAATATTTGCAATGGCCATAAATCATTCCAGATTTCACATTCGGGGAACGTACGAAACACATAAATGGAAAATAAACATATGTGCTTTATATTTTCGCCTTTTTCCCGTGTTCGCTTTAGGAGATAAAATATATGAAACAAATGTATGTATACATGGTACGAGAACAAATATTTTTTCAACACCAAAACAGATGATTATTGATGATGATGTTGATGGTGATGTTGATGCTGATGACAATGCTGATGTCGACGATGATGATGTGATGATGATGATGATGATGCGATGGACGATGATGATGATGATGCTGACGATGATGCTGACGACGACGATGATGATGATATGATGATGATGATGATGATGATGATGATGACGATGATGATGACGATGATGATGACGATGATGATGATGATGATGATGATGTGATGATGACGATGATGATGACGATGATGACGACGATGATGATGACGATGATGATGATGATGACGATGTGATGATGATGATGATGATGATGATGAGATGACGATGATAATGATGATGATAATGACGATGATAATGACGACGATGACGACGACGACGACGACGCTGATGAAAACGACAACAAAACGTTAATGATACGAACGTGAGCAACGAACTTAGCAACGAAGCCACTGAAGACAACAAGGACAACGAAGACCTTAATAATCATCATGAATAAATAAATAACCCAAAAACGACCAAACCCGTCCCATACCTCTCGACAAAACAAACAAACAAACAAACAAACAAACAAACAATCTCTCGACCAGCGTTTCCAGATGAAAAACGACGAGTCAAGCTTTGATCATTTTACGGCAGTTAAAAGTTACCATCAGACTTTTTTCCTATTTTTTTCCAGTCTCTTTTTTTCTACGCTTGGCTGCGCGTCAACCTGCATGACAACCAATTTGCAGCCGAATTGCCAGTTGCAGCTTTGATTGCATGGGAGAGGCGAGCATTAAGGGCGGCAGTCTTCTGCAGCGGCGGTGGGCGGGGCGGATGGACAACAGCTGATTTTTGTTGATTTTGTCTTTTCCCGCGATCGTTATATTCTCCTCTTCCTCCTCCTCTGTTTATAAAGGACGTTTCGAGCCTGGATGACAGACATTGAAAATATATGCAAAAAAAAAGTCTCATAAAAAAAAAAAGTGTGTGTGTGTGTGTGTGGTGTGTGTGTGTGTGTGTGTGTGTGTGTGGTGTGTGTGTGTGTGTGTGTGTGTGTGTGTGTGTGTGTGTGTGCGTGCGTGCGTGCGTGCGTGCGCGTGCGTGCGTGCGTGCGTGCGTGCGTGCGTGCGTGCGTGTGCGTGCGTGTGCGTCGTGTGCTGTGTGCAAAAAATATTCGGTTTCCAATATCACCCATCTTCTTACCGAAAAAAAACAGTATCCTAATCGAGGGAGCATTAAGACTGTCATGCTCCTGACACCTGACACCCGACGCCTCTCTCCCTTCGCCGCCTCATTCAGCGAGAACGAGATCGCCGATATTTCGAACGGCCGACGACGGGGGCCGCCGCTCGCTCGGTGTCCGGAAAAGCGTTTCCCACTTTGGCACTTTGGCACTTTGGCGCTTTCCGCGCTTCTCTCCGAACCCTGTGCCTTCGTGCCTGCCTCGCTCTGGCTGTCTGTGTCTATCTCTAGCTCTGTGTCAATCTCTATATCTGTGTTATCTCTATCTCTTTTTCTATCTCTATCTCTTTTTCTATCTCTATCCCTGTGTCTATCTCTATTCTATATCTCTGTGTCTATCTCTATGTCTATCTCTATTTCTATCTCTGTTTCTATGTCCTATCTCTATCACTGTTTCTGTGTCTATCTGTATCTCTGTGTGTCTATCTGTATTCTCTGTGTCTATCACTATCTCTGTGTCTATCACTATCTCTGTGTCTATCACTATCTCTGTGTCATCACTATCTCTGTGTCTATCTCTATCTCTGTGTCTATCTCTGTGTTCTATCTCTATGTCTATCTCTGTTTCTATGTCTATCTCTATCACTGTTTCTATGTCTATCTGTTTCTGTTCTCTGTGTCTATCTGTCTATCTCTGCTATCACTATCTCTTGTGTCTATCACTATCTCTGGTCTATCTACTGTGTCTATATCTCTGTGTCTATCACTATCTCTGTGTCTATCCACTCTCTCTGTGTCTATCATATCTCTGTGTCTATCACTAATCTCTGTGTCTATCTCTCTATCTCTGTGTCTATCTCTAATCTCTGTGTTCTAATCTCTATCTCTATCTGTGTCTATCTCTATCTCTGTGTCTATCTCTATCTCTGTGTCTATCTCTATCTCTGTGTCTATCTCTATCTCTGTGTCTATCTCTATCTCTGTGTATATCTCTATCTCTCTTGTGTCTATCTCTATCTCTGTGTCTATCTCTAATCTCTGTGTCTATCTCTATCTCCTGTGTCTATCTCTATCTCCTACTGTGTTATCTCTATCTCTGTGTCTATCTCTATCTCTTCCGTGTCTATCTCTGTGTGTCTCTATCTCCTATCTCTGTGTCTATCTCTATCTCTGTATCGTATCTCTGTATCTATCTCTATCTCCTCCTTCTCTTCCCCTTCACTTTCATTTTCTCTGTCTCCCTCTCCCTCATCTTCTCCCTCTCCCTCATCTTTTCCCTCTCCTTCCCCTTCACTTTTCATTTTCTCTTCCTCCTCCCTTCTCTCTCCAAAACATTCCCACCAATGGCGACATGATGACATGAATGGCACGAGAAGAAAATAACAGCAGCTATTTCTGGGTTCTAAAGGAGGGCGGGGGAGAGAGGGTGGGAGTAAGGTAAGGGCTGAGGGAGTAAAGGAGTTCTGAAGGGAGTTTATGGTACTGGGCGAGGGATTTGGGAGAAGAGAGCCCAGGATGGGGCTGGGGAGAAAAAAAAATTACCTCCGAGAAAGAGAGAGAGAGAAAAAAAAATTGTAAAACAGCATTACATTTACTCGACAGCATTACATTCTCCCTCAGAAGGGAATTCGCTTCTTTCGCCGCGCATCGCCCTAAAACCATTCTCTTCTCCTCCCTCTTCCCTTCTTCTTATTTACGCTGGTTTGCTCCTGTACGTGACCCGAGGTGACCTGGCTTCGGGGGCGCACTGCGGCATGCCTCATCTCCGTCGTCTATTCGTTGCAACAACCCGCAGCTGACAGCCCCAGCAACGAGCGAGAGAGAAATAAAGAGGCGCCGAAATAAAGTGGCGGAGAGGCAGGTGAAGGATGCGAGAGCTGGGGAAAGAGAGAGGGAAGAGGAGAGGAGGGAGAGAGAAGAGGGAAGGAGGGAAGAGGAGAGAGAGAGAGGAGAGGGAAGGGAAAGGAGGGAGAGGTGAGAGGGAGAGAGGAAGAGAAGGGAAAGAGGAAAGGAAGGAGAGAGAGGGAAGATGATAGGAGGGAGAGAGAGAGGGAAGAGAGAGGAGAGGAGAGAGAGAGGGGAAGAGGAAGGAGGCAGAGAAAGGGAAGAGGGATGGAGACAGGAGGGGAAAAGAGGAGGAGTAGGAGAATGAAGAGAAAGGGAAGAGGGAGACAAGGATGGGGAAGCGGAGGGAAGGAAGAGACAGGAGAGAGAGAGAGACAGGGAAAGAAGAAAGACAGGGATTGGGAAAAAGGAAGGAACTGTGAGGAAAGGGAGAGCGATAGCACTAGAGAGACAGAGAGAGGAGAGGGGAAAGCTGGGAAGGAAGAAAAGAAGAATTTGAGAAGAGAGAGAGAGAGAAGAGAGAGAGAGAGAGAAGAGGAGAGAGAGAGAGAGAGAGAGAGAGAGAGAGAGAGAGAGAGAGGAGGGGGGGGGAGGGAGGGAGGGGAGAGAGGGAGAGAGGAGAGAGGGAGAAGAGAGAGAGAGAGAGCAGAGAGAAGAGAGAGAGAGAGAGAGAGAGAGAGAGAGAGAGAGAGAGAGAGAGAGAGAGAGAGGAGAGACGAGAAAGAGAGAAGAGAGGGAGAGAAGAGAGAGAGAGAGAGAGACGAGAGAGAGAGAGAGAGAGAGAGAGAGAGAGAGAGAGAGAGAGAGAGAGAGAGAGAGAGAGAGAGAGAGAGAGAGAGAGAGAGAGAGAGAGAGAGAGAGAGACAGAGAGAGAGAGAGACAGAGAGAGAGAGACAGAGAGAGAGAGAGAGAGAGAGAGACAGAGAGAGAGAGAGAGAGAGAGAGAGAAAGAGAGAGAGAGAGGAGAGAGAGACGAGAGAGAGAGAGAGAGAGAGAGAGAGAGAGAGAATCAGAGAGAAGACAGAGACAGAAGACAGAGACAGACAGACAGACAGACAGACAGAAAAAAAATTCTTATTCTTTTAACTGAGAGTTTGAGCTTAAACAAATACACGCATTCCGCAGTTGCAAATTTACATATCATCAAAAGGCTTGTCAATTTTACATTTCAATTTAAATAAAATATCATACACCCATGAGGATAGAGAGACGAATAAAGGAATAAGCGCAAACGAAGAAGAAAAAGAGACAAACGGGAGAAGGAACAACTATAACGAAAGGGGAATAAATCCAGAGAAAGAGAAGTGAAGTGAGACGAAAGGAAAATAGAAGGGAAGAGGGAGAAAGGGAGATGGAAAAAAAGAAGAAGGGAGACAGGAAAAAGAGAGATGGAATTTGGATTTGAAAGGGGAGGAAAAGACAAGGAACACGGTGGAAGGGTGAGAGGGGAGCCGAGGAAAACATGATGAAATGGGAGGTGAACACCGAAGGGGGGGAAATAAAGGAATTGGAAGGAGAAGCGCGAGAGAAAGAATGAGAAAGCGAGGGTTAGTGAGTGAAGAGAGCGGGAGTAAGGGAAGAATGAGAAAGGGGAAATGAGAAGGAAGAGACAGAGAGAGAGAGAAAAAGGAGGGAGAGAGAAAAAAAGGAGGGAGGGAGAGGGAGGGAGGGAGAGAGAGAAAAAAGGAGGGAGAGAGAAAAAAGGAGGAGGGAGGGAGGGAGGAGGGACAGAGAAGAGAGAGAAGGACGACAGAGAAGAGAGAGAAGGACGACAGAGAAGAGAGAGAAGAGAGAAAGAGAGAGAAGAGAGAGAAGAGAGAGAAGAACTGACAAAGAGAGAAAAAGAGAAAACAAATAAGGAAAGAATAGAGAGCGAAGAAAGAATGACAAAAGAGACTAGCAGAAACAAAACCAATATAGACAAAGAAAGGCAAAGGAGGAATAAGAGGAAATACATAAGAAAAAAGTAAAAGAAAGAATAAAAGAAACTAGAGGAGCAAAGAGAGAAAACAAACGAGAGAATACAGATGAAAGAGAAAGAGAAAGAAAGAGAGATTAAACAGACGAGAGAATATAGACGAAAGAGAAAGAGAATGAAAGAGAGATTAAACAGACGAGAAAATACAGATGAAAAGGAGAATGTAAGAGAGATTAAACAGACGAGAGAATACAGATGAAAGAGAAAGAGAACGAAAGAGGGATTAAACAGATAAGAGAATATAGATGAAAGAGAAAAAGAATTATAAAGAGATTAAACAGACGAGAGAACATAGATGAAAGAGATATATAATAAAAGAGAGTTTAAACAGACGAGAGAATCCAGACGAAAGAGAAAGAGAACGAAAGAAATATCAAGCACACGAGAGAATACAGACGAAAGAGAAAGAGAACGAAAGAAATATTAAACAGACGAGAGAATAAAGACGAAAGAGAAAGAGAACGAAAGAGAGAGAGAGAAAAAGCCGCGGAGACGAACGGGTGAGGCGAGCGAGAGGAGAAGGACAACAGACCCCGAACGATCCCCCCCCAAGACGTCTTTCTTCGGCTCTTAGAATCACAGCGATTGTTTTCATTCCTTCCTCCGATTTCTCCCTCTCCTTCTCTCCCTGTTTTCCCTGGACGCCCAAACCAAACGGAATCCGCAATGATCCCACGCCTTTTCCCTTCGACTCTCTAATCTCACAAATCGACATTTTATTTTGCTGCTAAGAAGCTTACGGCCCAAGTGCGGTCACCAGAACATACATGTACCTACATACATGTACGTAAGTAGTATCTACTGCATAAAAAAAAACATCCATGCAACATAAACGCATGTACTGGGAACGGAAATATATACAGATATGTAGCCACATAGAAGCAAGATCACACGCTCACAGATACAAGCGGACACATAAATAGAGGACTTAAATGCATAACGAAGCGATTAATCTGTATAAACCGAATACGAGAATCTCTCTCTAGCTCTCGCTCTCGCTCTCTGTCTTTCTTTCTTTCTTTCCTTCCTGCTTGCTTTCTCTCTCTCCCACCTCTTCCTGACTCTCCCCTTTTCTCTCCCTCTCCCTCCCTCCTGTGTCCTTTTTTTCTTTACCTTCCTCCCTCCCTTCTTCCTATCTTCCTTTCTTCTTGCCCTTCTACCTTCGTTTCTCCCTTCCTCCCTCCCTCCCAATCTCCCTTCCTTCTTCCCTTCCTTCCCTCCCTCCCCCCTCCTTCCTTCCATCCCTAATCCCTTCTTTCTGTCCCTCTGCCTCTCCCTGTTCCTGTTCCTGTTCACCCCCCCCCTTTACCAAATCCCCCCCCTCCATTTTTCCTATAAAATCCAGCTAAAAAAAATGTGTAATATTGTGCACCAACCATCCATTGTGCTTGATTGGGCTTCCGTTAATTATTACCAGATAAAAAAAAAACATTTGTCGCATTGAAGTCTTATATACACCGATAAACATTTTTCTTTTTTTCCTTACGTAAATAATGTGACTCCAGTGCAATTATAAAAGAGATCTTCCTTGCAAGCTCTCTAGGCGAACATGCAACGCAATCTCGAAAATTGAAACTTGGTTAATTGTTCAAAAAAAAGTAGAAATTCTCCCCAAGAACAACAACTTGCTATAAAACTGTTTGGAAATGGGGAAACTTTAGTCGGCAATTAAGAAAAATATCAAACGATACTAATTAACAACTGGCAACTCAGTGACGTCAATGAGCTGCCACGCATTTATTTTCTCACTCTTTTTATTCTCTTCTCTTTATTTTTTACTCCGATCTGAGAAAACGTTTGTCACCATGGAAAGCGGGAAGCTCAAAAAAAAAAAAAAAAAAAAAAAAAAAAAAAAAATACATAAGAGAAAATAAAAGCAAGAAGAAATTTAGACTTTCTGTAACATAACTCTCGATATCGGATTATCATCATTTGCTAAACCGATAATGCGGATAAAGACTCGAAATCGCATTAAATTTTCGGTTTCTATTTATTCCGTCCAAGTCGAGACGTAGGAGGGGGGGGGGGGGGGAGGGGGGGGAAGGGGGTGGGTGGGAGTGGGAGTGGGAGGGGAAGGGGAGGAAAGGGGAAGGAGAAGGGGAAGGGGAAGGGGAAGGGGGAGGGGGGAGGGGGGAGGGGAGGGGGGGGGAGGGGGGGAGGGAGAGGGAGAGAATACAAAAAGCAAGGTAGTGAGAGAGAAAGACTCCCTGTCTTTCTCTCTCACTAATTAATGAACGAGAGAGAGAAAGACAGAGAGAAAAGAGAAAGCGAGTTAGTGAAGGAGAGAGAGAGAGAGAGAGAGAGAGAGAGAGAGAGAGAGAGAGAGAGAGAGAGAAGAGAGAGAGAGAGAGAGAGAGAGAGAGAGAGAGAGAGAGAGAGAGAGAGAGAGAGAGACAGACAGAGACAGAGACAGAGACAGACAGAGAGAATAGAGAAAGCGAGTTAGCGAAGAAGAGCCAGAGAAAGACAGAAAGAGCGGGAAGACCATGCTAATCCGGGTCCAGAGCGAGCGTTTCCTCCCAAATCGTCGGTCCGGCCCTCGCTGTGCCAGCTCCTGACCCTCGTTACCGCTCTCGCCCGAACAGAATAAATCCTCTGGGCTCCATAACTCCGTGAAGCAATACCAGCGACGCGGGACACTCCGGCTCCCGAACAAAATAACACGGCCGGGAAAGTGAGAGGGGGAAAAACGTATCAAAACTCGCGGAGCAGCGCTGGCGGTGTGGAACGAGGGGGAAAAAAGGGGGGAGGGGGGTCGAAACAGGAGTTATTCCGGATAACGAGTGCTCACTGGCTAAGGCGGAGTGCCGAAAGGCCTTCCCGAAGCGTCAAGCAGCAGCAGCAGCAGCAAGGAAGCGCGTGGCACTCCAGCCGTCGCTGCTCCCTCGGCTGCTCGGCTCTGAAACAACTCCTCGACCGTGCAATAAGATAACAACGTGTGCAATTGACTTCCTCGCCTCGGTCTCCCGGCGTCTCTCCTGCCGGCTCGGGCTATTGTTCCTGGGAAATTGGCAAAAGAAGATTTTGAAAAGGAAACGGCATGCAAATTAGGAGCATCGGAGCAGAATGTGTCAACAGACGCACGCACAAAACAGCTGGCAAGTGCTCTGCAACTGAAGGACCGAGTGAAAACAGCAGGCTCGAGACGCAGCCGAGTCGAAACAAAAATAAAACCCTGACTGTGACGAAAGCAACTCGGTTGAGAGTCCGTAAAAACACCAGAAAAAAAACATGAAAATAAGTAAAAAGCAATATGAAAAAAATGACACGCATGACTCAGCAAAAAGTGGACCCTGGACCCGGCTGAAAAATACAGACAACGGTAATTTCACCTGCAAATAACGGACCTATTCACCAGATTTATATACACGAAGGACGAAAAAAAATATATAACACTTTTGCAGACAATTTAGTGACAAACACATTGTAGTTCACCTAATGGTCGCGGACGTTTAGTAAATCTGAACAAAAATTGGGACGTTAAAAAAGACAGAAAGAAGGAAAACGGTCTTACCTTGGCAGTCATTTTTAAAGTAAAACCGCTAAAGGTTAACTAATCACGTTATCCCCATTTTTAATCTCATGTCCACGCCGAGAGTTGATGATACAGAATAAAGCTATCTGGCCAACTGGGTGGCCATCTGTCTGTCTGTCTGCCTGTGTCGGTCTGTCCGTCCGTCTGCATCTGCCTGTCTGTGTCCAGCTGTATTTGCTTGTGTCTGCCGTCTGTATCATCATCTGTCTGTGCGTCTGCCTGTCTGTGTCTGCCCGCTTATCTGTGTATCTGTCTGTCTGTCTGTCTGTCTGTCTGCCTGTCTAGCCTCTCGCGGCCTCGCCACCAGAAGCTCCCCCGTTGAAGGCGTGCGACCGATCCGGCCCTTGAAGCCAAGAGCAGAGGCCCGCCGTATAGGCCTATCGAAATTCCGCGTACGTTCGGCCCTACGAGTTCTCCTCCCCCACAGTCGCGACCAAAGCGTTTGACGACACAGCATGAACTCCAACAGACCAGCCGGGCACCAAGCAGCGCCACGGATGCAGGAGGACTCCCTGGCTCTTATGCACCCATACAGAGGGCAAGGGGCTTTGAACGTAAGTAAACTCTTAATGGGAACTTTTATCGTCTCAGCTCTGTGTATCTTTTACGTTGGAGATCCACTGCCCTAATGCCGTGTCCTACTTCACCTCTGTTTACCCTCTCACCTGTATTTGCTTTTAACAATCTCTGTTTGACTTGTTTGTTACAAACCCCTCCGCCATATCAGACTGTGTTCATACTACTTTCTTTAAACAATCTCAGTTCTTTAAGGAACTCCATTCCGGCCCCCAGTATTTATCTTTTTGATGCTCTACCTCATGCGTCAAAGAAATAAGAGGAAGCTATAAGTTCTGGAGGGAAATGAGTCAAACGAAATAGAGTGTAAGGCCAAACAAACCCCAAAGCTTCCCCGGGACTACATAAAACACCTTATGAACAAAGGGACTCGCCAGCTCGAGATAAAATAGCGTCTATATAAACAGCAGTAGCAGAGCACTCGGCACACACGCGAGCATCTCCAAATAAACCGAGAGATAGTTAGTGTCTCCTTTGGAAAAATATAACACGAGCCACTTGATGTAAATATCTCCGAGTTACGTAGTATTTTCCCCGCGTGTCCAGTCCGTTAGTCTGTCTGTCTGCTTTAAGGCTACTATTTGCATACGAGTAGACGGGCACTGGGGGGGGGGGGGTGTAGCATTGCATAACTTGGCTAATAATGTCTATTCCGAGTTGAAAAGAGGCTTCATTTCGAAGATAAGAAATTTCAGAAGTCTTGCTGTGGGAGGGAGGAAGGGAGAGGGAGAGGGGGTGAGAGAGAGAAAAAAAGAGATAGAGAGAAGAGAGAGAGAGAGAGAGAGAGAGAGAGAGAGAGAGAGAGAGAGAGAGAGAGAGAGAGAGAGAGAGAGAGAGAGAGAGAGAGAGAGAGAGAGAGAGAGAGAGAAAGAGAGAGTGTTAAAGAGAGAAAGAGAGATAGAGAGAGAGGTGGGAGAGGGAGGGAGAGAGAGAAAGCGAGCATACAGAGAAAGCGAGAAAGAGGGAGAACGAAAGAACGAAAAGATTTCCACAGCGGCAAAACCTCCCTGTTTCTCCGTCCCAGATCCCAGCACGGCGCCCGCCACCCACGCCCACAAAATCACATCCACAGCGCCGCTTCCTCACGCCCATGACCCTGAAAAACCGCCCGACGGGGTAAAAAAAAAAAAAAAAAAAAAAAAGGACTCCAACCTTGGCACAAATATCCCACAATTATCTAAAACTCTTTGCACAATATTGCAATTACAAATCTATTTCCGACGCGAGCCGCATGGAAAGAGTTTAATCGGGGGGGAGGGAGGGGGGGGAGGAGGGGGGTAAAAAAAGAGACAAAAACTCATTTTCCGAAATTCAATCGGCAAAAAAAAAAAAAAAAAAAAAAAAAAAAAAAAAGCCACCGATTCCGAGGCCGGTTTTGTTGGTCGCGGGCGTGCCGATGCGGGCGTCATTCGGGTGTGCGCGGTATGTCATTTTGCTCTCGTGGTTTATGGGCGTTTGGTGGGGGCGGCTCTGCCTTCCGCCGGCTCGCTGTTTTTGCCTTTGATCACGTTTTTTCTTTGTCGTTGTTAGAGTCAATGGTGGCGGTGTGTTGTTGTTGTTGTTGTTGTTGTTGTTGTTACTGTTGCTGCTGCTGTGTTGTCTTGGTTTTGGTTTGTTGTTGCTGCTGCTGTTGCTCTTTTTGCTGTTGTTTTTGCTGTTATTGCTGTTACTGCTCTACCTGCTGCAAGCCTCGCAGTGGTCTTTGTGCTGTTTCTCGTTGTTGCGGTTGCTGCTGCTATTACTGCTGTTTTTGTTGCTGCTGCTCTTAGTCTAAGAGGTAAATCTCTTTTCCCAGTTTCTTAGTCAGCAATAAAAAGCCACAGACACTGTTTTGCGAGCGACTGACCGCAGCACAGCGCCAGTCGCCTGCCCTTCTAACAAGACAACACTAACACCATTTCCAGGTCCCGCCGCGCGCGTGCCAGGGCGAATTCCCGCACCGTGGCGCTGCAAGTTGCAATATATACCGTAATAGCCCGAGTGTCCAGCACGTCCCGGTAAAACAATGTTGCTCGGTGCCACCCGCGCATTGCAGGACGTGCAACTCGGGCATGCAGCTGCGGTTCCGCTTGGCTCTTTCGTTTTCCCCTGTCACTGTGCCGGCCGGGTGTGCGTGCGCCCCTTCCGAAGCTGCACAGGGTGGCACTCGTATAAAGTGTGTGCAAGATATTGTTTTATTGGCATGATTCTACCGAAAGAAGGGTCTTCCTCTCTCTCTCTCTCTCTCTCTCTCTCTCTCTCTCTCTCTCTCTCTCTCTCTCTCTCTCTCTCTCTCTCTCTCTTCTCTCTCTCTCTCTCTCTCTTCCATCATAGGTATGAGTGCGTGCGTGCGTGTGTGTTTGCTTACGCGCGGGTGTGCTTGTATGTACGTGTACGTGTGGATGCACTTGGAAATGAGAAAAAAGAAAGAAGAGAGAAAAGAGGAGAGGGCGATACAGAGAGAGAGAAAAAAAAGAAAAAGAAAATAGAGAAAGGAGGAGGGAGAGAGGAGAGGGGGGGGAGAGGGGGAAAGGAAGAGAGAGAGAGGAGAGAGAGAGAGAGAGAGAGAGAGAGAGAGAGAGAGAGAGAGAGAGAGAGAGAGAGAGAGAGAGAGAGAGAGAGAGAGAGAGAGAGAGAGAGAAGAGAGAGAGAGAGAGAAGAGAAAGAGAAAGAGAAGAGAAGAGAAAAGAGAAAGAGCAAAGAGAAGAACAAGAGAAAGAGAAAAGAGAAAAAGAGAAAGAGCAAACAAGAGAAAAAGAGAAAGAGAGAGAGAAAGAAAGAGAAGAGAGACAAGAAACAAATTCCTTCCGATAGCCCACCGCCCTCCAGACACAATCGGGCCCGTGTTTACCAGCACAATCGAGACAAGAGGATCATCCTTTGAGACAACAAAAAGCCACGCAACAGTCTTCCAGGAACGAGGGCGTGACCCGTATGCTTGCGCGTCCGAGAGCCACGCACACACGCACACACGCACACGCACGCTCGCTCGCAGGATCGCACATGCAGGTAAGCACAGACACATAAAAACACACATAAAATGCACAACACACACCAGCCTCAGACAAACACATCAGCATAACCCACCCTCACCTACACACACACCTACACAGCTATAGAAACAGCTACAGCCACAACAAACACAGCCACAGCCAACAGCCCACAACCACACACAGGTCCACACACACACACACGACGCACGCACCGACACACACAACGCACACAGGACACACACACACGGCTGGGAGACACAACAATGACACCACACATCATGCACCCCCAGGTAATTCTCCCCCCCCACACCCCACCACCACACCCACCTCCCTTCCCACCCCTTTTGCGTTCCTTTGTGGACACTGAAACGACACCTGATCCCGCGCTGCATCGACAAGGGACACAGATTCTCATACTGACCAATATAGCTTTGTTCTTCTCTCTCCTCTTTTAAAGGAAAAGGTACTTACGATAACAGACGGTCATTCAGGAAGGAAAAACACGTGCATTTTTTTTTTTTTTTTTTTCATTCTCTCTTCTTCTTTATTCTACACTCTTATACCGAAAAAAGAGACGATCTGACACTCCGGAAAATGTGATAACAACCCGAATTAACGGCGCAAAAAAAAAATAACAACTTATTTACGTTAAATAGAAACTAGTCGGGCAAAGCAATATGGCCGCGTCGGCAAAGCAATATTTCTGGTATTTTTCGCCTCCAACGCCTATTTTGGTTAGGGGCATAATCACCAATACAAATCGACGGATCAAAATTTACATCCGTAATTCATCACCCAAACAAAGTCTTTTCCTTGGTTATTTCTCTCGTCCTGTTTGGATCTCTCCCTCCCTCTTTGATTTATTTTTTGTCAGCTAAATTATTTTTAAATTGAGTTTTGCTCACGCACCTGCATAAATGTTTTCCGGACTTTTTTCTTCTCGGTTCCTCTTTTAAATTTCTCTCGAATATTCTGCAAATGGCGCGGGCTGTCCTTTTTCAAGCAACAGTTTGTTCGCCTCCTTTTACTTGTCTCTCACCTCTTTCTTCTTTTCCCTTTGTTTCTTTCCTTCCTTCCTCTTCCCTTTCCTTCCTCAGTCTATTCCTTCCCTTATCTCCCTCTCTTCCTCTCTTCCTCCCCTCGCTGCCTCTCCCTTCCTTCCTCTTTTCTAGTTCCAATTTTCCTCCCATCTCTCTTCCTCCCTCTTCCTTTGCTCCTCCTCCCTTTTCCTTCTCTCTTTCTTCTCCTTTTACCTGCACCACCATTCCTCCCTTTCTGTTTCTGCTTCTTCTCCCCTTCCGCCTACACACAAAAAATCATGCACGCACACACACATATGCACACGCAAGCACGCACACACCCAAACACACACATACAAGCAAACACAAACACACCCAAAACAAACAAAAACAAATAAATACCCACACCCACAAATACACATACACACCCACACTCACACACAAACAAACAAACAAATAAATACCCCAACCCACACACCCACAACACACATACACACCGCACCCACACACACATACACCCTCCACACACACCACACCCACACCCAGGGAGGGAGGGGGACGGCGCCGGCTTACGAACATATGTTTCCCGCGAGCCTCGGAGAGCGATAGCCCGGGGGCTTACAACACCCGCATGTGCTGTTATCAGCTGCCTTCAGGCTTTCTGTACCGACTCAGGCTTTATGGCCCGGGCGTTAGTGCCAGAACACACTCATCACCGCCGTAGTGCCGCCGCGGACAATGGCACCCGAGCGCTGATCAGCCGCGTCCGTATGTATCATCTGGCACGGTTTGGCACGCCTCGGCCTCGTCTCGAAGGCGCTGCGGCATTATCTCGAAGGCGGAGACTCCATCTGGCGGCTTTTGGCATCCCCGAGGAGCCAAGGAAATTAAAATTCGCTACTTCTTCGTTTCGCTTTACTGGTTACGTGAAAAGCCGTCTCAGATACACCGGCAACCACACAAGGCAACAAACAACGAAACAAACATACTTTCACATACATATTCAACACCAAGGACATGCACGCAAAACAACAAACCACACACCAAAAAACAAAAAACAACACGGACATACAAACAAACACACACACACACACCAGGGTCACACACACACAAGGGAGGGAGGGAGGGAGAGAGGAAGAGGAGAGAGAAGAGAGAAGAAGAGAGAGAGAGAGAGAGAGAGAGAGAAAGAGAAAGAGAAAGAGAAAGTTTCCTCTCTTACCTTACAGACGTTTTACACGAGTAAACGCTTGCCATAACACACCTGAAAATACAAAAAAAAAACACGTTATTTCCCCTGCACAATGCATTTTTCTCCCGGGCTGCAAACTATAATACTCTTATGTTAACAATCCGCGCCATATTACCTTTTCCTTTTTAAAGCATGAGTAAAAATGTCGCCTTCTTGCATACTGCAAACGCTGCAAACACAATACCCAAGAAAAAAAAAAAGACTACACAAACATTTTTATGAATCTTTAACTATCCTTTCGAAGTGAAAATACTCATAGCAAGCCGGATTTTTTTTCTTTTTTGTACAATCCTACATATATTCATCATTGTTTTTTTTTTCAATGTTTTTCAAATCCTCTTATCTGTATCTTATTTCATTTAATTATTCTATTTAGTTTCCTTTTTTGCTGGACGGAACATTTTGTTAAAGTCTATTATACAAATATATAAAAAGTTTTCTCGTGTTGGAATAATGGACTCCGACCCCCCCCCCACCTTTACAACGACCAACGTAAACCTTCTTTTAGGATGTTTCAAAAGGCCTTTTTTTCCTTAGGCCTATCCACATCGCCCTTCGTTTTCTTTCTCTTGCCATTTGCTGATAATTCTCCTTGCTCCTCTTCTCACTTTACGGCACTTCTCTTCCTCCCGTTTATGGCACCCGCCTCTTCTCCATTCCGGGTTTATTATAACTTCAGTTTAAGCTTTATTATTACTTCAATTTAACCTTTCTCCTTTGTCTTTCCCTAGTCCAACCCACGTCATCTCTTCTCTCTTGTTTCCCACCTACTCTTCCACCTCTTTGTTCTCCACCTTTTCCTTCTACACTTCTCCCCAGTCCCTTCCTCTTACCCCTTCCAAATTCCCTTCATTATTCTCTTCTTCATCCTCTTCCCTTCAATCTTAATCCTCCTCCTCCTTCGTCTTCAACCTCCCTCCACTTTCCCCTCCCCCCCTTTCCTCCTGCCCTCCCCTTCTCCCCTCCTCCCTGCCCATCTCCTCCTCCTCCGTCTTCAACCCCCTCTCCAGTTCCTCTCCCCCTCCTCCACTCACCAGCTCCTTTTCCCCTTCTTCCACCTCTCCACCTCCCTTCGCCCCCCTCTCCCTATCCTCCCCTCCTTCGTCTCCAACTCCCCTTCCCCCTCCTCCCTTCCTCCCTACCCTCCTCCTCCTCCAACCTCCTCTCCACCTCCTTCGCCCCCTCCTCCCTACCTCCTCCTCCTCCGTCTCCACTTCCCTCTCCACCTCCCCTCCCCCCTCCCCTCCCCCCTCCCCTCCTCCTCTTCAACCTCCCTCTCCACTCCCCCTCCCCCCTCCCCCTTCCCTCCTGCCCTTCCACCGGTCCCTGGCACTGAACTCTCCCCGGATCCGTGTCATTATATTCTTCTACTTGGTGGCATTCCCCTGTCGCTCAATTCGCTGCCCCTCAAGCCATTTCCTTGAATTAAATTGAGTTTAATTGTATTTCATCTGATCGCTAAAAAATCCTTATCATTCCCAAAGTCATCGGAAATGCACCTCGTTCCAAACTTATCTTCTGGTACAATTTCTTTACAGGACGCTTAAGCTTATGATGCGTGTTATATCTAAATTATATTACTTGAAATGAGAGAAGTCGAGGTATGATTGCAGTTTAATCATCTAGCAAATTGAAAGATTAACTTGATTAATTCACATAATGTCTTTGTAATAGTGGAATTCGTTTATCGGTCTCATTCTTGCGTTCTTTCTCTCTCTCCCTCTCCCTCTCTCTCTCTCTCTCCCTCTCCTCTCTCCCCCTCTCCCTCTCTCTCTCTCTCATATATATATATATATATATATATATATATATATATATATATATATCTTTTTTCTATCTATCTCTATTTCTCTTCTCTCTCTCTTCTTCTCTCTTCTTCTCTATCTCTCTATTCTCTATCTCTCTCTCTCTCTCTCTCTCCTTCCCTTCTACTTCTCCCTCTCACTCTTCCACTCACTTCCGCCTGTCCTCCCTTTCATCTCGACCCCCCCCCCTCTCTTCATCTCCCCTCTACCCTCCTCCCCCCCTCCCCCCCCCTTCTGCCTCTCCCTATCTGTGGTCTGAGTGTTCCGTCGTGCCTCCTTCATTAACGCGGCGAGGAAATGGTGCTGGCAGTGCTGATTGTGCCGCCCTCGCCGCCGCCGCCGTGATGGTGATGGTGATGATGGTGATGGTGATGGTGATGATGGTGATGACGATGGTGATGATGGTGGTGACGATGGTGATGATGGTGGTGACGATGGTGATGATGGTGGTGATGATGGGTGGATGGTGGTGACGCGACTGTTACGTGGGAGGAGATCTGGGTAGCGACGCCGCCCGTGACGGGTGGTGTATACCTGGCTTGGATGACGAGGCCGGGAATGAAGAGGGTGGCTATAAAACAACACGAATAAGAGATGATAAAGCAGAGAGGCGATAAAATAAAATAAAAAAATCAACGAAGGTTATCTTCATGTAATGGGTGCTGGTAGTTCCCCCTCCCCCCCCCTCCCTCTCTCATCTCCTACCCACCCTCCTCACTTCCGGTACACGACCCATTTCTTTGGATAATGCAATTTGCTCAACCGGCAAAGGTGTTTTTTTTTCCCAAACAGTTTTCTCCCGGTAAACTTGCAATCTTTTGTTAACTTGCGTCCTCCCGGTACTTTTCTCCTTTGCTTTGAAAAACTCCCTTAATCCGTTCTTGTCTATTTGAATTCTTGCGCTGCTTCCTTTCTCCCAAGCAGTTCTCGGGATTTTTGCGCCCTTCCTTTTCCTCCAGTTTAGAGCTTCCCCTTTTTATGACTCGGGCCTCGAGCTGGACCGTGGCAACGCGCGCTCACCTCCTCCTCCATCAAGTTAATTCCCGTTCCTTCTGTGCCGAGGCCGGAACACAGAGTGCTCTCTGTGTTCGCTTACTTCCCCTGTATCCCCTCTCTCCCCAGACTCCCCCCCCTCCCTGGACTCGGCGCCCCCCCACCTATGACCTCAACTCCCCTAGCTCCCCAACCCTACGGCATCACCCACCCCTCCCCATCATCCGACTCTTCCTCCCCGTCCACCATACGTCCCCTTCTCTACCGCCTCCCTCAACCCCCAAGCCTTCCTCCCCCTTCTGCGCTCCCCATCCTCCCCACAACGCCTCCGTCTCCCCTTCCGCTCCTCTCCCCTGCCCGGGAAAGAACCGGGGCACGGCGGGACCTCATCACAGCAACCTCTGATGGCCAATTAAGCAGGGATGCACCGGCGCGTCAGGGTATAATGTGCTATTAAGTCCACCGCGTTAACGCTCGGCTGACACACGCGAGATTTGTTCCGCGTCCCGTCCTCTCGCATGACGTCGAGGCTGACGGACACTGGGGCTCGGGATGCCTCGAGTATGGGTCCTGAGCGACGTGGGGACGGGTGGAATTTGCGGACAAGGAGGTCGAAGGTAGGGGGACTCGCCGAAGTCAGGGCAAGGAGGTCGAAGGTCAAGTCAGGGCAAGGAGGTCGAAGGTAGGGGGACTCGCCGACGTCAGGGCAAGGAGGTCGAAGGTAGGGGGACTCGCCGAAGTCAGGGCAAGGAGGTCGAAGGTAGGGGAGCCGAAGTCAGGGCAAGGAGGTCGAAGGTAGGGGGACTCGCCGAAGTCAGGGCAAGGAGGTCGAAGGTAGGGGGACTCGCCGAAGTCAGGGCAAGGAGGTCGAAGGTAGGGGGACTCGCCGAGTCAGGGCAAGGAGGTCGAAGGTAGGGGGACTCGCCGAAGTCAGGGCAAGGAGGTCGAAGGTAGGGGGTCGCCGAAGTCAGGGCAAGGAGGTCGAAGGTAGGGGGACTCGCCGAAGTCAGGGCAAGGAGGTCGAAGGTAGGGGGACTCGCCGAAGTCAGGCAAGGAGGTCGAATAGTCAGGGCAAGGAGGTCGAAGGTAGGGGGACTCGCCGAAGTCAGGGCAAGGAGGTCGAAGGTAGGGGGACTCGCCGAAGTCAGGGCAAGGAGGTCGAAGGTAGGGGACTCGCCGAAGTCAGGGCAAAGGAGGTCGAAGGTAGGGGGACTCGCCGAAGTCAGGGCAAGGAGGTCGAAGGTAGGGGACTCGCCGAAGTCAGGTCGAAGGTAGGGGACTCGCCGAAGTCATCTCGCCGAAGGAAGGAGGTCGAAAGAAGGGGATCTGACGGGCATTAAGACGAGTAAATTCCAGGGGATCTGACGGATTTCTTATAAATGAATAGACAAAATCCTCCAAAGGGGAAAGTAAAGGCAAGGAAGCTCTCAGGTACATGATCTCCAAGACAAGCCAAGTGCTAATTGCAGAATCATGAGGACGCGAGATTTACGAGTCCTAACGCATCAGTGTAAGATTTCAGAGTCAGGGGATCCGACAACTGTGCAAAACCCGCCATAGCATCTCCAACCCCACTAAAACCTCCCAAACCTTACGTTCCCGAGACGCAGAACCTTCCCGACTGAACACCTGACCATCAAAACACAAACAAGTGATCTCCAACTCACAAACGCACCCCAGACATAAATCCAAAATAGAACCCGGCCCCCCCCCCCAAAAAAAAAAAAAAATCAACAGCTAAAACCCCAAACCCTTCCCCCCCTTCCACCCCCCTCCTTCCAAGACCACCGCATCATCTGCCAGGCTCACTCGGGATGCTAAACGAGGGAGACAAGGGACCTCCCCAGACCGCAGGAGGACTAAGGCCCGTTAACCCACGCTGTAGGACGTCGGTCTCGTGTCTTCTGTGGCTCCTGCGGCTCCTGTGGCTCGCGTGTGAATATCATGATGGGCCTCTCGTCATCTGTGAGTTAAACGGAGTGTGTGCAAAACGGGGAAGGGGGGGGGGGGAGGAGATGAAGGGGAAACGTAAAACGGATAGAGGAAATGCAAACAAGGGAAATGCTGGAGAGGCAGCTAGTAAGAAGGGCGGATGAAGAAGATAGATAACGCAAGTGAGGAAGTGATGAGGAAGAGGGAGAAGAGAGAGAGGAGGAGGGGGAGAGAGGAGGAGGAGGAGGGAGAGGAAGTGAGGGAGAAAGAGGAGGGGTGGAGGAGGAGGAGGTAGAGGAATATAGATGAAGACGAAGAAGAGATGAAGACGAAACATTATGAGAAAAAAATATTTGGGGAGAGAGGGAAGGAGAAGAGGTGATAGAGAAACATTTAATGAAAACGAAACAGAACTTTGAAAAGGCGCTGAGATTAATGAAATCAAACAAAGCTTTGGACCGGATAACATCCCGATAGAAGCATGGAAAAGCCTTGGGGAGGCTGCTGTAGATGTTTTGTGGGACCTTTTAAATAAAATATATGAGCAAGAGAAAATTCCATCGGAGTGGAGGAAGAGCACTATTGTGCCCATATATAAACAGAAGGGTAACATCCAGGACTGCACTAACTACAGGGGAATTAAATTGATCTCACATACAATGAAGCTTTGGGAGAGAACTATTGGAATGAGGATCGAGGCTGAACGGTCATCGTGAAAACCAGTTTGGATTTGTTAAGGGAAGACAGACATCAGATGCTATTTTTGCCTTAAGACAGACATGGAAAAGTACAGGGAGAAACAGAAGGGACTGCACATGGCTTTCATTGACCTCGAGAAGGCGTATGATCGTGTACCGAGGTCAGAGGTATGGAGGTGCATGAGAGAAAAGGGAGTGAGCGAGAAGTATGTAAGATTGGTTCAAGATATGTATAGAGATGTAACATCACAAGTTAGTAGTTGCGTCGGAATAACGGATGAATTTTAACATCAAAGTAGGACTCCACCAGGGCTCTACTCTCAGTCCGTATATATTCGACCTTATAATGGACGTTCTAAGCGAAGGGATTCAAGAGGAGGCACCCTGGACAATGTTATTTGCAGATGAACATTGTCTTGGTGTGTAAAACAAAAGAATCATTGAGAGAGAAACTTCGCAATGGAAGAGGGCTTTGGAGGACCGAGGCTTGAAGATAAGCAGAACAAAGTCTGAGTACCTCTCATTTAATGATTTTGAGGAGGAAAATGGGGTGGAAATGGATGACGAGATCATTAAGAGGGTACCAGCTTTTAAATATCTAGGCCTCAACATGTGACAGAGGATGGTGAACTGGATGTAGAAGTAATCAACGCATTCAGTCAGGGTGGCAGGCATGGAGAAGGTTTTCAGGAGTACTCTGCGACAAGAAGATCAGCGCAAGACTCAAAGGGAAGTTTACAAAACAGCTGTGAGACCTGCTATCCTTTATGGGAGCGAGGACATGGCCAATTAAGGGGTGCATGAAAAGAAGGTGAATGTTAGCAGAGATGAGGATGTTAAGGTGGATGTGTGGTGTCACGAGGAAGGATAAGATCAGGAATGACTACAATCAAAGGTACAGTCAAGGTCACAGAAGTGAGTGCAAAGAATGCAAGAAAGAAGGATTAACTGGTATGGGCATGTCATCAGAAGTGAAGAAGGCTATATTGGAAACCAAGTTATGGAAATGCACGTGGATGGACGTAGAAGGAGAGGTAGACCCAAATTAAGTTGGAGGGAAAGGCTTAAAAGAAGATCTGGAAGACAAGGGGACTCAGAGGGAAGATGCAATGGACAGAGCAAGATGGAAGAGGCTAGCGAGGAACAGTGACTCATATAGAAATGGGAATAAAAGCTGAAGAAAAAGAAGAAGAAAGAAGAAAGAAGAAACAGAACTTGAAAATGCTGCAAGACGATTAAGACGAGTATTAAAACAGAAAACAAAGAACCTGTGAAAGGAAAAAAAAAAAATACACTGAAAATACTGAAAGGAGAGACGCAAACCGTAAGATAAACCTAAGAAATAGATACGAGAACCGCCAGACAAAAAAAAACAGTCTGAAGGACACGGACCAAGATATAATGGAAAGAAAAGAGATTAAGAGAGAGAAAAAAAAATAGACTCGACCACAGAACGAACAACGGGAGAAAAAATATACCAGAAAAAGTACAAGGTCACAAGAAAAAAAAATATATATATACATGAACAAGAAATGGCTTATAAAAGACCCGAGATCGCCTCAGTAAAGCCAAAAAGATAAAAAAGAAAGACTTAGAGGAAGGCAAAAAGAGGAGAAAATATATCCTCGGATCTGGCGAGTGAGGAAACAGGAAAGAATTCGGATGTGAGACTCTTAACCGGCGCCGGGGAAAAGGAGAGAGAAAGGAGGAGGCAGGGAGGGGGAGAAGGGAGAGGGGAGAGGAGGGGGGAATTAGGGGAGGGAGGAAAGAGGGGAGAGGGGAGGGTCGGCTGAGAAAGAGAAAGGGAAAAGGAGAGGGGGAGGGAGGAGAGGAGAGGGGAGAGGAGAGAGATTTAGAGAGGGGAGAGAGAGGTTAGAGAGAGAGAGAGAGAGAGAGAGAGAGAGAGAGAGAGAGAGAGAGAGAGAGAGAGAGAGAGAGAGAGAGAGAGAGAGAGAGAGAGAGAGAGAGAGAGAGAGAGAGAGAGAGAGAGAGAGAGAGAGAAGAGAGAGAGAGAGAGAGAGAGAGAGAGAGAGAGATAAAGAGAGAGAGAAAGTGAGAAAGAAAGAGAGAAAGAAAGAGCGAGAGAGAGAGAGAGAAGAAGAAGAAGAAGAAGAAAAGAAGAAGAGCAGAGAAAAAAAGAGAGGAAGTGAGGGAGACACGGCACATAAACGCCAGAGAGGAGTAATAAACATAATGAGCAAAGCACCGCGGGAATTTGAAACCAAAAAATTCCAAAAACGTGAGGCGCAGAAAACCAGCAAAATGAAAAATCATCATTTTAAATAAAATCATTAAACAGACATCACCAAATTAAAAATCAACGATAGCAATATCATCATTTACAATGATAACAGTGATGACGACAATGATAATGATAACGTCTACGCTACGACTCTGACTACGATGACGATGACGACGATGATGACGATGACGATGTTGATGATGACTGAAAGGACAATGACAATGACGATGACGATGACGATGACAATGATGGCAGTGACGACGACGACGACGACAACGATATCACCATACTAATAATGATAGTAACAATAACAACAACAAAGCACAACGAAAAACAAAAAACAACAACGACAATAACAATAAAAAAATATCCTAAGAATAACCCTAAACAATCAGGCAAAAAGAAATAAAGGAAACAACAAACAAATGCGAAGGAAAATTACCCCCAAAAAATCCCAGTAACTCAACCGCCAGCGCAACGACAATGACAATGACGATGACAATGATGACAGTGACGACGACGACGACAACGATATCACCATACTAATAATGATAGAAACAATAACAACAACAATAATAACAAAAACACAACGGAAAAAAACAACAACAAAATAACCTAAGAATAACAGCAACCTTAAATACAGACGACAACATGTAAACAAACAAACGCGAAGGAAATTACCCCAGTAATGCGAAGGAAAAAAAAAAAAAAAAAAAAAAATACCCAGTAATCCTCACCAGCAACCCCTCCTCCCACGCCGGTCCCCGCGCGCAAAACCGCGACCATTTCAATACCCGAAGTGTTGTACGCAATTAACCCGCGGAAATGACCCTCAATAAGGACACTTACGACCTGCCTCTCTGTTATCTCTTACTGCAGAGTGGTTCCGCTGCCATTGCTCTTCACTTAAGGATGAGGGAGGTCGTGAGTGCGTGGGCGTGCGCGCGCGTCTGGCTGGATGCAAATTTGGGCGGGTGAGTGCGTGCGCGTGAATGGTGAATATGTGGGCGCCGAGGGTAGTGGGGATGGAGGGAAGGAGAGGAAGAGAGAGGGAGGGAAGGAGAGGAAGAGAGAGGGAGGGAAGGAGAGGAAGAGAGGAAGGAGAGAAGGAGAGGAGAGAGGGAGAGGAGAGAAGAGAGAGAGAGAGAAGGAAGAGAGAGAGAGGGAGGGAAGAGAGAGGTGAGGGAGGGAGGGAGGGAGGGAGGAGGGAGGGAGGGAGGAGAGGGGAGGGAGGGAGGGGAGGGGAGAGAGAGAGAGAGGAAGAGAGAGAGGAGAGAGAGAGGAGAGAGAGAGAGAGAGAGAGAGAGAGAGAAGAGAGAGAGAGAGGAGAGAAGGAGAGGGAGAGGAGGGAGAGGGAGGGAGAGGGAGAGGGAAGGAAGGAGGGAAGGGAAGGAAGAGGGAGGTAAGGAGGGAGAGAGAGAGAGAGAAGCATGAAATCACCTCCAGCGCCACCTCGCCTGAAACCTCATTAACAATATTATGAACACGCTAAGCATTTCCAGCTTAAAGCTCACAGTTGTAATTAGCTTGAGATTAACAGTATCTTAATTATTCCTGCAGTGATAACCAACTTTACGATAAATAATGACTCGCATTCACAAAACAGGCAAATGCACACACCACCCACACACACAAAAGTATACAAAAACACACGCAGGATCTCTCTCTCTCTCTCTCTCTCTCTGCTCTCTCTCTCTCTCTCTCCTCTCGCTCCTTCTCCTCCTTCCTTCCTTCCTTCCTCCTTCCTCCCTCTTTCCCTCCTTCCTTCCTTCCTTCCTTCCCTTCCCTTTCCTTCCTTCCCTTCCTTCCCTCCCTTCCCTCCTCCCACACAAACAAACCAAACAAACACAACACACACACACACACGCAACGAAACAAACCGGCGCACACAAAGCAGCGTTATGCAAGGCCATAAAATGTTTAAAAAGCCGACTAAAGGTGCCGCTCTGAGAGCCGAGCGCCGGTCACCTCGGCGAGCGCATCCCTCTCCCTCGCTTCTTTCCTCCTCCCGCCGCCGCGAGCCTGTTTGCCGGGCGATTTTGTGGAGCAAATACGGCAGCTGCGGCGGGAGTGACAAAGCGCTGCGGTCGTGTCTGCCGGGGAAACGTTTCTCGTGGTTGATCGCGCTGTCTTTCCCTCTCGTATCCTCTTATCAACTTCTTTTTACGGGGTTTTGATATTTCATTTCTATGTCTTATTCTTTTCTTTCTTTTCCATTTGGGTTTCGTAGAGATCTTGTTTAATTCTTGTGGGATTATCAACGTCTTCCTTTACTCGTTATTCCTACCTCGAACGCCATAAGGACATCCTCCGAGTTCTCCTTATTAGTTTAATCGCCATGTAATCCAAAAATAATCCCCTAATCCTCTCTTACTCTCCTAATAAACACCTAATCCTTTTCCATCCCTTAATAAAAGGCCTTAATCCCTCTTCAGCTACTTACGCAAGGAATCATTATTTCTGTCTCTATTAGTTATTAACGAGTTCGCGAAAGAACGGGGCTAAAATAGCTCTCTTCCAAACGTTCGCCTCCAAAAACGTTCTCTCGCAAACGTACATCGACAAACGTTCGCCCACAGATGTCATTCTCTCAGCAACGTGCATCCAAAAACATTCTCTCGCAAACGCACACCGGCAAACGTTCGCCCATAAACACCCACCCACAACCGCGCTCCCACGCCCACGCGACAGGGAGCCTCCCCCTTCGAACACGCCCCGCGGGCACCTCTCGCGAATGGCTCTCCTGATGGCAGTGATATTGCGTCCTGGCGCTGCCGCCGCTTATGTCTGCGCTGCTGACACTGCACGCCTTTTCTCTCTTTCTCTCTCTCTCTGTTCTTTTGTCCGTTCCCTTGTTTTTTTTTTCTTGTCTGTTTGTCTGTCTGCCTGCCTGTCTGTCTGTGACTGCTTGCCTGCCTGTCTGTCTGTCTGCCTGTCTGTCTGTCTGTCTGTCTGTCTGCTTGCCTGTCTGTCTGTCTGCTGCCTGCTTGCCTGCCTGCCTGTGCCTGCCTTGCCTTGCTGTCCTGCCTTGTCTGCCTGTCCTGCCTGGTCTGTCTGTCTGCCTGCCTGCCCACCTGTCTATCTGCCTGTCTGCCTGCCCACCTGCATGCCTACCTGTCTCTCTTTCTGCATGTCCGTCTGGCTGCCTGCGTCTGTGCCTATCCCCGCCTCGCTCTCTTTTCCGTTTCCAAACCCGCGCCCCCTGTTGCTCGTACTCCGCCCTGACGTAACTAATCTTTCACTGGATCGCCCCTAATCCCGCAGATTCCCTTAAACTCCCTCCCTCGCCTCTGCCTCTCTTTGCCTCTCTCCCTTGTCATCGCCCCTCCTCTTTTCCCCCAGCCCGACCGCCCTCGCCCCCTGACTCTCCCCGATTCTCCCTGACTCTCCCTGACTCTCCCTAGCGACACCGCGATCGCGACTACTCCCCATCAATAAGTTCAGTTTGTTCGCATTTGATGTTATAAACACGGTACACAAAGAGTTTTTTTGTTTATTTCCCCGCTCTTTGTTCCTTTACAGTTAGTCTCATTCTTTTTTTTCTCTCTTTCATTCATATCCTCGTCTCTCTCTCTATATATATATCATCGATTTAGCTATCTATCTTTCTATTTATCTACCTGCCTGCCTGCCTGACTCACTCACTCACTCACTCTGTCTGTCTACCTAGCTTTCTACATATCTGTCTACCTACTTTTCCATCTATCTATCTGTAACTTCAAGTCGTACCCACCTGCAACCGCTACTTTGCATAGCCTTCCTTCCGGTGCAGGAAAACCTGTCGCCCCGAATGAACCCTTCAATATAAGTGAAAACGAACTCCAACTTCTCGCCCCAAAATGCCTTCGAGAGCTCACGCCCGGGAATCCAGCGGCGCGCCCTCATCCTCCTGCAAGCTCATACCTCACGTCCATTCCGCAACCCATACCTTACGCAACTTCATGCCTGACCTTCCCCAAGCCTCGTGCACCTCATGCCCTCAACCTCACGTGGCTCGCCTTCCTCCTCCTGCAACCTCACGCCTCATACCTCACGTCCTTTAAGGAACACGTACTTCATGCCTGACCTTCCCTAAGCCTCGTGCACCTCATGCCCTCAACCTCACGGAACTCGCACCTCCTGGACAACACGCCTTTCATACTCCACATGACCGCAGCGTCTCGTGCACCTCATACGTCTCACACCGCATAACTCCACGTCCCGCCACGAGAGCACGGACATTCAAGCGTCCATCGTGACGCCTGACATATTCGCCCGCCCACACCCCTCCACCCAACCACACACCCCTAGCAAGTATCCGCCTCCCACGAAGGAAATAAGCCTTGCTGCCACACCTCCTCTGAAGTATTTGTGATCCTCAGTAAATGCCCTGGCGCCTCCCCTCAGCCCCTCCACAATCCGCCTCCCCCTTTCCAGTGCCTCCACAGTGCCCCTCTTGCGACCCCTTGTGCCCCTCCAGTGCCTCCACAGTGCCCCCTTGTGCCCCTATGGTGCTTCCACAGTGCCCCTCCAGTGCCTCCACCAATGCCCCTACAGTGCCCCCCTTTGTGCCCATTCCAATGAGCCCCTATGGTGCTTCCACAGTGCACCTCCAGTGCCCCTACGGTGCCTCGCAAGTGCCACTGCCGACTCCCGTGCGGCACTGTTGCTTGGGGCGGCCCCAGCGAGGCGTCACCTCCAATTCTCCGAATCATCGAGGAGGCGTTCGGGCGTTCGGCTAAATTGGGCGATGAAATGCTTCCTCACTCTTGCAGGGTTGTGGGCGTGGGTCTTTCACCGAGGGACGAGAGAGAGGAGGGAGGGGACAAACGAGGGTGAATTAGAGAGAAGCGGTTAGAAGGAGATCGATGAGAAATTAAGGGGAAGAGCAGGAGATAGGAAGAGGCAGAAGAGGATAAGAAGGCGACCTAGATCAAGAAGCACAGAAGAAATAGGAAAGGAGGAAACACACACACACACCACACAGAGAACCGAGAAGAGAGAGAAGATGACAACGGAACCGAGAGAGGCACGAGACGAGAGAGGAGAGATCTTCCGAGATGAGAGATGAGAGAGATAGAGGAGGCCAAGGAAGAAAAGAGGAGAAAGCAGTACGAAAACACGGAGTCAGGAGAATCGAGATAGAGAAGAGAGATAGCAGGGCTATGCGAGAAAACCAACAAATCGAAGAAACAAGACAGAACCCCCAAACAGGTTATCTAAGCCCGAGCTCGCGGTAGTACAACCACCCTGCGATGCAGCTAATCGAGGTACCCGGAAAGCGGAGGATACTGAGAACAGCTACAGCCATCTCGGCATGCGCCGAAAAACAATAACATCAATAAGAAGCAATCCGTAAGCTCGTACGATAAGAAAACTTGAAAAAAACACGAATACATATCATACTAGAGTAAAAAACTAAAAGAATCCAAACTTGGAAACAACAAACGCTAACAGGAAAATCCCCCTGAGGGGCGCAGAACAACACCCAGAGAAGACCGAAAGAACGCGAGTAACTTCCGACGTAGGCCTACAAAACACATAACAAAAAGGGAGGGAAAAATGTCAGAAGACAGCAATACAAAAGCGAACATAGGATAGAGGGGAAAAACTATAAACAAAAACAAGGACCAAAACCACGCAAATAAAGCAAGGGAATGAACAAGAAAAACAAAAAAAGAAAAGAAGAGATAAATGGAAAGAATATAAAAAAAACAAGGAACCACTACAAAATAGAAATACAGAAGAAATAAAAAAACAAAAATATAACACAAGCTTCTACGCCCTAACCACGTAGCGATGAACACGAGAGATTGTGATTGACCACAACCGCCAAAAGATGAATCAGGCGAAAGGAAGAAAGAGACAATAAGCCGGATCAGCGCAAAACACAAAGATAAGAAACACAACATGGACAAACAATAATAAATAAGTCCAGGGATAAACCCGGCCCCCCCCTCCCTCCAGCTCATGTTCTAGGGTGTGTTGCTCTCACCTGAATACGGGGCTCCCCCGCCTGCCGTAGAACTACAGAGGAATCACCCCTAGACATCATCACCGAGGAAAGAGAAACGGGAAACGAGAGGAGAAGAGAGACGAAGAGAGCCGCCCTGACCCGGTACGAAGAAGAGAAGAAGAGACTAGAAAAAGACGATACACCAAGAGAGAAACGGAGAGCGAAGATTTAAGAGAGAGGAGAAGAGAGAGAGCCCCCGAGAGCCGAGAGAGAGGTGAGAGAGAACAACCCACCTATAACCGACAGGAAATAACGAAAAGACGAAACGAAAGAGAAGAACGCAAAACTAAGTCAGAAAAGGAATAAGAAAAAAATAAAAAACAGCAAAGGAAACACCTAAAAGAACCGGACTGGAAGAGAAAGAAAAAGAAAAGGAAAACAATCACACAAAGAAAAGGCCTTCCACGAATTTAAGCCGAATCTCAAAAGGGTTTTCCAAATAACCCGGAAGGAAAAACACGCGCAGCCGGCGAGGCAAGATCCAGAGAAAATGGAAAAGAAAGAAAGAAGAAAAATAGGGAAAGAGGGACCAAGTAAGTGAGAGAGGAGAATGCGAGGGGTACGAGTGAATGAATGAGAGCAGAGTGCGGAAAAGTGCACCCCAACCAAAGGAGGAGGTGGCGAACAGCACCGAAGAGAAAAATGTTTAGTCATCACCGTTTGAGTGCCAAGCGGAAAAGAAAAGGTAAGAACCTCCCAATGTGAGACATGAAAAGACCCAGGGAAATAAGAGAAGATAACCAGAGAGAAAATGTAAGAAAAAGGGAAGACGATAGATAAAGAACCTACATACATCACAACCGGAAAAAATTCGTACCCTCTCTACTATTATAAAGGCGGCAGATAAAAAATACCATAACAACTGGCGCGATGGAGCGGAAAAGGTAAGGGAAATCAAAGAAGAATAGGGAAACGGAAAAAAAAAAAAGGGAAAGACAAAGAAAAAGAATAGGACAGAGCTGTTAAAGGAGACGACAGAAATAAATAAAGCTGACAACTCGCAGGACCCACGCCACAAGCAAATGACCGTGAGAGGAGGTGAAAAGAAATGAAAGAAAACAGTGTAATATTAAATATTCCCAACAATACACACTGCATGGAAAAAAAAGATAGACCTCCAAGGCACATATTACACCAGGAGAGAGACCACTCTACATAGGCCACAACCTAGGTTCGCGATAAATCCATATACACATATTAATACGCGCCTCCAACCCACTCAAAGGAAAGACCGAACACGAATGTCTCTATAATATGCTCAGGACCTACATAACAGACCACAAACTAAAAATTGAACACTCACACAATAAAACAAACATCTTATCACATTCTCATCTACAGATGAAAACAGCCTCAAACAAAAAATTGTTAGAGGACTGAAAAATAAACGAAACGCAAGGAACCAAAGAGGAGAGAGAGAGAAGAGGAGAGAGACGAGAGACCCTCGTCACGCACGATCCCCGGGATACCCACGCGACCGAGGCGGACAGAACGAGACGGCCAGATTGAGCAGAGATCTGAGACTCACAGAGAAATATGACGAGAGAGACGACGAGAGAGACAGAAAGTAAAAGATATCCCTTTGTGAGAGAATCTAACTAAATAGAGAAAGAAGAATGAGGAAAAGAGAAAGAGAAGAGAGAGAGAGAGAGACGACGGAGAGAGAAGATAGAGAGAGAAGAAGAGAGAGACGAGAGGATGGAGAGAGAGAGAGAGACGAGAGATTTGACGCATAGAGAGAGAGAGAGAAAAAGAAAGAGACGATGAGAAGAACGAAGAGAGAGAGAAAGAAAAGGAAGAGAGAAAGAAAGAGAGAGAAAAGACCGAGAGAGGAAAGAGAGAGAGAGAGAGAGAGAGAGAGAAGAGAGAGGAGAGACAGAGAGAGAGAGAAGAGAGAGAGAAAGAGACCCGAGAGAGAGAGGAAAGAGTGAGAGAGAGAGAAAGAGAGAGATGAGAGGAGAAAGAGAGAGGATGAGACAAGAGAGAAGAGAGAGAGAGAGGAAAACAGCGAAGAAAAACACCCGATTCTGAACCGACTTTCCAAAGAGCAAACAAAAGGAAACAAAACTATTGACAAAACGACCCGCTCCAGCTCGGGCGTGGAATTTGACAAGCGCCGAGACCGCGCATCGCCGACCGAGACCGATCTGGCGAGCGCAAGAACCCGCTCCGAAGCCGACCGGATGTTCGCAGCCTAAACAGAGCCGGTTACTGGGAGACTATTCGCTCGCCGTGAAGCCAGTGAGGATAGAGTACCGTCCCGGATCTCGTACGAGGAGAGAACAAGGCGGCGGATAAAAGGAAAGGCACAGTCACACGAGCAAGAAAGAAAGAGAAAGAAAGAAATGAAAGAAAAAGTCAACGATAAAATAAACACAGGCATAGTCACACGCGAAGGAAAAGTCAACAACAAAAGAACAAGCGAAGTCATGCGAGAAATGAAAATAAAAAAAAGGAACAAACGAGAACGAGAGAGAAAAGAAAAAAACAAACAGTAAGAGAACAGGCAAAGTCACACGGAGGAAACAGCTGACTGATAATAAAAAATACAACAACCAGCTTTAAGAAACAGCTGATTCGTGACGCGTGAGATACACTTCATATTTCATTCACTGTGCGATGTTATTTGCCGATAAACAAATCCTGGACATGATGCGGAAACAACTCCCTTTGAAGAGTTTCCTGAAAAGAAAGTTTTACTCGTGCAATTGCAAGAGAGAGAAAAAAAAATAATGCTACTGAACGAGAGGTAAAACGCACCCATGATGCTTAAGAAGAACCTCCCTTGAAAACGTTTTTTAGTAGAGAAAAAAAAAATTACTTTGATGTATACAGAAGAAAAAAAACATTTAAGTTGATGCGATTAAACCGATTTGTTTGAACGCGCTGTGCAATGAGGCTCAAAAACAGATTGATGGCAGGCGGCAGGCCTTGCGTCACTGATACACAGAGGTCCAGGAAGGAAACTCGTGTAGTCAGGAACTGTAACTGTTTTGAGGTTCAGGCAGTGTGGCTCCAGAAGCAAAAAACGAAACGAGTGTTAATAATTGATGGTTTATGCCCTAAAAGCGGACATGTCAATCATAACATTACATTTTAACTTTTAAACAACTTCGAATAAAACAAAGGGAGTAAAAGAAATCGGTTAATAACAAATGGATTGAGAAAGTATCGTGGCAACACAGGGGCTAGTCGCGAGCAAAATATATCGGGTGATTCAGAATGGAAAATGTTTTATCTCCCTATTAAAGGAGCCTAAACACGCGAGCACACAAACCCGTACGGAGCACACACGCGCACATAAACACACACACACACATACACATGCGCGTCCATGAACACACACACGCACAGTTACCGCACCATCTGGCGCTGCTACGCGGTCAACGGCCGCATCACCGCCGCCGTCCACGTCTCACGCACGATCACGCATGAACTAGCAAAGGCATACGTGCATTTAAACTTTTATTTGCTCTTACTCAATCTAAAAATAT
Organism: Penaeus vannamei; assembly: GCF_003789085.1. Classification (NCBI taxonomy): domain Eukaryota; kingdom Metazoa; phylum Arthropoda; class Malacostraca; order Decapoda; family Penaeidae; genus Penaeus; species Penaeus vannamei. The sequence continues at coordinate 33,186 of NW_020872542.1, forward strand.
CTATCATATTAAATCTAGAAATCTGTACCTTTCCTTCTGAAAATACACATGCAAACTTTACGTACACATAAAAAAGCATGCACGCAAGTACGCAACGCCTCCATCAGTGGCACGCACGTGAACGCACCATTTCTAACGTACTGCAGAATTTTAATTCAAACAAGAAATTAGCTATCGCAGGATATATATAAATTAGTGAACCGAGGGGCTAGACATAAATTCACATAAACGATAGCCGATACGGAAAAGAAGAGCTAACCGCCAGAGAAAGAAACAGAAGTTGATGAGCGAAGGCAAAAAACACACACACCATACACAAAACAACTTCTCTTTAATGTGTATGCTGTGGTGTGCCTACCCACTCAAACGTCATGTGTGCTCTCTCTCTCTCTCATGTATGTATGCTATATATATATAATATTATACTATATACAATAATACTCCATAAACTCATACTATATATATCATATAACTTATATCATAATTAGATAGATAGCATAGCATAGATAAAGATCACTATACATATATTAAATATACAAATACAGTATATACATACAATCACACTACATACATTACATAAACATTTACATACATCACACACATTACTCCATTACACCTACATACACTTCACATAACATACATACCATTACATACATGTCAATATATATATACTATATATAAGATATATATAGTATATATATACACCTATATAGATAGATAGGATAGATATGAGGGAGAGAGAGAGACCCGAGAGAGGAGAGAGTCCGAGAGATCAAGAGAGTCGAGAGAGACGACGATAGACGACGAGAGAGAGAGAGAGGAGAGGAGAGAGAGGAGAGGAGGGGCGAGGGAGAGGAAAGATGGAGAGGAGAGGGAGGGAGGCCGCACGTCGCCGACGCCACGGAGAGGAGAGGGAGAGGGAAGAGGCTGATAGGGAGACGCTGAGAGAAACCGAGACAACCGAGAGACGAGAGAGAGAGAGAGGGAAGAGCGTGAGAGGCCGGAAAGAGGGAGAGGGAGATGGGAGAATGGACGAGGGGACGAGCGCGAGAGGGCCCAGGAACGAACAGCGGAGAGAGAGGCAAGAGGAGAGCAGCAAAAGAGATGAGACCCGCAATCAGAGAGAGAGAGCACCGAAGAGATGCACGAGAGAGGAGAGAGAGCAGACGCACTCCCAAGATTCGAAGAAGATAGAGAAGACAGAACACGAGAGATGAGGAGAGAGAGAGAGAGAGAATCATAAGAGAAAGAATAAGATAATGGAAAGAACGCTGCCCGTGAAATACGTCTCAGCTGCCAAAATCCTATAATTATCACCACCCAAAACTCCTCCCCGCCTGAAATTTCACTGACCGCCGAGCCCCACAGCTAACGAGGCGAGTGGGGCCGGGGTGAAGAAAAGGGATCGAAACGCCCTCTTTTCCTTCTCCTCTCTGCCCCCAGAACGCCCACTTGAACCTTAAAAACCACCCAGCCCTTACGAACGAGCGCCCCCCGAAAGCACTACCCCGGAACCAACCTAAAAAAGCCCTATGGAGACGCGCGCCCCCCGTAAGACTACAACCTAAAAAAGCCCCGAGCGCCCCCCGAAGACTACAACCTAAAAAAGCCTTAACGAGCGCCCCCCGAAGACTACAACCCTAAAAAAAGCCAACGAGCGCCCCCCGAAGACTACAACCTAAAAAAGCCTTAAGGACGAGCGCCCCCGAAGACTACAACCTAAAAAAGCCCTTGAACGAGCGCCCCCCGAAGACTACAACCTAAAAAAGCCAACGAGCGCCCCCCGAAGACTTAAAAAAAGCCTTTGTGACGAGCGCCCCCCGAAGACTACAACCTAAAAAAAGCCTATGAACGAGCGCCCCCCGAAGACTACAACCTAAAAAAGCCTGTGAACGAGCGCCCCCCGAAGACTACAACCTAAAAAGCCTTAAAGAACGAGCGCCCCCCGAAGACTACAACCTAAAAAAAGCTTGTGAACGAGCGCCCCCCGAAGACTACAACCTAAAAAAGCCTTAGAACGAGCGCCCCCCGAAGAACACTACGAACCTAAAAAAGCCCTATGAACGAGAGCGCCCCCCGAAGACTACAACCTAAAAAAGCCTTAAGAACGAGCGCCCCCCGAAGACTACAACCTAAAAAAGCCTACTACAACCTAAACAAGCCTGCTGAACGAGCGCCCCCCGAAGACTACAGCCTAAAAAGCCTTGTGAACGAAGCGCCCCCCGAGACTACAGCCTAAAAAAAGCCTATGAACGAGCGCCCCCGAAGACTACAACCTAAAAAAGCCTAAGAACGAGCCCCCCCGAGACTTACAACCTAAAAAAAGCTCGAGCGCCCCGAAGACTAACAACCTAAAAAAGCCTGAACGAGCGCCCCCGCCGACACCCCCCGCAACCACCCCCTTCGAAGACGAAGATACAACCTAAAAAAGCTAAACGAACCGAAGACTACAAAATTAAAAGCTTGTGAGAGTGAAGCGAGGCCCCCCGAAGACGGACAAACCTAAAAAAAAGCCTTGTGAAAACGAGCGCCCCCCGAAGACCAACAAAAAAGCCCTAATGAACCTAAGATCTACAGCCAAAAAACCCTTAGAGGGTGTTGAACGAGCGCCCCCCACAACACCTAAAAAAGTCTAATAGAACCAAAGCGCCCCCGAAGACCACAAAAAAAAAGCCTTAAGAACGAGCGGCGCCCCGAGAAGACCACAACCTACAAAAAAAAAGCCCGTTTAAGAACGACGCGCCCCCGAAATAGACCACAACCTAAAAAAGCCTTAAGAACCGAGCGACCCCTAAAAGACCACACCTAAAAAAGCCTAAGAAACGAAGCCGCACCCCCGAAGACCACAAACCTAAAAAAAAGCCACTTAAGAACGAAGCGCGCCCCCGCAAGACCACAACCT
>NW_020872542.1:40488-47988 GCF_003789085.1 Penaeus vannamei
GCACTTCGGGACGGGTGCCGTCCGTCCCTCCGGCGCGCAGAACCGTCCGCAAATCTCGATGAACTGGACTGAATCGATTGGACGTGTGGATATGAGATTCATCGATACAGCCACCGACTAAATATAGGTAAGCAGCAAGGCATCATTATAGTGTACGTGCATACACATAAACCACACACACACACACTCCTCACTCTCTCCATCCTCCTCTTCCCTCCTCCTCTCTGCTCCTCTCTCTCTCTTTCTATCTTCCTGTCATCTTTTCCTCTTCTCTCCTCCCTCCTCCTCCTCCTCCTTCTCTCTCCCTCTCCCTCCCCTCCCTCTCCCTCTCCCTCTCCCTCCTCTCCTCCCATCCTCCTCCCCTCTTCCCATCCCCTCCCTCTTCCCCGCCCTCCCCCTCCCCCGCTCTCTACAGGCATGAAAATTCCCCTGATATCAACGAGAAGATCAAAGTAATGATCGTCCTCGCATTTCGTTTCGCGCGAAAATATTAAACTTAATTAAAATGAAAATAACACACACAAGCGCAGGAGAGACTGGGCGAGATGCGACCTCCACATTTTACTTATTTCTGTTCATTTCTGTGCAATGCATACGCGTGCGATCAATACAGCGGAATGGACGAATACAACTTACATGCACAGCATATGGCACATGCACACGCACACACACACACACACACACCACGCACCACACATCACACACACACACACACTCACACACACACACACACACACAATACTACACATTCATACGTACATACATACAGACAGTTTAATACATGTTATGATATTATGTTTTATGATTTCTTTATTCTATTTTGCGACTTCTGTGTAACAGTTTGTCGTTTTTTTAGCACTTGCAGTTTCACTTTTCTAATATTCAGAGAACTGTAGACAGTCGCTTCCTGTTTTGCTGGATGAAAGTAATAATCCTTCATAATACTGTATGATCCGCTTTTATTCCATAGGTTATTCAGCAGTAATAGTTTTATCATTTGTCTTTAAGGAAATAAATAGAACAAGAAAACGAAAAAGTGTGTCCATTCTTTCATCTATCCGTATATGTATACGTGCGTACATACAATTCATGCATGCATACACTTCAGACAGACATTATATATTTATATATATATATATATATATATATATATATATATATATATATATTATTATATATATATATATATATAATTATATATATAGTGTGTGTTGTGTGTGTGTGTGTGTGTGTGTGTGTGTGTGTGTGTGTGTGTGTGTGTGTGTGTGTGTGTGTGTGTGTGTGTGTGGCGTGTGCGTGTGCGTGTGCGTGTGCGTGTGCGTGTGCGTGTGCGTGTGCGTGTGCGTGTGCGTGTGCGTGCGTGTGCGTGTGCGTGAGCGTGTGCGTGCGTGTGTCTGCCCCCCCCCCCCAACCACCCACCCACTTCAATCCCGCCTTCTCCTAAGTGTAAGTGTAAGTGTAAGTTTGTGTGTCTGCTCCCCCCCCCCTTTCAACCCTGCCTTCTCCGCAGCCTCCCCGCCTCAACCCTCCCCCCCCCCACTTTCCTCATCTCACTCAGCTGACTTCTTCCCTCGACCCGCACAACAACCCGTGATCGGCCCTTGACAGCTCGACGGGCCAGCTCGGGCCGGATCGACTTGGCACCTCGGCGTGACCTCTGCTCTCTCTCCTCTTTCTCTTCTGTTCTCGTCATTTTCCTTTCTTCTCTACTTCCCCCTGTTTTTTTTTTCTAATTTTTCTTTTATTCTCAATCTCCTCTCTTCCTCCCCTATCCCCATTTTTCCCCTCATGTCGTCCTCTTTACTACTTTCCTCTCTCTCCTCTTCTCTTTCTCTCTCTCCTCTCTCTTCTCTCCTCTTCTTTCCTCCTCCCTCTTTCCTTATCTCCTCATCCTTATCTCTACTCCCTGCTCCTTCTCTCCCTTTATCCTCCCTCTCTCTATTCCTCTCTTTTTCCTTCCTCCTATTCTCCTTTCCAAAATCCTTTCAATTCATCCTATTTTGCCCTCCTCGCACAAATCAATTCTACATAGGATGGAAAAATGGTGGTTGTTGTTTGTTGTTGTTGTTGTTGTTGTTGTCGTTGTTGTTGTTGTTGTTGGTGCTGCTGTGCTGCTGCTGCTGTTGTTGTTGTTGGTGGTGGCGGTGAAGCAGCGAAGTAGCAGTAGTAGAAGTGGAAGAGAAGTAGCAGCAGCAGCAGCAGTAGTAGTAGTAGTTTTAACAGCGGCGGCGGCAATAGTAGTAGTATTTAGCAGTTGTTAAAGGCGGAGGTTGCAGGGGAGTGATGAACTCTATGACAAGAGAGAAAGAAATCAAAGAAAAAATAACGAAGAAAACTAAATTACCAACAGGAAATGAAAAGACAAAGTTGACGATACAATACAATTTCTAGAGAGAGAGAGAGAGAGAGAGAGAGAGAGAAGAGAGAGAGAGAGAGAGAGAGAGAGAGAGAGAGAGAGAGAGAGAGAGAGAGAGAGAGAGAGAGAGAGAGAGAGAGAGAGAGAGAGGAGAGAGAGAGAGAGAGAGAGAGAGAGAGAGAGAGAGAAGAGAGAGAGAGAGAGAGAGAAAGGAAGAGAGAAGGAGAGGAGAGAGAGAGAGGAGAGAGAGAGAGAGAGAGAGAGAGAGAGAGAGAGAGAGAGAAGAGAGAGAGAGAGAGAGAGAGAGAGAGAGAGAGAGAGAGAGAGAGAGAGAGAAGAGAGAGAGAGAGAGAGAGAAAGGAGAAAGAAAAAAAACATTAAAAGAAAAGCGAAAAGGAAAACACCCGGGGAAGAGATAAAACAACGCAAAACAGACACAGGATAAAATGAACAAGGGAAAAGGCTCGAAAACAAACCTTCAAAAAAAACTTTTCAAAGGACTTCCCTCCCCCCCGTCCCTCCCCTCTCCCTCCCCCCTCCCCCCCTGCCCCTCCCCGCCCACCCACCCCCATCCCCCCCCCCCCCCCCTTCCCCTTCCCGTCTCACCTCCCGCTAAAGAGCCCCGCCCACCCACTCCCACCAGAACAAACCCGACCTCCTCTCCTTTTCTTCCTCTAAACTAGCCCCCCCTCCCGCGCCGTCCTCCCCCCACCAACACCTCTCGTTTCCGTCTAACCAGAACGGCCCCCCCAATAACACCCCCACCCCCCCCAAAACCCACCCCCCCCACCACCACCCCTCACACCCCACGCTTCCCACTTCTCCACCAACGCCGGCCCAAACCAACTCTCCCTCCCCCTTCTTTCCTCCCTCTTCCCCTCTTCCCCTTTATTTTTCATCCTCTTTCCCTCCTCCGCGCTAAAAGGGACCCTCCCGCCTCCCCCTCCCGACAACACCTCCCACCACCTTGTCTCCTCTTCTTTTCTTTTTTTGTTTTTTCTCGTGCTACCCAACCCCCGCGACGACAACCCCCCGCATAAACCCCCCACCGCACCCCCACCCCCCCCTTCCAACCTGCTTCCTCAATAGTAATTACGACAACGACTTAAATGATGAAACAAAAATTAAATCATAATGACCGACATAAAACTGACAAACAATAACAATTATCATTAAAAAAAAAAAAAAAAAAAAAAACTAACCCATGACCGATAAACAGCATGCCAAAAAAACCGAAAAAAAAAAAACAAAAAAAAAAAAACCGGAACATTAAAAGCATTTAGAAGGACCGCCATTTTACAACGTTCCAAATTGTCAAAACAAAAGCATCCTCAGCCGTCCTTGCAACAAAATGTAAAAACGAAAAACCATATCCCGCGTTGGAGACTATGCTTACCACACCCACCCCCTACTACCAGTTCGCCCTAAGAAGGATTTGCGTGAAGGCTGTGGGGGCGTGAATTTAAATGGCGTCGGGGGGTGAGGGAGGAGGCCCCCGCCCCCTGTCGGTGATTTTTTTCGGAGGAGGGCGGGGCTCGTGTTTTCAACCCGCGAAGGATCATTTATTTCCATTTGTCTACAGCGAAAGATTTAATTAAGCCTTGCGCTACCTTGCCGCCCAGGAAAAGGCCTTAATTCCCCCCCGTATTTTTCTTCTCTTCTCGGCTTTTTTCCCTCTCTTTTCTTTTTCCTCTGTCCACTTTTGCTATCCCTAATTTTCTCTTTCTTTCTCCTCTCTGCCCTCCTCTCTCTCTCTCTTTTTCTCTTTCTTCGGCTTTTTTTTTTCTTTCTTCATACTCCTTCCTATCAAAATCTCCACTTTTTTTATCCCTATTTTCCTTCTTCGGCTTTTTTTTTATTTTTCTCTTTCTTTTCTCTCTATCCAGCACCTTTTCTATCTGTCAATTCTTTCGGGGCTTTTTCCTCTACTCTATCCCACTCTCCCAGTATTTCTTCCCCATTTCTTCCTCTCTCTTCCTTTCTTTCCGAGCTTTAACTCTATCCACTTTTTTTATTTTTCCCCTATTTCTCTTCGGGCCCTTTTTCTCTATCCCACTTTTTTTTTTTAATCCCTATTTCTCTGGTCGCTTTTTTTTTTTCTTCTCTTTCTATTTTTCTCTATCCACTTTCCCCCTGTCCAGAATTGTTCGGTGTTTTCTCTAAAATTCCCACTTTCCCTAATCCCTATTTTCTTCGGCTTTTCTTTTTCTATCCTCCCACTTTCCTATCCCTATTTCTCTTTTTCGGGGCTTTTCCTCTATTCCACTGTCCTATCAACTATTTCTTTTCGGCGTTTTTCTCTATCCACTTTCCTATACTGTTCTCGGCTTTCTTTCTCTATCCAATCACTTTCCTAATCCCCCATTTCTTCTCTCTTCGGCTTTTCTATCCACTGTTTTTTTATCCCTATTTCTCGGCTTTTCTCTATCTCCACTTTTCACCTATCCCTATTTTCTTTCGGTTTTCTCATCTAATCCACAGCCTTATCCCTATTTCTCTCTTGGCTTTTTCTCTATCCACTGTCCTATCCCTCCTTTCTTCGGGAGTTTCTTTCTGTCTCTAATTCCCACTTTCCTATCCTGTTTTCGGCTTTTTCTTCTCTATTCACTTCTTATCCCCCCCATTTCTCCCGGCTTTTCTCTATCCACTTTTTATTCCCTAATTTCTTCGAGATATTTTCTCTCTTATCCACTTTCCTATCCTATTTCTTTCGGTTTTTTCTCATCTATCCCACTTTTTTATCCCTATTTCTTCGGCTTTTCTCTATCCACTTTCCTATCCCTATTTCCTTTTCGCGATTTTTCTATCTCCACTTTCCTTCCCCATTTTCCTTCGCTTTTTTTCTCTCTATCCACTTTCCTATCCTATTTCTTCGGCTTTTCTCTATCCACTGTCACTACCCCTATTTCTTTCGTTTTTTAAATTCTCCCTATCCACTTTCCTATCCATTTCTCTCTCTCTTCTCTTCGGCTTTTTTCCTTACTATATCCACCACTTTCCGATCAAAACCATTTCTTCGGCTTTTCTCTCTATCCACGAATAGCCCTTATCCCTATTTCTTTGGCTTTTCCCTCTCTCTTCTATTCTTTTTTCCACTTTATCTTCCCTATTTCTTCGGAGCTTTTTCTCTCTATCCCACTGTCCTATTCACACATCCCGTTCTTCGACTCCCACCTCTTCGCTTTATCTCCCCCCAGCTATTTTGTTCTCCCTGTGACTTCGTTAGACTGCTTTCAACCTTTGTTCAGTTCTGATCAACCTCTAACCCCACCCCACGCCCAACACCCACGCCCGCCCATCCCTTTCATCCCACGGTCCCGGATGTTGCCAGATCACTCCTTATCAAAATAACATTGTGTAACTTTGCTTTGATCTCCCAACACAGATCATGGACAATAGCAAGAAAAAAAAAAAAGTTGGTGGCACATCTACCGGTCAGGATATTGTTCAAGTTCCTCTAATCCCCTCCGCCTTTCCTCTTCTCTTCCTTTCCTCCCTCCTCTCTTCCTCTCTCTCTCCCCTTATCCCCCTCCCCTCGCCCGATCCTCTTGTCCATTATTCCTTCGTTCTCTCCAAGACAATCCATCAAACCCGATCCCCTGGACGGCAAAGATGTCCCCTTTATGCGCCGCGCCGCCAAGCAATAATTCCCGGCCAAGTGTCATCAATCTCACCTAAATGTGCCCTTCCTCATCCGTTTGTCCCGCCGCCCACAAAACAGCTTGCGATTATATATCACTCTGCGTGTGTGTGTGTGTGTGTGTGTGTGTGTGTGTGTGTGTGATGGTGTGTGTGTGTGTGCGTGTGCGGTGTGCGTGTGCGTGTGCGTGTGCGTGTGCGTGTGCGTTGTGCGTGTGCGTGTGCGTGTGGCGTGTGCGTGTGCGTGTTGCGAGTTGTGCGTGTCTTCTCTTCTCCTCTCCGTCACTCTCTCTCTCCTCGCTCCTGCCAGTCATCATCTCTCCTTGCTCTCTCTCTCATTCAGCCTCTCTCTTCTCCCTCCTCTCTCTCCCTTTCCGTCTCTCTCTCTCCTCCTCTCTCTCATTCCGAACCCCCATCTCTCGTCATCACCCCCCACATCCCCTCCTCCTTCATCCCTCTCTCGTCCCCCTCCTCTCCTCCTCTCCATCCTCTCTCTCTTCCCTCCCTCTCTCTCTCGTTCCTCTCCTCTCTCCTCCCGAAGGCCCAGATTGCAGCGACTCTGACCGGGGGCCAATGGGGGGACGCCGCCGTGCAGATTCATCACCACCCTGTGCACACCTGGATTCCCATCGCTCCCATTGCTTCCCCTCCCACTACCTGTGCTCCGGGGCGTATTTTCCATTATCCGTTTTCACGCCATATCGATTTTTTACTTTAGCTCCTGCCATATTCCCAATAACCCGTGATGTTGACATATTCCCATTACCTTAACCACTCCCGCCCGTATTCCTATCTCCACCGTCACTGCACGTAGCGTGGGTCCCTGTCCGTCTCTGCCTGTCTGTCTGACTGTCACCCTCTCCTCTTTCCCCTTCCTCCCCCTTCCCCCATTCTTCTTTCCCTTTCACGTCCCTTCCACTCCACTTTCCACTTTTCTTTCTGTTTTCTTTTCTTCATTTCCCTTTTCCCCCTTTTCCTTTCATTTCTTTCCCTTCTTCATTCCTTTCTCCCTCCATTCATCAATTTCCTTCCCGTTTCCTTTCCCCTCCCTCTCTTCTTCCTTCCTTAATTCCCTCCCTTCTTTCCCACCCTCTTTCTTCTCGTTCCCTCTGCTTACTTCCCTCTCTCTGCCCGGCCTTCCCTCCCTCTCTCCTTTTACCTATATACGTGTGAATGTTTGTATATAATTCAGCCACCGCGCTCTTGCAGAAGCCCAGGACGGATGCAAGCCTCTGTTTACATTTCATACTAATATTTCCAAACCAAGGGAAAGCAGAGACCAAAGCACAGCCTCACAGTGCGATTAGAATATCAAAATACAACAAACAAATGCGAATAAACACGTAAATGAATATAGAACACTCTGCAAAACACTTTAGATTTCCCGGCCATGCTGCTAATGAGCAAGCCGGAGGCCGAGCAAGCTTTCATGTTTGTTATTTTTCCCTTCGCTTTCTTTATTTCTATTCTGTTTTCTCTCTTTATCATTTCCCGCAATTCTTCTT
>NW_020872542.1:52988-57988 GCF_003789085.1 Penaeus vannamei
AAAAGGAAGGAGGAACGGGGGTGGGAGGGAGGGAGGGAGGAAAGATGGGAGGAAGGAAGGAAGGAAGAGAGAGAGAGGGAGAGAGAGAGAGAGAGAGAGAGAGAGAGAGAGAGAGAGAGAGAGAGGAGAGAAGAGAGAGAGAGAGAGAGAGAGAGAGAGAGAGAGGGAGAAAGAGAGAAGAGAGAAAGAGAAAGATAAGAAAGAGAAAGAACGAGAAAAAAAAAGAAAAGCTCAAAACAGAAAGAGCGACCGTCAGAGAGCCTCGCAGAAAGCCCCCCCCCCCTCCCCACCCCCCCTCCTCCCCGAGCGGCGTCCCGGGGGCCCTCCAGCAATCGCCAACTCGCGCCCGATCTCCGCGGCTGATTTGGCAAACAAAGCGTTTTCATAAAAAAAAAAAAAACTTCGCCTTCACACTTTCTCTTTGGCTTTCGATCTGCGCTACAAAATGCGGTTCGTTGGAGATCCAGACGGCGGTTAATGGCTCCCGAAATGACTTTGTCTGTGATTACTTTTGCGATTTAAGGCGATACTCAAGCAGGTAATTTGCATAAAACGACGGAAAATAGAAACGCATGTTGCGCTTGGACAAAGAGAGGTCAAAATAATTAGACTTACATTTTATACTGTGTGTGTGTGTGTGTGTGTGTGTGTGTGTGTGTGTGTGTGTGTGTGTGTGTGTGCGTGTGCGTGTGCGTGTGCGTGTGGTTGGAGGAGAGTTGTGCGCCTGTTTAAACGTAAGGCAGTTAATGAACACATTCGGAAAAGGAATAAAACATGCCGTTAAACAACCGCCGCCCTTCTGCCCCTCCGCACCCTGCGAAGGGCGCAGGACGCGGCCCCCTTCCTCGCCAGGGAGAGCTTGAGCCGAGTCCGCAGCGGCCCCGAGACCAAGCGAGGGCGACGGAGGCCCGACGGAGGCGAGAGACTCGACCCGAAACAACCGATACCGACCCAATGTGTTCGAAGGCCGTCGCCGAAGCCAGAGGGAGCTACTCTCATTCGGACGAGTGGCGTTCTAAAATCCTCTGAAATGCAGAAACACAGACGCGAGCGGCAAAGTTTTGAGTGAGTTGAGGAGAAAATGTAAATTGCGAGAAGACAACGAGTTTTCGACGCGCGTGTTGGGAAGACGTAACGCGGAGTTGTGGACTCTCCGAGAGGTCCCGGAGTGTTTTTGATTTCAGTTTTTCCTCATAAACCAGAGGGAAAAAAAACACCGAATGGACCTTTGTGTATCAGCAAAAAACCCTGCCTTGCTCTTTCCATTAAACTTTTATAATCAGAGAGCGAGCCACTTTGTGCAGTGTTACGCCGCAACGATGCACCGCATTTGTCAAAGGTCTGTCATGACCCATCGCTGGTTTGGGTTCTCTGACATAGGACCCCTGAGAGCTTACTATGCCTATGACATTTTATTTTGTCTCCTGGTGTAATCACTACAAAAAAAAAATAAATAAATAAAAAATACGGATACTGATTGGCTTGAGCTAAAATACCACGGTTTGGGTTCGCTAAAATAGGATCCCAGAGAGCTTACTATGCCCATGACATTTTATTTTGTCTCCTGGTTTAATCATTGCAAGAAAAAAAAAAAAAACATTTACGGATACTGACTAACTTGAGCTAAAACGTCTGAAAAGACAAAAGCCACCAGAGCAATACACTTCATCTCCTTTAACCAAACCTGCCAGCTGCCACGGACCACCACACCACCGGGAAGCTGAACCTAACTAACCCACACTCGTCTGCATGACCCGCAGAGCCACGCGGCACTCCTACAACAGTGCCAGTGCCACCTCGTCGATGTCACTTGTATCTACTGTGCCGAGTTATTCCTGTCAGTGCAGCTGTACCCCACACTGAGCGAGTAATGGAATCTACTATGTTGCTGTACTTGATAGTCAATACAGCTGTGCCTCCCATGGCGATGGTAATATTATCTATCGCGCAGAATAACAGATACTCAATCTTAATACCCAGGCAAAATAGAGAGAGAGAGAGGGAGGAAGGGGGAGGGGAAAGGGGGGAGAGGATGGAGGAAGAGGGAGGGGAAGGAGGGAAAAAAGAAAGCGGGAGGGAGAGGGGGAGGGGAGAGAGAGAGAGAGAGAGAGAGAGAGAGAGAAGAGAGAGAGAGAGATAGAGAGTGCAAGCAAGACAGCGAGAAAAGAGAGGGAGGTGGGGGCGGTGAATGGGGGGGGAGGGAGAAAGGAGAGAGAGATGGAGGGGGAGGGAAGGAGGGGGGGGGGGGAGGGGGAGGGGAGAGGGGAGAGGGAGGGAGAGAGAGGGAGAGAGAGGGAGAGAGAGAGGAGGGAGGGAGGGAGGGAGGGAGGGAGAGAGAGAGAGAGAGAGAGAGAGAGAGAGAGAGAGAGAGAGAGAGAGAGAGAGAGAGAGAGAGAGAGAGAGAGAGAGAGAGAGAGAGAGAGAGAGAGAGAGAGAGAGAGAGAGAGAGAGAGAGAAGACAGAGAGAGAGAGAGAGAGAGCGAGAGGAGAGAGGAGAGAGAAGAGACCAGACAGAGAGCCGTGCGCCTGTGTGCGCGCCAGTCTCCGTGTACGAGTGCGTATCGCTCTCCCTGTGAGTGAGAGAGAATGGAGTGAGTGCGAGCGGGAGTGAGATAAAGAGTATGGTACAAAGAGAGATAAGGTTCCGCATATAAAAAAGGAATTGCTCCTTGCGACCACGGCGGCCAACTTTATATCTCGCCGTGTCCGTGCGCCCCCAGCTGGAGGCGGCGGCTGATCTCTGCAAATGAGGGATAAACCCCGGGGCTCAGGCCGTGACCGAATGCCTGCATAAAGAGGGTTTAGACAGGGACTTGGACGAAAAGCAAAGAGCAAAATGAAATACATCGGGCTCCACAACACCGAGCCGGAATACAAACCCACAAGCTGCTGGCTTCCGCAATGCTCCTGCCCTTAATACAGCACCGCCGTCTGCTGGCACGGTGATATAGCACTGCATTTAACTACACAATGCTGATCCCAGTGCACCGGCGACCGGGGTGAATGTGTATAGACTATTGTTTACGGGCGGAAGGCTTTCTTAATGCAGCCATAGTGGGGCTTAATGCTCCACGCATTTGTTACGCGATCAGGACCGACCGATACATATACAGCTCGAAGGGAGTAAGAGGAAGGAGAGAGAGAGAGAGAGAGAGAGAGAGAGGAGAGAGAGAGAGAGAGAGAGAGAGAGAGAGAGAGAGAGAGAGAGAGAGAGAGAGAGAGAGAAGAGAGAGAGAGAAGAGAAAGAGAGAGAGAGAGAGAGAAGAGAGAGAGAGAGAGAGAGAGAGAGAGAGAGAGAGAGAGAAGCAGAGAGAGAGAGAGAGGTGAAGAGAGAGAGAGGAGTGAGAGAGAGAAAGACAAGGATTCCGTAAATAACCCAGTAAGACGCGAAAGCACCTACAGTCTCGGTTCCAGAGGCGTCAGGAACAGACTCATAAACACCACACAGGGAATATCCCCGCTACCTCTAAGATGATGACGCAATCACGTCGGTAGTTCACAAGCAATAGAAACACGGGGTTACCCGAAACTACTCTGAGAGTGAGTGAGTGAGTGAGTGAGTGAGTGAGTGAGTGAGAGTGAGTGAAGAGAGAGAGAGAGAGGAGAGAGAGAGAGAGAGAGAGAGAGAGAGAAGAGAGAGAGAGAGAGAGATGATGAGAGAGAGAGAGAGAGAGAAATGAAAGAGAGAAAGAGGACAGAGAGACTAAGAGAGAGAGAGAGAAGAAAGAGAGCGAGAGAACGAAAGAGAGCGGAGAACGAAAGAGAGAGAGAGAGAGGGAGAGAGAGAGAGAGAGAGAGAGATGCAGAGAGATTGAAAAGGAAGCGAAAAGAGGTACAAACAACAGGGCGGAGCCGTTTGGAATACTTGATCGGGCCAGCGTGATTTATCTCGCCACAAGATGCTCGAGAAAGTGTGGATAGAGACGCCCTCCCCCCCTCCCCCCCTCCTCTTACCTTTGTCCCGCAAGGTATAGAAACTTAATCATCTATATCGTTTTATATTTAGCTATGAGTTGTTCAAACAGATACGTGATATGGACAATTCTAGTGAGCAAATTCATCGATACAAATGCATGAAAAGGTATTGAAACGAACGAGTGATTATGTAATCCATGTATCGATATCAAATGGATTGTTGTTCAAAGCTAGCAATCCATGTTTTGATATCAAATGGTTTGTTGCTCAAAGCTAGCAATAAGTCCAATAACGAACCTTCTCAAGTGTGGCAACAATATCTACAAAGAATTAAACACGGCCTTTCTTTACTCAAGATTTTTTATACTTATTCTCAAAAAAAAAAAAAAAAAAAAAAAAAAAAAAAAAAAAAAAACCCGTTCACCCCGTGTCCGTAGCTAGAAAATAACGCGAATCGCCAGTATCGATCTCTGTCTGTCTGTCGTCTGTCTGTCTGTCTGGTTGCCTTTAGTGCTGACGTGTGAGTGTTGTGTGTGTGTGTGTGTGTGTGATGTGTGTGTGGTGTGTGTGTGGTGTGTGTGTGCCGTGTGGGTGTGTGTGTGTGGTGTGTGGTGTTGTGTGGGTCTGTCTGTCTTGTCTAGTCTATTATCTATATGTCTGTCTGTCTGTCGCTCTTGTTTTGCTCGGTGCCCATGCTCTCGCTTCCTTTGCTCTCGTTCTCACTCTCACCTCACTCTCCACTTAATTCACTCATCCTCACTCTCACTCACTCACTCACTCACTCAACCACCACCCACTCTCACTTCAATCACCACCCACCCACCCACCACCCACTTCACTCACTCACTCATTCAGGAAATCACGCTGCCAGGCAGTTGTTGAGAAAGTAAAACAAAAAATCAAGTGGCATCCAAAAAAACAACTATATATGAAGTCTAATATAGGTGAAGGTGGAGGATTGATGCGATGCCACACTGTTAGACTGTAGGATATGATATCATATTGCCTATTTCGGGAACATGCGAGTGGACAGCGAGAGGAGAGAGAGAAGACTGGGGGGGGGGGGGGCTTGGGGGGTGGAGAGG
>NW_020872542.1:60488-65488 GCF_003789085.1 Penaeus vannamei
AGACAATTCACCCCGTGGAACCCCCTCCGCGCAGGCAAACAAGCGAGCAAAACCGCCACCGACGCCGTTACCAGACACTCCCGCCGAGCGAGCAAGGCGTTTACAAACAACGTTATAAGTCTCCCGCCCAGAAGATAAAGGATCGAGCGTCTCCTGTTAGACGATAATATTCTCCCGCGGGCTCACGCGGAACCCTGTAATATTATTTCTTTTCGGGAACTCCAAACTTGCGCCGTCGTGGGCGAGGATCCATTCCATATCCTGAGCCTTTGGCACGGGGGACCATAGCCCAGTCTGGGACGCACCTAGCCACGCCTCGCTGCCTGACGACCGGCCCCGCGAAGTTTGCTATTGTGTTCGCCCTTGTCTCTTGCGTGTCATCTCCTGGGTTGCGGGTTGGCCGGTTTTTCTGTGTTGGTCTTCTTGCCGTAGTGATGTCTTTCCATGATATGCTCTTGACGCGGGCAAAGGCAAACGCGGGCTCGTCGCGGACCGACGGGGGGAGCCTCAGGGGGCGGAACTCACAGAATGATTGGGAAAGCAGATTGACTCAGAAACTTGAGGAACAAGCCGTTAGAAGATAAGCGTACGAATGCAGAGTGGAAGAGGAGAGGAGAGGGAGCAGAGGACCACTCCCAGAGTGGAGAGAGCATGGAGATCGACAGATGGATGAGGAAGAGGAGAGAGAGAGAAGACTAATAATATATTGAGGAGGATCTATCCGAGCCTGACCTAACCAGCGCAAGAGAGATATAGACTGCATCTGTTTCGCTGCTCTCATGTCTCTCTCCATCTCCTCCCTCCTCTTCTTCTCTTCTCTCTCGACTCCTCTGACTACTCTCCGACTGAGAGAGACGACGATCCATCGCCTTCCCTTGCCACCTCTCCTCTCGACTCTCCCCTCCGTGAGCCATGACAGACAGAGACCAAGTCACGAATCTATCTGAAATATCGCGAGAGAGAGGAGCCACAGCAGCCTAGATGAGATAAGAGACGATGAGAGAGATGGTGGGAGTGAGGAAGGGAGGAGAAAGAGAGAGAGATGCCGAAGAAAACCTCCTAAGTCCCACAAGGGTCTTTCCAAAATATCCCTCCATGAGCCCCAGGGTGACCCAGAGAGACAAACTCGAAAGACCCGAAAAGCTACTCCCTTCTGCGACATATCCTCTACCCTCTCTACCCGCTACCCCCTCCCCCACCTCTCTCCCTCCCCATCCATTCCCTCTCCCCTTTCCCCCTTCTCCTTCCTCCTCTCTCTCTCGCTCCCTCCTTTCCCCTCGACCCGCGCATCCGTGCACCTGCCTCGCCCTCTCTCTCTCTCTCTCTCTCTCAAAGACTTCCCTTCGCTCTTTCCCCTCGCGCTAATGAAATTTTAATATAATAGCGGGGCCCCCAGGTCGGTTCCCGGAGCGCCTGCACATTCGCCCGGCCCAGGTGTGGCGACAGCCTCTCCGACGCCATCATCGCCGCTGGAACCATTACCGCCACGTCGCATTAATCAAGAACTGCTACCTGCGACGAACAGGTGGGGACAGGGAGAGGGGAGAGGGGAGGGGAGGAGAGGAGAGGAGACAGGAGAGGAGGAGAGGAGAGGGAAGAGGAGGGGATGAGGAGGAGGAGAGAGGAGGGGAGAGGGAGAGAGAAGAGGAGAGGGCGAAGGAGAGGGAAGGAAGGTGAGAGGGAGAGGAAGAGGAGAGGGGAGACGGAAAGGGAAGGGGAGAGGAGGGTAGGAGAGAGGGAGAGAGGGTAGAAGAGAAAAGAGAAGGGAGAAGGGAGAGGAAAAAGGAAGAAGAGAGAGAGTGGAGAGCGGGAGGGAAAGAGTGAGAGGGGTGAAGAGGAGAGAGGGCGAGGAGGAAAAGAGAGAAGAGACGGAGGAAGAAGGAGATAGGGAAGAGGGTAAACTGGGGGAGGAAAGGGGGAGAGGAGACAGAGAGGAAGGAGAGGGAGACAGGGAGGGAGGGACGAGGGAGAGAGTAGAGGGACAGAACAACAGAAAGACAGAGAGAGAGAGAGAGAGAGAGAGAGAGAAGAGGGAAAGAAAGATGAGAGACGAGAGAGAGAAGAGGAGAGAGAGAGAGAGAGAGAGAGGAGGGGAAGAAAAGAGGAGAGAGGGAGGAAAGAGAAGAGAGAGAGAGAGAGAAGAGAGGGAGATAGAAGAAGAGAGAGAGAGAGAGAGAGAGAGAGAGAGAAGAGAAGAGAGAGAGAGGAGAGAGAGAGAGAGAGAGAAGAGATGAGAAGTGAGAGTAGAGAGTGAGAGAGTGAGAGAGTGAGAGAATGAGAGAATGAGAGAGAGGCAGAGAGGCAGAGATACAGACATACATACAGACAGATAGACAGACAGAAAGACAAACAGAGAGACAGACAGACAAACGGAGGGAAGGGAAAGGAAGCGTGGCTCGACCGTCGACCCTCGCCCAGACTGAGAATATTAAGATCAAACAGGAGGACTAAACTGAGGCAGCCATTTTCGTCTCCTCAGACACCTGGAGGGACATTCCGGGAAACTGGGACTGATCTGGGAGAACAAACAAGACGCCTGCATGACCCATTTCGCTTTTTTTGTTTTCTTTCTTTCGTTCTTTCTTTTTGCGTCACATTGCGTCACAGCCCAAACGCACACAGCTGATGAAAATAAAGTCAAATATCATATCGTGATAAAGTTAGTTTAAGAGATAACTGGGGAACAGGTGCCAGAATCTTTTAGAGGAAGCAGAGCCAAAAGTAAGACCGACGAAGACGTAGGAAAAAAAAATTATGAATAACAGAGAAGCAAGAGAGAGAGGAGGGAGATACAAATTATTCACAAGCAGGACAATGAAGTTACAGCGAAAAAGAAAAAGAAAAAAAGAAGGAAAAAAAGAGAGGAAAAAAAAGTCAAACAAAAATTGCCTGCAGGAGATACGGACAAACAAGCACATGCAAAATTTGTTAAAAGAATACAAAACAAGCTAAAAAAAAAAAAAAAAAAAAAAAAAAAAACACACACACACACACACGAGATTTTGCGATGCATGTGAATGAAAAATAAACAACAAAAATAACTAAATAACAAAATAACCGACAAACTAACTAACTAAATAGAGTCAAAGGAAAAACGAGAGATCCCAAGAAACCAAGTGGAAGCGTTCACTGATTTGCCATGTGCACCGCGAGGCTATGGGGACGACAGAGGTTTCTTACTTTAAATAAAAGAAAGAAAGAGAGGAAGAGGGAAGGAGAAGGGGAGAGGGAAAGAGAAGGAAAGAGGGAAAGAGAAGGGAGAGAGGAAGAGGGAAAGAGAAGGGAGAGAGAGAGAGAAGGGAGAGAGGAAGAGGGAAAGAGGAGAGAGGAAGAGGGAAAGAGAAGGGAGAGAGAAAGGCGGAAAGAGAAGAGAGAGAAGAAGAGGGAAAGAGGAGAAGAGAGAGGGAAAGAGGAAGAGAGGAAGAGAGGGAAAGAGGAGAGAGAGAGGAAGAGAGGAAAGAGGGAGAGAGGAGAGAAAGAGAAGGGAGAGAGGAAGAGGAAGAAGCAGAGAGAGGGGAGACAGACAGAAGGGAGAACACTAAATGGATGTCTGAATGCATAAGAACGACGACTGGACAGAAGCGCCCAACGGAGGTGTCGGCAGAGAGAGAGAGAAGAAACTTCAAGAAAAAGGGAGAATTTATGCAGGTTGCAAAGGCCGGAATGTAGAAAATGCGGTGTGTTGGGCGGAAGATAAAATGGAGGACAAAGAGAACGAAAAAAGACGGGAAAACGAGGTTTAAAAAAAGAGGAAAGAGAGAGCGAAATGGAAGCAAAAATGTAAAAAAAGTAGAGAGGTAAGGAGAGAGATGAGGAAAGGAGAACTGGTGTGTGTGTGTGTGTGTGTGTGTGTGTGTGTGTGTGTGTGTGTGTGTGTGTGTGTGTGTGTGTGTGTGTGTGTGTGCGTGTGCCTGTGCCTGTGCGCGCGCGCGCGAGTGTGTATGTATGTGACACTGCTATATCAACATATTATTACTATACTCTACATATCTATATAATCTTACATTTATGTCACATACGTATCTTCAAACATTCAAGTACATATGAGTATACGCCTGACCATTGCTTCCCCTGCTTACTTCTCTCTTCTTGCCACACCAGGCATTCCCATGTTGTGTCGCCTATCCCTTCCCGCAAGAGCTACGTATTGATGTAACGCTTGCTTGTTCGTCACCGGTTGCCACATGCGAACTACGTGACTTTGAGCGATCTTTAGACCACTGAATAGGAGATGAGGCGGACTCCCTTTGGGGAGCCAGGGAGCAACACCTCGCTCCCAGGAACAGCCGCACTCCGACATCAGTCTTCAATAAAGAGGTCAAGACATCTTTGCTTGTCTGCCTTAGACTCTAAGCTCGCCTTCTACCGTACTCTTGTAAGGCCCATCATTCGGGCTCCTACAGTGTGTGTGTGTGTGTGGGGGGGGGTGCGTGCGTGCGTGTTGGGGAAGGGGGGTAGTAGTAGTAGTAGGCATTTGCGTTTTTGCGTACTGATAATGAGAACAGAAAACAAAATGAGGCGAGAGGGAAAAAACAAAGAATGATGGAAATATCAATAATAACAACAATGACAAAAGTAATGATGATGGACATGAAGACGTCGATGGTAAAAATAAATAAACAAAAATAATTATACTACTACCACCATCACCAACAACAAACTACTAACACAACAAACAACAACTACTAACAACAACAAACTACAACAACAACAACAACAACACTAAAAACAACAGCAGCATCAGACTCGAATGCCGCACCAAACGAGACCCGGCCAGGCATTCGGACAAGCGAGCGCGAGGCGAGAAACGGCTAAGTGGAAAAGCGTGACTCAAGTGCCGAGTCAAAAGAGAAAAAAAATCGCCCCAACAAGGAGAGCCTTCATGTAGATAAAAAAGGGAGAAGAAAGAAGAAAAACAAAAGAAAAATAAAAGAAAAATAAAGAAAAAAGAAGAAAAAAAAAGAAAAGAAGAAAAACAAAGAAAGAAAAGAAGGAAGAAA
>NW_020872542.1:70488-102988 GCF_003789085.1 Penaeus vannamei
TGCTCTCCTCGGGATGATGTTGCAAAAGCACGCATGTATCATTATACTCATTTCTTGTCCTCGCCTGCGTCCTGCTCTTTCTTGCTTTTCCCTTCAAATGAATTTCTTATCTCAAAAATCTTTTTGTTGCTTTTCAAACAATGCTCACTCTCTCTTTCTAACACTCGCACTCACACTTATACTGAAACATACTCAAACTCACTCACCACTCATTCACACACACACACACACACACACACACACACACACACACACACACACACACACACACACACACACACACACACACACACACACAACACACACACAACCACGCATATAAAACAGCGCAAGCACCCAACTACGCTCTATTTACAACCGGCTCCCCTTCCGCCATTGGCATTTTCCTGGACATTATGCTAAGTTTACCCGCCAAGTGTTTGAAAATTATCCCCAGAGAAAGAGGGAGGACGCTAAAAAGAAAAAAAAACTTCCAAGATTCTTTTCCTATAAGCTAAAAATCTGATTTCTTCCTCGCTCCTCCTCGGCCAAACTTACCAGCCATGAGCAGCGGCGCAAAGGAATGTCCCTCGCTCACCTGGAAGCAGAAATGGTATGATTATTAATGAATAAAGACTGCATTAATGGTTTCTGTGAAGGTGGAATTATGTCTGATCAATATTTAATAAAGACTACATTAATGTATTTTTCATGTGAGTGCCATTATGTGCAGTTACAAACATATTGTTTAGCAAAACAGGAAGAAAATAATATTTGCGTATCGACACCAGTTTCAAGTAAACAAAATGCGACCAACAAATAACTAAAAAAAAAAATACCCACAGCGGAAATACAAACGAAAGAAATCCATAAACGTGAAATCACATCCATGAAATACGACCCGTTTCCCCATATCCCGATGTCCCGACCCATTTTGGGCGCAAAACCCGCACTAAACATCCCTTCCCCCAAGCGACTCGCATCTCCCCCCCCCCCCCCCAACACACACACGCGCAAAAAGCCAGATTTTCCGAATAAATGGTGCTGAAGAAAGAACTTTTCACGGACGGCGAGGTACGGCGAGAGCCTTAAGACAAACAGGGCCACCCCCCCCCCCTCCCCCCACCCCCTCGCGCACGAAAACAGGGGGGGGGTGTAAGTATATAAAAATCTTAAGGCAAACTGTTGACTCCGGGTAAATATCCTTACACAGTTAATGAAGATCTCTCCCGCTAGGATCCCTCTTTTTTATTCCGGGTAAAATGGATCCTTGGGAGAAAATAAATAGATTACGAGCCTCTGCCCAGAAAGACAAGGCTATTTACTCTAAGACGGTAATATATTCACCCACACGCACGCACAGACACATACCGTATATGCATATAAAGTTTGAACGGCGGGAATATGGTGTTTCTGATGGTACGATATATCAAAGGCGAACACGGTATTCAAACTGCCTTATTAACCATATTACTTTTTCGCTCCTGAAGACGTGTGAGAAACGGGCATCAGGAGCCCCAGCAAGGGAGGGAAGAGAGCAACGTCGGGGGGTGGGGTGGGGTGGGGTGGGGTAGGGGGGAAAGCCATCGTCTCCCCCAGGCGAAGGCAGGGAGATGCAGAATCCTCACCCTCGAAGCACTCCGCCAGAAGCCTGTCAAGATCAGGGCACGGAGGAAACCCCAATTACCAAGATCCTCTCCAGGTTTCGGTCCTCAGCCTGCCCTTTCCAGCCGGGCTAGACTCCTTATGAAGTCCTCCCGAGCGTAAAATCGCCTTCCACCGGGCCATCAACCTGTCTGTTACAAACTGCCTCCCGAACAGCCGCCTCCGCCGAGCCTATACCTGCGCCATCTGTTGGGCTTTGGCGGAGGCTAGGCTCGCCGAGAGCATTTGGCGGCGTGAATGCTCATCTCTATCAAGTAAGCGAAACACAATGCCACATTAACAACTCTGGTGTCATGTCAGCTTCCCCTCCAATCTAACCCTCCGCTGATTTCCACGTCTGCAGCCTCACACCTTCTCTTATCAACCAACTTAACTGTTTCAAACCTATTAACCCAAAGTTTCCCAAACTGACTGATCCGGCCTGACCTTCTGCCTCTCTCCAGCTGCGAAGACGGTGTGCCTGACTTTCCTCACCTCTTCCTTTGGTATAATTGACATTGTTAGCCCTGACCGTTCAAGTTAACCCGCCTTCGCTATTGTATCTTTAACACGCGCTTCTCCCCTTACTCCTCAGACCCCCAAGATGTAAATACTTCCCTGCCAAACCTTTCATTCCACTTAATACACCGAAGTGAATCAAGGTTCCTCCTCCACATAGATATCTTCTTTTCCAGCACACACACACACAATTTACCACCGTGCTCGAGAAAGCCCACAATTTGCCACCGTGCTCGAGAAAGTCCTCAAGGAGCACTCGGGACTCTTAGATTCGTCATCCTGCCGAGCCATTTTGTCATTTGTTTGATTAAGCTGATATCGCATTCTCGAGATTCGAATGGGTTGTTTGCCTTTTCTCTTGTGGTTAAAGCCGGCGATTCTGCGGCAGATTAATCCCCCTCATATTTACCTTTGGTTACTTGGGGTTAATTTGCTTTCGATGCATTTTGTGGTGGATGTCAACAGTGCATGTCCATGTTTGACCTGATGTGTGTGTGTGTGTGTGTGTGTGTGTGTGTGTGTGTGTGTGTGTGTGTGTGTGTTGTGTGTGTGTGTGTGTGTGTGTGGTGTGTGTGTGTGAGAGAGAGAGAGAGAGAGAGAGAGAGAGAGAGAGAGAGAGAGAGAGAGAGAGAGAGAGAGAGGAGAGAGAGAGAGAGAGAGAGAGAGAGTGTGAGTGTGAGTGAGTGTACATGTGCATGTATGCTGTGCGTGTGTGTGCCGTACATGTATATGCATGTCTGAATGAAAGCAAGAACGAAAGCGCCCTTCCCTCCCTCCCTCCCTCCCTCCCTGCCTCCTTCCTTCCCTTCCTCCCTTCTTATCTTCCTTCCTCCTCTCTTCCCCCTCCCTGCCTTTCTCCCTCCCTGCCTCCCTCCATCCCTTCCCTCCCTCCCTTCCTTCCTTCCCTCCTTCCCTTCCTTCCTCCCCCTCCTCCCTTCCTTCCTCCCTCCCTCCCGTCCTTCCTCCCTCCCTCCCTTCCTTCCTCCCTGCCCCCTTCCTTCCCCCCCTCCCTTCCTTCCCTCCCTCCCTTCCTTTCTCCCTTCCTCCTCTCTTCCCCCTTTCCACCAGCTCCCCGCCCGAGCCCTGACGTCGCCCTCTCCGCAAATGTAGCTTTAAGGCACGCCCGCCTCAACCAACGCCCTCTAACTTGTTGAATCTCTAAGTTTGCACGCTTAAATACACAGGAGTTTTTTGTCCTCTTTGGGGGGAAAAAAATATTAAAGTTCGGAGAAGAAAAAATATTTTGGATAATTCACAGGCTAAGAAAATATAGCGAAAACCGGACAGAAATGAAAATGAAAAAATGCACATTTTTGCCCGTGAATGTCAACAGACACACACGCACGGACGCAGACGCAGAGACAAATTTCTACTTAAAACAATTCTACTTTGCGTGCACTTGATCTGCTGTGGCCCTTCTAATCCTCGGGTGAGTCTAATGCATAACTCACGCCAGCATGACGTGCGAGAAAGCAACATGCTGCATAATTCTCTCGTGCTACGATTTATGTGAAATTCCCGTATTCCGGATGTGCAAATAAATCCCTTTGTTATACCTGTGTTTCAGGGTTTATCTGTGTGGGTGTGGGTGTGGGTGAGAGTGAGAGTGAGAGTGAGAGTGAGAGTGAGAGTGAGAGTGAGTGTGTGCGTGCGCGTGTGTGCGTGCGCGTGCGTGTGTGTGTGTGAGTGTCAGTGTCAGTGTGTATGTGTGTGTGTTTAAAATGTGTGTGTGTGTGTGTTTAAATGTGTTGTATGCGTGTTTCGTGCCTGAGTGTGAGTGCTAGTACGAACGTAAGAGTGAGAGTATGCGTGCGTGAGCGTCAGGTGGGAAGGGGAGGGGCAAGAGCAAGGTGGGGCAGGTGGGAGAGAAGGTGGGGCAGGTGGGGGCAAGAGCAAGGTGGGGCAGGTGGGGGGCAAGAGCAAGGTGGGGCAGGTGGGGGCGAGAGCAAGGTGGGGCAGGGGGGGCAAGAGCAAGGTGGGGCAGGTGGGGGCGAGAGGAAGGTGGGGCAGGTGGGGGCGAGAGCAAGGTGGGGCAGGTGGGGGCGAGAGGAAGGTGGGGCAGGTGGGGGCAAGAGCAAGGTGGGGCAGGTGGGGGGCAAGAGCAAGGTGGGGAGGTGGGGGCAGAGTGGGGCAGGTGGGGGCGAGAGCAAGGTGGGGCAGGTGGGGGCAGAGGAAGGTGGGGCAGGTGGGGGCGAGAGCAAGGTGGGGCAGGTGGGCAAGAGCAAGGTGGGGCAGGTGGGGGGCAAGAGCAAGGTGG
This sequence comes from Penaeus vannamei, assembly GCF_003789085.1. NCBI lineage: Eukaryota > Metazoa > Arthropoda > Malacostraca > Decapoda > Penaeidae > Penaeus > Penaeus vannamei. Next base: position 74,888 of record NW_020872542.1, read on the forward strand.
GGCAGGTGGGGGACAAGAGCAAGGTGGGGCAGGTGGGGCAAGAGCAAGGTGGGCAGGTGGGGCAAGAGCAAGGTGGGGCAGGTGGGGCAAGAGCAAGGTGGGGCAGGTGGGGGCAAGAGTGGGGCAGGTGGGGGCAGAGAAGGTGGGGCAGGTGGGGGCAGAGCAAGGTGGGGCAGGTGGGGGCAGAGGCAAGGTGGGGCAGGTGGGGGCAAGAGCAAGGTGGGGCAGGTGGGGCAGAGCAAGGTGGGGCAGGTGGGGCAGAGAGCAAGGTGGCAGTGGGGGCAGAGCAAGGTGGGGCAGGTGGGGGCGAGAGGGAAGGTGGGGCAGGGGGAGAGGTGGGGCAGGTGGGGGCAAGAGCAAGGTGGGGCAGGTGGGGGCAGAGAAGGTGGGGCAGGTGGGTGGCGAGAGCAGGTGGGGCAGGTGGGGGCGAGAGCAAGGTGGGGTGGGGCGAGAGGGGTGGGCAGAAGAGGTGGGGCAGAGGCAAGAGAAGAGCAAGGTGGGGCAGGTGGGGGCAGAGAGCAAGGTGGGCAGGTGGGGCGAGAGCAAGGTGGGCAGCGAAGAGGAAGGTGGGGCAGGTGGGGGCGAGAGCAAGGTGGGCAGGTGGGGGCAAGAGCAAAGGTGGGGCAGGTGGGGGCGAGAGAAGGTGGGGCAGGTGGGGGCGAGAGGGTGGCAGGTGGGGGCGAGAGCAAGGTGGGGCAGGGGGGGCGAGAGGAAGGTGGGCAGGTGGGCAGGTGGGGGCGAGAGAAGGTGGGGCAAGAGTGGGGCAAGTGGGGCAGGTGGGGCGAGAGCAAGGTGGGGCAGGTGGGGCGAGAGCAAGGTGGGGCAGGTGGGGGCAGAGCAAGGTGGGGCAGGTGGGGGCGAGAGGAAGGTGGGGCAGGTGGGGGCAAGAGCAAGGTGGGGCAGTGGGGGCGAGAGAAGGTGGGGCAGGTGGGGCGAGAGCAAGGTGGGGCAGGTGGGGCGAGAGGAAGGTGGGGCAGGTGGGGGCGAGAGGAAGGTGGGGCAGGTGGGGGCGAGAGCAAGGTGGGGCAGGTGGGGGCAGCAAGGTGGGCAGAGCAAGGTGGGGCAGGTGGGGGCGAGAGCAAGGTGGGCAGGTGGGGCGAGAGCAGGTGGGGCAGGTGGGGGCGAGAGAAGGTGGGGGCAGGTGGGGGAGAGAAGGTGGGGCAGGTGGGGGCGAGAGGAAGGTGGGGCAGGTGGGGCGAGAGCAAGGTGGGGCAGGTGGGGGCGAGAGGAAGGTGGGGCAGGTGGGGGCGAGAGCAAGGTGGGGCAGGTGGCGGCAAGAGCAAGGTGGGGCAGGTGGGGGCGAGAGCAAGGTGGGGCAGGTGGGGGCGAGAGCAAGGTGGGGCAGTGGGGGCGAGAGCAAGGTGGTGCAGGTGGGGCAGAGTGGTGGGGAGAGGAAGGTGGGGCAGGTGGGGCGAGAGAAGTGGGGCAGGTGGGGCGAGAGTGGGGGTGCGAGAGCAAGGTGGGGCAAGAGGAAGGTGGGCAGGTGGGGGCAAGCAAGTGGGGGTTAGAGAGGAAGGTGGGGGCAGGTGGGGGCGAGAGGAAGGTGGGGCAGGTGGGGGCAAGAGCAAGGTGGGCAGGTGGGGGCGAGCAAGGTGGGGCAGGTGTGGGGCGAGAGCAAGGTGGGGCAGCTGGGGGCAAAGACAGGTAGAGCACAAGCCCCTCCAGTTGATGAATAGCCCCACCTGCTGAAGGACGCACTTATCGAGGTTGAAGAGATCGTCAGGCGCTCGCTAATTACCCCCTCGCTCTTAAGGGGTCACTCAGGTGGAATGAAAAAACATCCTCCGTCCGGCCTGCGTCTCCCAACAGCCCAATTAGTTATTCTGCATCAGTTTAATTCGGCAGAGGCCCGCCCGCCCGTCCCGTCCCGACACTGACGCCGGAACACGCATGCGGCAAATATACGAGGAGTGAACGCGTGTGTTATGTGCGGGGCCTTCCATTAACATGTATTATGATGCGTATGGTGCGCCATCATAAACCTGTCGGGACAACCAATATTTTACGTCATATGGTCCTCTCCTTCGATTTTTTTTTTTTTATAATATATATATTCTTATGTTATATTGTCTTATACATCATGTCATATTGTACTGTATATACTGTACCATGTCATATGCCATGTTGCTCTATATTATATATCATATACAAGATAATATTGTAGTATAAAATATAATATATACATCACGCATACCACGAATGATATTGTATCATATCACATTATATCTTCTATTATCATAATTTTTGTGAGATTTTGGTATCACCATCACTATTCCAACTGTCATTATGTTTATAATTCATATCATGATCCTCCTCATTATCACTATTCTTACTACCACCATCATCCTTTTCCTCATCATAAGCAGTTTTACTACAACCCTTATTTCCTCTTGCATAAAGCAGTACCTATCGTTAACAATTTTCATCGCCGTATTCCTTCGTTCCTTACCTCTTCATCTTCATCCTTCTTTTCATCTTTTTAATCCCTTCTCCCCTCTCCGTTTTCTCTCGGTCTCTCCTCCTTCGATCGACAGAATGCCGTTTTTCCGACGGCACTGAAAACTTTACCAATAACTCTACTTTTTCTCCCCGAACAATATAAAATGACCGGTCAAAGTTTCACTCTTGCCCAACCTGTAATTATTAATAGCCGGGTGAGCTATCCCAGTGCAGTGGAAGGGAAAGAGCAAGCAAGGAAAAGTTGAGGAAAAGAAGGGAGCAGAACGAAGAAGAAGAAAAAATATAAGAAAGTACCATTACCTTTCTATCTGCGTCCCTCTCTTTCTTCTTATCCTTCTCTCTCTCTCTCTGCCCATTTTAATTCCTCTCTACCCCTATTCTTATTCTCTATCCTACCATTTTTGTTATCCACTCCCTACCTTTCCCTCCTCACCCTTCTTACTCTCCACCTCCTTCAACTTTTTTTTCTTACCCATCTCTCCCTAACCCTCCTCTTAGTCCTCATTCAGACCCTTCTCTCTCTTCCTTTTACCCCACAACCCCCCCCCCTCTTCTCTCTCTATCTATTCCGTCCTCTGACCTCTTTCTTACCTCTCCTCCCACCCCTATTCTTACCTCCTCTCTCCCTCCCCCCTTTCCAGCTCCAGTCTTTCATTGTCTCCTACAGCTCGACGTCATAAAGACACACAAACACGCCACTGCTGAAGACGCGATGACACTGAGCCATTTCTAAGACAGATTTTCTTTTTATATATATATAATACGTTCACGCTTCCTGTAGCCCCTCCTTCCCTCTCCCACTTCCTCTTTCTCTCTTTCTCTCTCTCTCTCTCTTTCTCTCTTTCTCTCTCTCTCTCTCTCTCTCTCTCCCCCTTATTATCTTCTACTGCTTTCGTGCCTTTCTTTAAAGATTCCCAATCGATGTTTCATTAGGTAAATGTTTTCTTAATGCCTCCTATCTCCTTCGTTCTTATCATCAGTGTGTTATTACGCGTAACGTTGATGGGCGAATGTCTTCGTGCGTGCTGTGTTGGGAGAGTTTTTTCTGGATTCAAGACTTGACGGATCCTTCTTATTCTTAGCATTCATTCAATCATTCATTCATTCATTCATTCATTCTCTCTCTCTCTGTCTCTCTGTCTGTCTCTCTCCTCTCTCTGTCTCTCTCTCGCTCTCTCGCTCTCGCTCTCTCGCGCTCTCGCTCTCGCTCTCACTCTCCTCTCGCTCTCACTCTCACTCTCACTTCTTTTCTCTCTCTCTCTCGCTCTCTTTCTCTCACTGTATTTTTGTATCATTCCTGTACATGAATGTGGCAGCGAGCATAAACAAAATGCTAATCCTAAAATGTGTGAACCTGTACATTCGGAATAATCTTTTAGAAGTGATGTCTCTACTGTCACGCGAACTCACAATCATAACAGGTCACTTCGTTGCATAAAAAGCTTTGCAATTATGCTCCGCTTGGGCATACGCGCGTAGGCATGTATGTCTGAGAGACGGGAAGCGCGCATGTAGCTACGGGCGTACGCATGTACTTTCAGCGACCGCATGAAATTAAGTACTCAATGGCATGTGCATGTGAAGATGTACGTTCCAGTGCATGCTTCCATGCGTGCGCGCGCGTACCCGTCCCTATGGCAGTCGCCGAACGTGGGACGGAGCGGCCGGCGCGCGCAGGTCGGAGCGGGCCGGTCGGGCGGGCCGGGAGCGCCCGCTGGAGGCAAGTTCCGCGGGTGCAATTAAGATCGTAACTCATGTTTTATCGCCCAAATAACTGGCGCTTTGCATGTACACCTTAACTTTTTTCGCGTCGTCCTCATAATGTCTTAACACTGCAGTCATGCTGGCGGCAAGCGGAGGTCATGCAATCCTCTCTATCTGGCTCTCGCGCCTTGCTTATTCAACCGGTTGTTGTGCATGACGTGCGGTTTCCTTTCTTTATCTCTCTCCCTCGCAAAGGTCAGGGTGCGTCGGCATGCCTCAGCTCTCTCTATCCGACCTCTCTTCGCGTCCAGGGCAGTCTTTATCTTTTTAGTTCCGTAGCCCTCGAAGATCATTCAGCCAGCCCCTTCCCTCCTTTATCTGTCTCACAGCACGAGCTTCCACGGCGCAGACCCTGCCGCACAGCCCCCGTGACCTTCGACCTGACCCCGCTATCTGCGATGCCTCTTGGGCGGCGTCTCCAGAAGGACTTTTAGCACCGGGTCCAGTCGTTACGTCCGCCCGCGCCGGCCATCACCTCCTCCCCAGGGGACCACCTTCGGCGCCCTCGTCACCTCCGGACCGTAATGTCTCGTCTCTATGAGGATCTTAAGGCGCCGCTCCCTTGTCCCGCCGCTCCGCCGGGGGCAGTTTCGCTCGCGCCGCGTTCGTTATTCGGTTATAACATTGCCGGCCGGTATTGAAGGACTGTAAAATCGCGCATTACTTTGTTTCATTCGGAGTACTCTATTCCTGTTGCGAAACTTCGCCTCTATCCTAAATGTTGTATTGCAATAATTCGGTATAGCTTTGCATCAGACAAAAGAACTTCAGGCACGCATTGCAACGCATCTCGTCCGCAACTCATCTTCTCGTTGACCTTGTTCGAGCCCCTGCCCACGAGGTCAGGCAAGGTCACGGCCCCACCTCACCCCAAGGAAATTCCTGCGCGGATGAGTCCATTGCAGCTATCCACACTGCAATAAGAAGAGTAAGGTTTTATGTCTTTGCCGGGTGCATGACTCCTCCCTACCCCCTCCCCCTCCCCCTCCCCCCCCTCCTCCCCAATACCGTCATTATTTTTTTTCCCTTCTTACAAAATTCCCGAACGCGTCTGGGGTTGCAATAAGTAAAATTTATGTACTCTTTTTTACGGCCGGTCTTATTTTCCTCCGCGGTGGTTGAGCTTACTTATTATCCATCAAATTTGAATATTATTATTTTCTTCACCAATGGCCCGGCTGACTCGACGCTGTAATATAGTTATCAACATCATAACTCGTACCATAACCACGTCAGCGACAATTTTTTTTTTCTTGCTCCGTCCGGGTTCCTGTGAAGGGCGGTTTGGTGCTGTCCGTCTAGGCGGGCTTGTCGACGCCGAAAGAGATGGATGGATGGATGGATGGATGGGCGTGGGTGGGAGAGGGGGAGGAGGAGGGAGGAGGAGGGAGGGAGGGAGGGAGGGGAGGGAGGAGGAGGAGGGATGGAGGGAGGGAGTGAGGAAGGGTGGATGGATGGATAGAGGGAAGGAGGTGGATGGGGAGGAGGAGGGGATGGAGGGAGGGAGAAAGGATGGAAGGATGGAGGTAAGGAACGAAGCATGGGTGATGGATGAAGATGGATGGATGGATGGAATGTGGATGGATGGATGGAAGGACGGACGGACGACGGACGCACGCACATGCACACACACACACACACGCCACACGCACACACGCACACACACACACACACACACACACACAACACACAACACACACACAACACACACACACACCACACACACACACACACACACACACACACACAACGAACATGGATGGACGGAAGCGCGCACATAAATACGTATGGCTGCCGGGTTGATCCACAGCAGATAACACGGTAAATGCTCATCAGTTTTTTTTTTCCAGAAGATAATTTTCAAATGAGTTTAAAAACATTTTGCTCTAAACCCTAAACGAAATACACCCTCATAAAAAAAAAAAATACAAAATGCATTTACAGTTAATTCTCTAATGCAAAACGACCAGGCTTGAAACAAATCATATATCTTTTTTAATACAAAAAAGATTCGCTTAATCCATAAAAAGAAATACGAAAGAAAAAAAACGTAAAGTTATGAAAAAAAAACTATACAAAATATATCATTTTTATAATTGAGACAAATAAATAGTATCAGAAGCTACGGAGGAAGAAAGAAAATAATAAAAAATAGATGATGATAATGACAACGACGATGATGACGATGATTATGAAAATGGTGATTGAATGGATACGGATGATAAGGATGATAAGGATGGTAGTGGGTATGATGATGATGATGATGATGATGATGATAATGATGATGATGATGATGATGATGATGATGATGATGATGATGATGATGATGATGATGATTGGTGATGATGAACGATGATGGAGAAGGAGGAGGAGAATGAAAATGCCTATGGAAGACCTGAAACCTTGCGAAATATAGGTGCCATGACCTCCACGTGCCGAAAAATTCACCAGGACTCGACGCTAAAAATAAAGTAGCATATCTATAGCAGAGACCGAACACGAGGGCAAACCACGCAGTGTGACACAAAATCCTAATCAACCGAGCTTTTCCAACTAGAGTAGAGAGACACTTCACACGCGCGCTCAGGTAAGTGACAATGACCCGATTTCTGGTCTCGACGACGAAAAAAAAAGGACTTCCTTCTCTCAATCTTTCTCTTTTTCTCTTCCTTTCTCTCAACGACGAAAAAAAAACTTCCTTTCTCCAATCTTTCTTTCTCTCAACGACGAAAAAAACCCTCTCCCTTTCTCTCAATCTTTCTCTTTCAGTCTATTCTCTCTTGCATTGAATTTACTTTTAAAACAAACGAAGAGGCAACGCCCTCAATAAACGAGCAGTATGTTCTATATTACAAGACAAGCATTCTATATTTCTAGATCAGACAATATCCCTTATTCTAAATGACACGTGGCCGTGTGTGCGTACGTAGCACACGGAGAATAATCAATATATCGTTTTTTTGTTTGTGAATGTGTGTGATGTGTGTGTGTTGTGGTGTGTGTGTGTGTGTGTGTGTTGTGTGTGTGTGTGTGTGTGTGTGTGTGTGTGTGTGTGTGATGAGAGAGAGAGAGAGAGAGAGAGAGAGAGAGAGAGAGAGAGAGAGAGAGAGAGAGAGAGAGAGAGAGAGAGATGGTATGTGAGTGTGTATGTATATGTGCGTGAATGTATGTATGTCTGTGCATATGTGTGTGTGTATGTATGTGTATGTATGTGCATGTAAGCGTATGCATGTGTATGTATGCGTACGTATGTATATGTATGTGTGTGTGTGAATATGTGGTAGTACGTACGTACATACGCATGAAATAAACCAAACTAACTTCGTAAAAATAACTGTCCGTTCCACACTTCCCACCTCATAAATCATACGACACCCACGCGGGGACGTCAAAAAACACTCGTAACGTGCGATCCCTCCGAAAAAAAAATAGCATTTCGTATAATTCCGAATCGAAAACTCTCGATTCAAAAAACAAAACAGAAATTGAAAATGGAGTGGACGACAAAAAAAAGAAAAAGATAAAAAAAAAGGTAAGGAACGTGTGAAAGTGAAAAAAAAAATAAATAAATAAAAAATACAAGTGGTCCAACAAGAAACTTATTCCCTCTAAGTCCCGTGATCTGATGGCACCGGGCGGGGAGAGTGACAGGTCAAGATATCGCCGACCGCCCGGGGGAAACAATAACCCGGGGAGCGAGACTGGGGCTCTCGTCGGGGGAGGAGAGGGAGAGGGAGGTGAAGGGGGAGAGGGAGGGAGGGGAGGAGGGCAGGGGAAGGAGGAGGGGAGGGGGGAAGGGAGGAAGGGGCGGGAGAGGGTAAGGGTGAGAGGGAGGAGGGGAGGGGGTGAGAAGACGGAGGAGAGGGGTGTGAGAAGGAGGGAGGAGGGAGGAGGGGAGGGAAGGAGGGATGAAAGGGCAGAGGGGGTGTAAGGAGGGGAGGGAGAAAGACGACAATTTCCCTCCTCGCAACTCACGCAGCCTCCCTGCCCCTTCGTCCTCCATCCGCCGGCGATAAGGGAGGAATCGAGAGGAGAGGAAAGGGGGCAAGGGAAGGAGGGAAGGAGGAGGGGAGAAGGTCAGAGAGAGGGAGGAGAGAGAGGAGGAGGGAGAGGAAAGGAAGGAAGGAGAGAGGAAGAAGAGAGAGAGGTGAGGAGAGGAGTGAGAGAAGGCATTGAGAGTGAGGAGTGATGAAAGAGAGGAGAGATGAAGAGTGAGGAGTGAGAAGTGAGAGAGAGAGATGAGAGAGGAAGAGAGAGAAGAGTGAGAGAAGTGAAGAGAGAGAGGAAAGAGAGAGGAGAGAGAGAGAGAAGACGAGAGAGAGAGAGAGAGAGGAGAGAGAGAGAGAGAGAGAGAGAGAGAGAGAGAGAGAGAGAGAGAGAGAGAGTACCCGACAGACACCGAAGATCGTCCCCAAAGAATGCGATCACCGCTCAGCCTCCGAGCAAGTGCCGTTCGGGGGCCACCTCGAGTGCCACCTTGGGCGTCGCGCTGCCAGCCTTGTTAGTGCCTCGCTCCTGTTGCGCCAGTTCCACACTTTCCTTTCTCGACTGTCAGTGTCGGCCTCCCTGTCGACTGACAGTGCCAGCCAACCGCTAATGCCCGTTTTTCCTCTGTTGAGTGCCACTGCCAGTCCATCCTGTCGATTGACAATACCAATTCTTCCTCTGCTAACTTAGTGCCAGCCCTCCCTCTGCTGACTGGAAGAGCCAGTCAACCGTCAGTGCCGGCCATTCCTCTTTCGAATTTAGTGCATTTTTTCCTCTCCGAGAGTTGGTGCCTCTCCCTCCTTTGTTCACGGCAGCGCCGATATTCTTTTGTCGAGCGTCAGGTGCCAGTTTTTTTCTCCGTCGATTAGCAGTCCCGCTCGCCTTTCCGGCTTTGTCGGAGTGCCGCTCGCATTCTCACGCTTGCCGAGGGAACGTTGCTTTGTTCTGTCTCTATTTGCTGTGTACGCTCTTGCATCTCATTAGCACGGCAATGCTTTCACCTGATTTATCAACATTGCTTTCATGTCATCTCGCTCACCTTACCCCTCCTCCCCCCCCCCTCCCCCTTGACGGTGTTCAAATTCACCGCATTCTTGCTTCCTCCAATTATCGAACTCCGACATTGCAAACAGCTTTGCAACATCACTCCGTAAACCCCAGTCACCGCCGCATCATCGGAACGCAAAATGACCATGCAATTGCAAATATGCTCTCGCGAGGCCTTTCACCCCCTCGCCCGGTGAATGTTGCATGCCGCCGCCCAACATATCACGCGCTGGGATTACAAGCTGAAATCCCCCCCTCCCCCCTCCGCCCCCTTTGTCTCTCCCCTCTATCTCCCTTCCGTACTCCTCCCTTTCGCCTCTCGCCTTTATCTCCGCTCCCCTCTTACTCCCCTCTCGGCTCTCGCTCCCTCCCCTCCTCCTCCCTTATCTTCTCATCCTTTTTACTCTCACTACTCTCCCCTCCTTTCCACCTTGTAACCTCCCCCACTCTCCCTCTTCGCGACCCCTCTCTCCCTTGTCCTCTCCCCACCATTCTTACCCTTCTCTATCCCTCTTCCTCCCGTCCCCCTCCCCTTCCCTTCCACCTCGCAAGCCCCCTCCTCGCTTACCCCTCACCCCTCTCACCTCCCCTTCCCACCCCTACCCTCACTCTCCTCCTCCCCGTCCCCCTCTGCTTCCCCCTCCCTTCCACCCTCGCATCCCCCCAACCTCGCTTACACCCCACCCTCGTCCCCCCTCTCTCCGCATCCCCTCATCCCCAACCATCTCCCCACCCCCTCCCCGTCCCCCTCCGCATCCGCATCCTCATCCCCATCCCATCCCATTCCCCACCTCAACCTAAGAATGACCGCCAACCGGCCGGGTCCCGCGAGTGTCCTTCCGGGCCCGCCGCCAGTGCCGGGCCCCCGAATCTTCAGGCGCGATTAGGATAAAAGAGAACATTCGCGCAGTCCTTATTCTGCTCTCCCTTACTCTCCCTCTCCCTCTCTTTCTCTTTCTCTTTCTCTCTTTATCTCTTTCTCTTTCTCTTTCTCTCTTTCTCTTTCTCTTTCTCTTTCTCTTTCTCTTTCTCTTTTCTCTTCTCTTTCTCTCCTCTCTCTCTCTCTCTCTCCTCATCTCTCTCTATTTTGGTGTTACCCAATGATAGCCAACGTCTCATTGTTCTTTGACAGCGTCGTACGATAGTCTATTCCTAATTTTCTCATTTCCTATATTTTTTTTTCTTTTTCTTCCCCCCCCATCGTTTTATCCGTCTTTTTCTTCTCCTTTGTCTCTTCATATCTTCCTCTTCCTCCTCTTCCTTCTCCTTCCAATTTTCCCCTTCTCTTCTCCTCCTCTCCTCCTCTTTCCCTTCTTCCTCCTCCTCCCTCTCTCTCTTTCCCCTTCTCCTCCTCCTCCTCCTTTTTTCCCTTCTTCTCCTCCTCCTCCATCTTTATTTTATTCTCCGCCGACTCCCTCGCAGCTGTCACCCCTTTCATTTTCATTTTCTGTTTTGCATCACAGAGCTCAGGAATGTGTACTGTCACCATTAAAGTGAATTATTTTGCTATTGCTGTCACTTTCATTTGACAATTATGTTATTAAATAGTGGGGGATCGTTGTAGTGGGGGTTGGTTGTAGTGGGGGTTGGTTGTAGTGGGGGTTCGTTTTAGTGGGGTTCGTTGTAGTAGCGGTTGGTTGTAGTGGGGGTTGGTTGTAGTGGGTGTTGGATGTAGTGGGGTTCGTCGCAGTGGAGGTCGTTGTAGTGGGGGGTCGTTGCTGTAGAATCTTTAGTTGTTTTTCGTTATTAAGACAGCGAAGGTAAAATTCCAACGAATGCCCTTTTTTTTACAATATACCAACCCGAGTGACATAAAACAAGAATTATGAAAACAGAAAAACGTATCTTATTCCCACCGAAATTATAGTCATTTTCGTTATAATAAAGAGACACTGGAAATAAAATTCTATCACGTCAAGAATTATAATGCTTTAGACTCCAAAATATAATAAAGAAATAAACAGGTGAGCAAATTAATGATGATGATGATGATGCTAAAATAATCATTACTGTGATCATTTTCATTATTGTTATTAATATCATTATCATTACTCTCATCATTACTTTTTTCATTATTACTACCATGACTACTTCATAATCAGTATTATGACTGGTTAGTATCATTATTATCATTTTTGTATTATCATCATTATTATCATCACTATCATTACTACTATTATCATTATCATCATTAACATCAATATCATTATCATTATCATCATCATTGTCATTATTACTATTATCATACCACCAGGTCTCTCGTCTCGTCAACATGATCTTAATTTATAATTCTCACTATCAATACCAATATCATTATGACCGTTGTTATTATCAAGTCATTATCGTCATCATTATTACTATCATTATTAATAATATTATCATTATTATCATCATCATTATCATTATCATAACCATCATCAGTCATTATCATTATTTTTATTATCACCACTATTATTATTATCATTATAATGATCATTATTACTATTATTATTATTATTATCATTATCATTATTATTATTGTTATCATCACTATTACTATTACTATACTACCAGGTCTCTCGTCCCCACAGTCCTTCGTGTACCTCCTCCTCTGTCTCTGCTTCCTTCTCTCCCTCTACTTCTTCGCTTCACTTTTTCCTATGTATATCCCCCTCCTCCTTTACAATTCTCCCTCTGTTTCTGTTTCCACCTCTCTTGTTACAACACCTCCTCCTTCTCTTTATTTCTCCTCCTCTAGATTTTTCTCCCCCCCAACTTCCTCTCCCTACTTTCCTACTTCCGCCCTCTCCGCAATCTACTATATCTCTCCCTTCCTCTTTCTCTCTCTCCTATGTCACGACCACTCCTACTCCCTCTCCCCCTCTCCCCCCCTCCTCTTCCTCCTCAATCCTCCATCTCCACCCAGCTCAACCTCGGCCTCTGCCCTATCTCTCCCTTCCTCTTTCTCCTTCTTTCTTCTCCTCCTATGCCACGACCACGGGCTCTCCTCCTCCTCCTCCCTCCCTCCTCTCCACCCAGCTCATTCCTCTCTGCCTCCCTCTCCCTCTTTCTTCCCCCCTCCTCCTCTCCTCCCTCCTCCCTCCTTTCTCTTTCTCCTCCCTCTCCACCCATCTCAACCTCGGCCTTGGCCTATCTCTCCCCTCTTTCTTTCCCCTCCTTCTCTCCTCCCTCCTTCCCCCCTCCCTCTCCACCCAGCTTAACCTCGGCCTCTGCCCTACTCTTCCCTTCCTCGTTCTCCTCCTCTTTCTTCTCCTCCTATGCCACGACCACGGGCTCTCCTACCCTCCTTCCTCTTCCTTCCTCCTCCTCCCTCCCCTCCCTCCTCCCTCTCCACCCAGCTCCACCTCGTCCTCTGCCCTATCTCTCCCTCTTTCTCCTCCTCCTATGCCACGACCACGGGCTCTCCTACCCCCTCTTCCTCCTTTCTCCTTCTCCCTCCTCCTCCTCCCCCTCTCCACCAGCTCCACCTCGTCCTCTGCCCTATCTCTCCTCTTTCTCCTCTCCTATGCCACGACCCGGGCTCCTCCCTCCTCCTCCTCCTCTCCCCTCCCCTCCCTCCTCCCTCTCCACCTCATCCCTCTGCCCTCCCTCTCCCTCTGCCCCTCTCCCTCTCCCCCTCGGCACACTCGCGTCCCCCAAAAGCCCCGAAATGCAACAGCCATTCGCCGACCGTTCGCCATTCGCCGGCCGGGGTTGCCCATCACCGCAGAATCAGCCCGACAATGGTCTCGCGCAATCCCAATTTGCATCGTTCATTTAAAACAGTTAGATCAGAGTAATTAAAATAATAGTGTCTCTCTTTTTTTTTTTTTTACAATAATAATAGATATTATTATTGTTGTGATCATTACAATTCCGCGCTTTAGAGTCTGCGCGCAAACGAAGCGGAAATCCCCCTGTAAGCTACATATCAATAGATTAAAACAACATACCAAATGCAATAGATCTCAACAACACAATGATGCTGTGCTGAATAGAACAATGGCCGACTTTTGTCGACTAATTCCAGCCCCAACGATTATTGTTTACAAAAGTTTGTGCATCGAAATATATATATATATATAAATATATTCACATATTAATTCACAGCACCGAAAAAAATAATATGAAGATTCGGCCGAATTCGGACCCACATTTAATTCCCGCAGAGGAAAATAATTCATATATTCCCCCGCTTTTATGATCAAATTCATTGTAATATCAGCGGGGAAACCAATAAGGGGCCTGGCACAGCGCTACGGGTTTGACTCTTTGACCTGGGCGCTCTCTAAACAAACAACCAATATCAAAGTTATTTCAAAATGCACAACTAACAACGCTAATGAATAAATATAACTGCCCTTTCGAAAGAGCACGAGCACCCGCAAACACACACACATCCCCGTCAAAAAGTGAATTAAAAGTGCTATCAAAACATCCACTGCCCATGAATCCACTGACGGCTGTGCAATATGTTTTTATAAAGCCGATAACTATTCGCACACGTGTTGGTAAGTGCCCGCAGTGTGGGGAGCAGTGCCAGGCAAGGGTGCCATGACGCTCCGAGCGGGGGCAGAAACAGGGCACGCGCGCACACACTGCACTTAGGGCGCCGGCCATGATGGCCAGGCCTCGGCCCTGGAAGGCGAGGGAGTGCCCGCCTGGGGGTGCCAAGATCAAGCGCATTCCTGAGGGATCGCCAGGGACGCCCTGTCGAGCCCAAAGAAGGCGAGGGGGAGGGGGGGAGGAGGCGGCGGCACGACCACCAAACACAGATGCAAATAGTCGTTGGAGCTGAGGCCGACGGAGAGTCCAGGGGGCGGGGCACTCGAGCCCAAGGTAAATGACACCTGAGGGTTGTACAAACACGCGGGCCGGGAGCAACAGCACACGGATACATGCGCGGAGTACCGAGCGGAACGCGGACGTGCTCGCAAGGACCCTCCACGGCCGCGCACACCCGCACGCACACGCAAACAGACACAGACACACACGCACACACCAAACAAACACACGCGGAGCCACAGATACGCACGCCCAGACACATACATCTACTAAAACATACAAAAACATACACACACACATAAACAAACCTACAGGGAAGATGCAACGAACAAGCAACAGTGCGCGTTGCATACACAAATTCCATCAATTAGGATCTTCGGTCGCTGAACACGAGAGAATGCGCGCCTTGGCCGTCCGGGAGTGAACGCGCCGAGGAATGCTAAACGGACGACGCTAACGCAATCAACGCCACTTTGCAAATTGATTCCGACCTAAAATCAGTAGATAATGCAAGCGAGAGCAATTCCCACAACAATAATAATATTAATGTCCCTAATCGTTCTTATTATCATTTACATTGTCGTTATCAGCATATTACGGACTACAACATGAAAACAAAATAGTGTTATAAAAGCGAATCTGTGGTAAAAATAAGAACAATAATACAACAACGATACGAATCATCATTGTCATCGCAATTACTATTATCGCTATTATTATCATTATCATGATTATTATCATCACCATCTTCCCAATCAACAGTATCAAAGAAATATTAAGAAGAGGGATAATACCCAAACATAACAATAATGATGATATATAGATAAAATATCTATGAACAGCTCCGCAAACGACAATCAACGATAACCAAGATAATAATAAAAAAAAAAATAATACTTGTAATAATAACGCTAAACACAGCAAACAAAAACACTAACGATTACCCACAGAGAAAAAAAAAAAAACAGCAACTCCTTCCTTTATTGCGAGACGCGGCCGGGCCTCGTTGCACCGCCCTCCGTGCAACGAAGGCCGCCCCCGCCCGCCGCTCTTCATCACGACGCCTCACGCACCCCCCACCCCCCCCTCCCCCCCTTCCACCCCCACCCCCCCCACCCCACCCCCGTCCTAAGCTTCTTCCCGCGAGAAGTCCGGAGACACACCGTAAAAATCCGCGGTTATTGCGCAATCTACATGATAATCGCTCTCATAATGAGCGCCAGAAGTTTAATTAACAGTTCTGGAGCGCGATGGGCCCGCGAGGCGACGGCCGGGGGGGGGGGGGGGTCGTCGCCGCCTCCGCTCGGGTCCCCCGCGCCAGGGTCTCCGCTCTTCTCCTTTCCTTCTTCCCTTCTTCCTTCTCCCTTCTTTATCCAACTTTTCTTATCTCCCTTCTTCATTCACTTCTCTTATTTCCCTTCTTCCTTTTATTTCTCCCTTTTCGTTTTATCTTTCTTCTTCCTTTCTCTTTTTCCCCCACCTCCGCCTTCCCCCTCTCCCCCTCCCCTCTCCCTTGACCTATTCCTATCTATTTTCTCCCTCTTTCCTCCTCATCCCCCCCTCCTCCTCCTACTTCCCATCCCACTTCTCCTTCCCTTATTCCCATCCCCTTCCCTTATCTTCCCTCTCCCTCGCCCTCCCACTCGCTCACCTAGCGCCACCGCCTCCACGCCCACACGCCCACCTCCTGCTGTTGAATCAACGTGGCGTAAACAGCGACAAGCCACAACGGCCGGCTCTTCCACTCTCCCACTTCCATCTTCGTGTTATTTTTGCCACGTTGATTCTATCTTTATCTTCATGCTGCTGTTGCCACATTTTCTCTTCTCTGCTATTTTATGACTTTAAATTGTTAAAGGTTTTTTATTCTCTCAATCTTCCTCCAGCGAAGCGCTGTCGGCATTGTTCATTAACGCCATCCGCATAAATGTAAATAGGAATTAAGTTTAAGTAAATCACACATAATTTATATATGAACACACACACACACACACACACACACACACACACACACACACACACACACACACACACACACACACACACATATATATATATATATATATATATATATATATATATATATATATATATATATATGTATATATATATATATATATATATATATATATATATGGAGAGAGAGAGAGAGAGAGAGAGAGAGAGAGAGAGAGGAGAGAGAGAGAGAGAGAGAGAGAGAGAGAGAGAGAGAAGAGAGAGAGAAGAGAGAAGAGAAAGAGAAAGAGAAAGAGGAGAGGAGAGGAGGAGGAGGAGGAGGAGGAGGAAGAAGGAGAAGGAGAAGGAGAAGGAGAAGGAGAAGGAGAAGAAAGGAGAAGGAGAAGGAGAAGGAGAAGGAGAAGGAGAAGGAGAGGAAAGGAGGAAGAGAGGAGAAAGAGAAAGAAAGAGAAAGAAGAGAAAGAAAAGAGAAAGAAAAAAAAGAAAAAAAAAAAGAAAAAAAAAGAAAAAGAAAAAAAAAAGAAAAAGAGAGAAAAAAAAATGAGAGAGAGCGAGCGTTATCGTGTCTCCTCTCTCCGTCCCGGTCCCTGCGCCCCGACCCCCCGTGCCGCTCCCCCGCCATGCAGAGCGCGTGAGCGGAGCGAATCGAGAAAAAGAAGAAGCAATTAAGCCGAGGCAAAAAGAGAGCGAAAGGAGCGCCGGAGAAGAGAGCATTCCTCCTGCGCCGCGGAGAGCCCTCGCCGCCCCTTTCCGATGAGGGCGGTGGTGGGCGGTGTGGGTGGTGTGAGCGGCGGGGTGGGCGGCGGGGCGGCGAGGCGGGCGCGGGCGGCTTCTTGGATCTATCAAATTAGAATCAGAAAGTAACTCTTCTTCATGAATGGACCGCTTGTGTCCTGCTGGGAATCTGGGCGGGGAGGGGAGGGGAGGGTCAGGGGGGAGAGGGGGAGGAGGACGGGGAGGAGAGGAAAGAAGGAGAGGGAAGGGGAGGGGGGAGATGAAGGGGGAAAGGAGGGGGGAAGTTGAAAAGAGGAATGGGAGGACGGAAGATGAAGGGGGGAAAAGGAGGAGAGGAAAAGGAAGGAGGCACAAGGGGAGGGGAAGATAAAGGGAGGAAAGGAAGGAGGGGAAAGGTAGGAGGGGTGAGAAGGGGGAAAGGGAGGAGGAGGGAAGATAAAGGGCAGGGAGATGAGGGGGGAAAAGAGAAGGGGGAAGGAGTAGGGGAAAAGAAGGAGGGAATAGTAAGGAGAGAAAAGAGGAGGGGAAAGGGAGGAAGGACAAGAGAAGGGAGGAGAGAAAGAGAGGAAGGACATCCTGAAGATCCGCATAAAACGAGCAGGATGTGAACGTTTGCTCTCGTGTTTGCTCGGTTTCTCTCGGTCGGTCTCGTTTTGTGTCTGTCTATTTTCCCATTTGATTTTTACATTCAATACGGCGGTGCATGCCCACAGGCACCCACATGCAAGGAGACAGACAGACACACGCAAACATTCTTTTTCCCTCTCCCTATCTCTCTCCCCCCTTTCCTCTTTCTCTTTCTCTTTCTGTCTCTCTCTCTCTCTCTCTCTCTCCCCCCTCAATCCCTCTATCTGTCCTTCCCTCCCTCCCTCCCTCTATTTGTCCTTCCCTCCTTCCCTCCCTCCCTCCCTCTGTCTGCCCTTCCCCCCCCTCCCTCCCTCTATCTTCCCTTCCTTCCCTCCCCCCTCTATCTGTCCTTCCCTCCCTCCCTCCCTCTATCTGTCCTTCCCTCCCTCCCCCCTCCCCCTCCCTCTACGCCATTCCATCACTCCCTCTATCTGCCCCCCCCCCCCTCCAACCCGCTCGAGGCAACAACGTTCGGGATTGTTAAGCCAGTCACAGCAGAGTGCTTTAGGGCCGATCTCCCCCGCGATTTAACGGGGAATGTGACCCTAATGGCAACTGGAATCTAATTACGCAAGGCAACCCGTTCCGTACGCACCTCCCACTACCCTCGGGGCATTTCCGCGTCATAACCGCCGCCATGGGATCGGGAACGGCCATGCGAGGTCATCGGGTCGCATCGGGAACGCCGCGTGTTGGAATCGCCGAACGGGAGGGATGGGGGGGGGGGAGGGGGGGGGATGGGGGAAGAACGGGAGGGGACTGGGGGGATGGGGGGGGCTGGTGATGGGGGGGAGGGGGGAGACCGGGCGATCGTAAGTTTTTGAAAACGTCACTCCTCTTTTTTCTATCTCACTCTTCCTTCTTCTTCTCTCCCTCTCCGCTCTCCGTCTCTCTCACGTCTCTCTGTCCATTTCCTCTCCTTCTTCACTCCCTCACTTACTCTTCTCGTCCCTCTCCTCCATTTCTCCCTCCATCTTCTCACCCACCTCACCCTATCCATTTCTCTCCCCTTCTCTCTATGCTCTCCCTCTCCCCCACCGTCTTTCTTTGTCCTCTCCCCCCCTCATTCACTCGTTTCTTCTACTCTCATTCTCATCTCCTTCTTCTCTTCTCCCTTCTCTATTTCCCCTGTCCCTCCCCTTCTCTCTATTTCCCAATTTTCCCCTTCCTCCTCTCCCTTCCTCTCTATCTGTCCTATCCTCCTCCTCCTTCCCTCTATCTGTCCTTTCTTTCTTTCCTCTCCCTCTCCCTTCTCTGTTCCCTCTCTATTACTTCTCTCCCTTTCTCTATTTCCCTCTCTCCTCCCCTTCCTCTAGTTCCCCATCCTTCCCTCTCTATTTTCCGTCCCCTCTCGTATTTCTCACTTCCTCCCTCCCCTTCTCTGTTCCTCCCTCTCTCCATCTCCCATTCCCCCTCGACCAAATCAATCGAACTATCTATCGAACCGTCATGGTGTCATCTTATCAAAAAGCAATTTCGCCAAATGAACACGAATATACATAATTCACTAATCACTAGCGATCGGATTACACGTCGCATAAATAAAAAATCTCTCATTTTTCAGCAATAATTTTTCAAAACTTTTCATTATAATGATGGTGTTGATGGCAAGCGCCGCCAGACTCATTAAGCCCTTACTCATTAATAACATTTCGCTTTTGAATATCAAAGTGATAAAATCACTGGCTAATTACCAATTTAACATGGTGACGTAACGATAAACTGAAATTTAAAAAAAAAGCAAAATAAAAGAGAAAAAAGAACATATATGAATAAATCAAAAAGTTTCCCCGAATTCGCTTCATCTTCGTCTGCCATTAATATAATAATGAATAATAATAACAACCCATAATTAAAATAATAATAATAATAATAAAATAAATCAAGAAATAAAGAAACTGATGTCGGAGAAAAAAAAAATAGCTGGAAGAAAATATCCCGCAGATTTCGCTTCGTCTTTGCTTAAGATAACAAGGGGAAAAGAACGAAAAAAAAAAAAAACGAAAAATGCGAAAAGAAAAAACATGCCCAAAATATCGTAGACCGGCTACGAAAACAGAAAAAAACGAAAAACGACGGAGAGAGAAAAAAAAATCAACATGGAAAAAAAAATTATCGCAGATTTCGCTTCATCTCCACCTACGATAATAAAGAAAAGAAAACGAAAAATAAAAATAAATACGACGGAAGAAAAACGAAGACAGAAAAGCAAAAAAAAATAAATAAATAAATAAATATCATCGCAAGTTTACCTTTATCTTCGCTTTAATAATAAAATAAAATTAAAAAAACGAAGTAAAAAAATAATAATATAAATAAACAGGAAAAAAAAGACTCCCCAGATTTCGCTCCATCTTCGCCTACGTGCTCCTAATGATAATGACTTCCGGTATGCTGATCACCGCCTTCGTTCTCATTATCATCTTTAGCGCTCTCCCTCCTCGCGCGTTAACGTTATTACATTTTTCTTCTTATTAAACGACGTATATTTCTTCTTCTCTTCCCTCTCTCGACGCATCGCCCTTTCAGTTATATTAATTTAATCAATGCAACTGTCCTTGCTGTTATGACGACGGAAATTACGCTAATGACGCTTGCATTCCGTATCCGTACAACGCATTTACGCAAAGTGTTATTTTATATCTCTCTCAATGTGTCGCAGGAAAGGGTAAACTTATGAAAAAAAAAACATTAAAAATCGCACAGAGTGAATTAAACCAATAAAAAAGAAAGAGACAAAAAACAGAAAAGAAAGAAGAGAGAGGGAGGAGAGAAGAGGAGAAGAGAGAGAGGAGAGAGGAGGAGAGAGAGAGAGAGAGAGGAGGAGGAGAGAGAAGAGAAAGGAGAGAGAGAGAGAGGAGAAGAGACAGAGAGGAGAGAGAGAGGGAGAGAGAGAGAGAGAGAGAGAGAGAGAGAGAGAGAGAGAGAGAGAGAGAGAGAGAGAGAGAGAGAGAGAGAGAGAGAAGAGAAAGAGTGTGGAGAAAGAAACTGTCCCCCCTGGCGGTCCGCCGGAGAATTATCATTAATAGAAACTGAATAATGCAAGACGACGTTGTAGGAAGGTAGAATGGGGGACGAGGAGGAGAAGAATGGGGAAAGGAGATGGGGTAGAGAAAGGGAAAAGAACAGAGGAGGAGGAGGAGGAGGAAAAGCGAGCAGAAGGAAGAAGAAGAAAAGGGGAGGAGGAGCAGGAGGGGAAGAAGAAGAAAAGGGAGGAGAAGGAGGAGGAGGAAGAAGGGAGGAAAGAGAGGAAGGAAAGAAGAAGAAGAGGAGAAGAAGGAGAGAGATAAGTAAGAGGAGGAGGATGGAGGAGGAACAAGAACAAGGCGAGGGAAGGCGGACAAAAGAACTAGCAAACACAAGAAGAAAAAGTCAAATGAAATGATGAAACGGAAACATACCTGATTTTTCACAGATCCAGAAACAAACGAAAAGGTTAAAGACAGAGCGATAAAAGGGAAAAAAGGAAGTGGAAAAAAGTAAACAAAAAGTACGAGAGGATTAAAAAAAAAAAACTCATCATTCTCCTCCATTTAAATAACGTTATGGCGGAGTCAATCTTTCGCTAAGAATATAACTTCTTTTTTTATTTCCCCTTTTTTGCAAATGTAAAAAAGAAAATCCTACAATGTGAATTTTTGGAGGAGAGGAGGGAGGGAGGAGGGGGGTAAGGAGGAGGGAGGGGGGGGTCGCACATTCAAGGTGAGAACAAAGACCCTGAACACAATGAGGGTGCAGGGGGGGGAGAGGGAGAGAGAGGGGGAGTGAGGGGAAATTTTCTTGGTAAAACTTTTCGAAAGTGAACTTGCGCCAGTGGGTACTGTGGCGGCACGGGAAACAAGAGTCAATAGTGGCTGGGGAAGGGAGAATAGGCGAGGGGGCTAATGTATGAAAAGGGCACGGGAGAGAAATGCGAAGGGAAATGTGGAGAGGAGGAAAGAGGGGAATGGGGAAAGGAAGAGAGAGGGAGATGTGGAGAGGAGAGAGGAGAATATGGAGAGGGGGAGGACGTCGGGAATGGGGAGAGGAGAGAGGGGAGGGGGAATGGAGGAAAGGAGGATGGGGACAGCAGGAAAGAGGGGAATGGGAACGGGAGGAGAAGAGGGGAAAAGAGGCGAGGAGGTGGAGAAGAGGGGAAAGTGGAAATGGAGGAGGAGAGGGGAATGTGGACGAGAGAGGAAGAGGGGAATTGGAGAGGAGGAGAGGGGGAATGTGGAAGAGGAGGAGAAGAGGAAAATGTGGAGAGGAGGAGAAGAGGGGAATGAGAGGAGGAAAGAGGGTTGAATCGGGAGAGGAGGAGAGAGGGAATGTGAGAGAAGGGAGAGAGGGGGAATGGGAGAGAGGAGATGAGAGGGAATGTGGAGAGGAGGAGAGAGGGGAATGTGGAGAGGAGAAGGGATAGGTGAGAGAGCGGGAAGTGTGGAAGGGGGGGAGAATAGAAGCGGGAAAGAAGAAGGGGAGGGGAGAGGAAGAGGAGAGAGAGGAAGGTGGAGGAGGGAGAGGGAGGGAGAAGTGGAGAGAAATGGGCGACGCAGGGAGACGTGGGTGGATGAGGAGGGAAGAGGGGAATAGTGGAAGAGGGAGAGAAGATTTGGAGAGGAGAGAGGGGAATATGGCATAACGGATAATGGGGAAGGAGGGAGAGAGGGGAATAGGGACAGTAAAGAGAGGAGGAGAGAGGGGAATATGGATGAGGAGGGGGAGGGGAATGTGAGAGAGGAGGAGAGAGGGAATGGGGCATGTGGGAGCAATGTGGAGAAAGGGACAGCGCGAAGAAGGGAGGGAGGGAGGGAATTGAGGAGGGAAAAGGGGGATACAGTGAGAAAGGAAAAGGGAAAGGGAGAGGGATGGAGAAGGGGAGGCCAGAAAGGAAGAGGGAAAGAGAGACAAACGGGAAAAGTAAAGAATATCCTTATAAGGAACGGAGAAATTAGAAAAAAATACATTAAAAATCAATTCTTGAAATAAGTAAGAGAGAGGAATGTCGATGTTACAGAAAAAAAACGTAACCCTACTTACCTTACCTCATCAGACATCAAAATTTATCCCGCTTTTAAGACCCTTTGGAACAGCTGACTTTACACGCAGTAATCCCCTTAACCAAACAAACAAACAAACAAATAAAAAAAAAACGTAAAATAAACAATCCTCCCACAAACAGTGACGCAATACGGTGACGTCGAGAAGCAGGCGACCCCGTATTCAGTATCAACACTGCAACGTACCTAATGGATGAACCGTATTCATGTTGACAAATGTGGAAAAGGTATGAATGAGAACGAACATCACCACAGTACAAGAGATGTATTTCCGACGAAGATATAATCGAAACCGGCCAAATACATCTCTTGTATTATGAAGATATTCGTTCTCATTCGTACCTTTCCACATTTGTCAACATGAATACGGCTCATCCATTTGGTAGGTTGCAGTGTTGGTAGTGAATACGTACCTTTCCACAAGTACCTAATGGAGTAGACCAGACCGTTACCTCCCCCATGGCACCATAAATTACAGCTTCGGTCGCCTCTTCGTCACACGGAAGGTAACCGGATGAGCCTGAGTAACGGCGCGGTAAGGAAAAAAAATAAGTGTCGCAGTTGACTGAACTTGTTACGTTACCATAAATCCGTGTGCGTGGTTTTCTGCTGCGCTTTGTGTCGTTGTTGATTTTGTTTACAATAATCGTCGCAAGGAGAACCATTTTTTTTTAATAAGATAAATATATTTTCAAGGTTATGGGTGAAGACGCACGCGCGCACACATTATACTTACCCAACTTTGAGTACTTCCGATATTTTTTTTTTGCCCTAACACGCGGGCAAGAATAAAAATAGGAAACATTCAATCAATTTAAAAATAAATACGGTCACATCTGGCAAATGCGTGTGTACCTAAAAATTTTTACAAATAAATTGTTTTATCTCTTCTATTACCAACGATAAATGTCCCTTATTGCTTTAACTGAACCTTCAAGTTAAACTCTTGCTCTATAAACTCGAATCATCTTAATATACAACTGCAGTCCATGTCAATTAAGACCAGCATTCCCCCTTTCAGCATCAGCCATTTTAAGACCAAAAAGAACTGAACTGTGCACTAAACTGACACTCTTTTCGTCCGTTCGTTTGTCTGTCTGCTGCCTTCCGCTGACTGCTTGGTCCGTGCCTTCGACCTTTCCGTCTTTCCGTCCGTCCGTCCGTCCTTCCGTCCGTCCGTCAGCAACCTCCGCCGTACGTTTGGTTCGGTCCATGTCTATGCCTGCCGGTCATCTCATTACAACACGATTCCCGCCTCTATCCATCTCTCGACCCTCCACATACTCTCTCCCTCTCACAAGTATCCGCCCTCCGATCACTCTCTCCGCCTCAGCCACTCTCCACGCTCCCTATTCGTACCGTCTCAGCCGCTCGATTCTCCCCTTCATCTCCCCCTTCACCATCTCCTCTGTCCTCTCCCTTTCCTCCCACAGATCCTCCCATCTGCCCCTCTCTCCAGACTGCCCAGTCTCCTCATTCCTTTCCTCCTCGCCTTCTGCTTCCTTGCTCGCCCTCTCCCCCCCCACCCTGAGGTTGCGGCATGCAAACATAAGCATTACATAAGACTAAAGTGAACAATCTTTTTAATAGCCCTGTTATCATCTGGAAATTTGCAATTATTTGGGCCAAAATGAATTTCTGTTTTTTAGGTAACTTACGGTGAAAGGCTAGCGAGGCCATGACTGGGAAAATACCATTCACTGAAAAATGAGCGTGACGCCACTTCAAAGCTCCCAAAAGTAATGACAATCTAGCTGAACCCACTTATATCAAATTTTTGATATTCTGTTCTAGTTCAAAGAGGTGTTGGCTGATTGCTGATGCAGCAATCAAGCAGTAACATTTTTATATTGTTTTACATTCTGACTGTTACGTGGTTGTTGTAATTCTTTGTTGTCAATTTCGTGTGACTTTCTGAATGTTATATATATTGGTATAATGTTATTACGTATGTTTGTATATCCATACATGTGTGTTGGTGTAGTGTGTTGTGTGTGTGTGTGTGTGTGTCGTTGTGTGTGTGTGTCGTGGTGTGTGTGTTGTGTGTGTGTGTTGTGTGGTGTGGTAGTGTCGTGCTGGTTGGTGTGTATGTATGTACGTGTAAATGTACGTCGTGTATGTGAGTGTCAATTGTGACGCTGTTGATACGTGGTATACACGATATATGTGTATGTAGTGTAATGTATGTGATATGTGTATGTGGATGAGGCTATGTGTTTTGAGAGAGAGGAGAAGAGAGAGAGAGCAGAGAGAGGAGGAGAGAGATGAGACAGAGTGCGAGAGAGAGAGAGAAGAGAGAGAGAGAGAAGAGAGAGAGAACAGAGAGAGAGAGAAGAGGAGAGAGAGCAGCAGAGAGACGAGGAGAGAGAGAGAGAGGAGAGAAGAGGGACGAGAAGAGGTGTGTGTATGCAGTTGTGTAATTAACTGAAAAGTATGGTGTGTTGAGCTAAAGCATGGCTAAATCGACGAGTTGCACAGTTTGAAATACTAGAATGTTTAGGTTATGTAGCATCCTTCAATCCGAGAGACTACCTTGACTCCTCCAACCGCCTTCCTTCCTGCCTTCCGTAACTTACAACACACGACCCTTGATTCTATTCCACCCGTTCCCCTTGCCTCGCCTGTTCCCACCTCCTTCCCAACCTCGCCGTTCCTTCCTCTATTCTCGACACCGCTCTAACCCCCTTCCCTCGCCCCCTTCCCAGCCCTTTTCCTTCGCTGTCTCATGGCTTCCCACTATTCCTCCTGTCCTACCTTCCTTCCCCCCTTCTCTTCCTTCTCCCTCCTCTCCCCTTTCCATCCTTAACCCATTCAACTGCCTCTTAATATATCCCCTCCCACCTTCACGCTCTTTCATGCTCAATCCTTCCCTTCCCCTTTCCTCCTTCCCTTTGCCCCTCCCCCCTTCCTCCTTCCCCTGCCTCCCTTCCTCTACTCCCCGCACACGTGCGACCGCCGTGCCACGTTCCCCGCGCCGCCCGCAGCAGCATGCCCCGGCTCCTCCTGACGGGGGCCGTTCGTAAACTGGCCCCCGTCAACGCTGCCTGCCCCCGCTGACCGAAGTAGCTAATAGAGTCCGCCCGCCTCTGCAATCGCCGCCAGCAGTCGGACCCGAACCGTATCATCATTCCCGGTTACTTGCCGCAGTACATCGAACGGCTCCCGAACCACGGGAGTAACGAGGGGGCGCTGCCGCCGACGTACGCGCGCACACACGCACACACACAGACACACGCACCACACAGACACACACACGCACACCACACACACACACAACACACACAACACACAACACGCAACACAGACACTCAAACAGGACCACCGCTAGATACCATCCGTTTAACGCGCACGCAATAAGCCGGCTGGAAACCGCGCGGTCGTACTGGCAATAACGATCGCGAGGGGGGGGGGACGGGGGGAGGAAAGACGGGAAGTACCCGCGACTGTCATTTCCCATCTCCGTAATGGGTCTTCAAAAAGTACCGACTTACGTGGGGCATGCGAGAGGCGTTTCGGGCATCGCGGTTCGTCATCTCGGGAGACTCTCTTGCTTCTCCGCTGTTTCCCTCCTCGTTCACCCTTCCTCCTCTTTTTCGTCACTATTTACTGCTACTGTTCATCATCACTAAACAACTTAGCACCACTATTCCACTCATCATCCTCATCCTCACCATCACCATATCACATACCACCCCTCAATACCTGTGACAGTGTCATCATCATCATCACCACCATCCCTACATTCACCATCATCATATCATCACCCTCATCATCACCACCACCATCATCATCCCCATCACCCTCACCCTCCTCACCATCACACCCTATCAATACCTACAACAGCATCACCATCCCCATCCCTCTCATCCCCATCCCCCACATTCCCCCCCTCCCTCCCAGCATCTCCATCCACCTCCCCCCCCCCCCCCGACGGCCACTTCCTGCCGCGCTCCCCGCGCCCGTCACACAACGGCCCTCCTTCATACGGCAGAGAGGGAGACGCTCTGGGCCCGCTTCGCGATTCATGCAAAACCCCGCCCGACACAACTCTGCTCTCCCGTTCGCCCGCCCCACTCCCTCTCTCTCTTTTTGGGATTTTTTTTTTTTTTTTCTCTCTTTCTTTCTTTCTTTCTCTCGCTCTCGCTCTCTCTCTCTCTCTCTCCCCCGTCGCTTCGCCACCCACTCGCTCTCTCTTTCTGTGATTTTTTTTTTTTTTTTGCTTTCTCTCTTTTTCCCTTTCTCTTCTCTCTCCTCTCTCTCTCTCTCTCTCTCTCTCTCTCTCTCTCTCTCTCTCTCTCTCTCTCTCTCTCTCTCTCTCTCTCTCTCTCTCTCTCTCTCTCTTTCCCCTTTTCTCTCTCTCCTCTCTCTCTCTCTCTCTCTCTCTCTCTCTCTCTCTCTCTCTCTCTCTCTCTCTCTCTCTCTCTCTCTCTCCTCCCTCTCCTCTCTCTCTCTCTCTCTCTCTCTTCTCTCTCTCTCTCTCTCTCTCTCTCTCTCTCTCTCTCTCTCTCTCTCATCTCTCTCTCTCTCTCTCTCTCTCTCCTCTCCCCCTACTATTCCCTCTCCCTCCTCTTCCCCTTTCTCTGTGTAGCTTTCTCATTCTTTTGTCCTTCTTCTCTATTTCTCTTTTTCTCCCCTTCTCTTTTCTCGCTTGCTCATTCATCCTTCCCTTCCTTCTTCCTTCCTCCCTCTCCTCTTTTACCTTTCCTTTTTCTCTCTCTCTCCTCTTCCCCTTTCTGTATCTAGCTTTCTCATTTCTTTCTTTTTCCTTCTCTCTATTCTCTTTTTTCTTCCTTTCTTTTCTCGGTTGTTTCATTCATCTTTCCCTTCCCTTCCCTTCCTTCTTTCCTTCCTCCTCTTTTTTCTTCTCTCTCCTCTTCCCCTTTCTCTAACTAGCTTTCTCATTATCTTTCTTTTTTCTTTCTCTCTATTTCTCTTTTTCTTCCTTTCTTTTCTCGCTTGCTCATTCATCCTTCCTTCCTTCCTTCCCTTCCTTTCCTTCCCTCCTTCCCTTCCTTTTCCTCCTCTCCTCTTTTCTCTTTTTCTCTCTTCTCCCTCTACCCTTCCTCTCCCACTTCCCTCTCCCTCCCCTAACCTTAAATCACTTTATCTAGCCTGAAAAAAATCCCAAAAAGATTTTCTAACGAGATAACGGACTCTAAGAAAAGGTCAAGGTAGCTTAAAAATCGGAGGTGAAAAAAAGGGAAGGATTAAAAAGTCTCCCCGATCGGCTCAAGCCCCCCCCCCCCCCCCACCACCCCCCCCGACCGACGCTTTCAAGGAGGAGGAGACCGCGCTCGGCCATAAATCATGACACGGGGGTGAGTCACGCTCCCTCACGCGGCCGCCGCTTCCTCGTCAGGAGAGGGGGTGGGTTGGGGGTATATGGAGGGGTGGAAGGAGGGAGGGTGGGAGGGAGGGTGGGCGGAGGAAGAGGGGGAGGGGGGGGAGGGGAGGAGGAGGAGGGAAGGAAGAAGAGGAAGAAGAAGGAGGAGGAAGAGGAGGAGGAGAAGGAGCGAGGAGGAGAGGAGGAGGAGAAGAGAAGAGCTGAGGCTGAGAAAGAGGAGGAGAAGAAGCTGAGGCTGAGGAGGAGGAGGAGAAACAGAAGAGAAGAAGAAAGAGGAGGAGGAGAAGAGATGGAGGGGAAGAAAGGCGGCGAAGTAGGAGAGGCCGAAGGAGGAGGAGTAAGAGAAGGAGTTCATTTCTCAGGCGCGTTCGGGCAGCG